>JARHVA010001387.1:2937500-3307500 GCA_037957365.1 Torreya grandis
GTATTGATTACAAGTTACTCATATGGGTTTCTGTAGGGATTTCTGTTTGAGTGGGAGAAGCAATGGCAGAAGAAAGTAAACTAAGAATGGAGAAGTTTAATGGCAAAAATTATCAACATTGGAGAATGCAGATAGAGGACTATCTGTATCAAAAAGATCTATACTTACCGTTAGGTGGGATTGCTAAGAAGCCCACAGACATGGATGATGAAGAATGGGAAGTTCTTGATAGAAAGGCTCTGGGGTCTATAAGACTGAGTCTGGCATCTACTGTGATATCTAATTTATCACATGCAAAGTTTATAGTAGAGTTAATGACTACTTTAGCAAATTTGTATGAAAAACCCTCAGCTTCAAATAAGATATATCTTATGAAGCAGTTATTTAATTTGCGTATGCAGGAAGGTGGATCTGTATCTAATCACCTGAATGATTTCCATGGAATTGTAAATCAATTAAGTTCAGTCGATATTGTATTTGATGATGAAATTAAAGCTCTTTTAATATTATGTTCTTTGCCTGAAAGCTGGCATAGCTTAGTAATGGCAGTTAGTAATATTGCATCTGCTTCAAACATTTTAAAAGTAGAGGATGTTGTTAGTGTTATCTTGAATGAGGAAATTCACAGGAAAAGCACAGAGGAAACATCAGGGAATGCTTTAAGTTTTGAGAGCAGGGGAAGGCAAAAAACAAAGAGCAAGAGGAGATCAAGATCTAAGTCAAAGGTGAGAGGAAGATCCAAATCCAGAAATGGCAGGAAGCCACAATGCTGGAATTGTGGAAAGATGGGGCACATAAGCAGAGATTGTTGGTCAAAGCCTAAGGAGGACAATCAACACGAAGGAAAGGAAGAAGCAAAGGTTGCAGGTATTGCACAAGATGCTTTAATATTTTCCTCGCATAATAATATAGAATCTTGGGTGTTAGATTCTGGTGCATCTTTTCATGCTACCCCTAATAGAGAATATTTTAGTGACTATGTCCAAGGAGATTTTAGAATAGTGTACTTAGGGGATGATGAGCCTTGTAAAATTATTGGCAAAGGTAAAGTGCAACTGAAAATGCAAAATGGCAACACATGGGTGTTGAGAGATGTTATGCATGTTCCTAGCTTGAAGAGGAATTTGATTTCTGTAGGAAAGCTAGTGGATGAGGGTTGTACAGTAACTCTCACAGCTGAATCTTGGAAGGTGACCAAGGGTGCACTTGTTATGGCCAGAGGTAAGAGAGTAGGTACTCTCTATTTATGTAATTGTGTTACTAACAATTCTCCTTCTGTATTATCTACTTCAGATGTGGATGCAAAATTGTGGCACTCAAGGCTTGGCCATATGAGTGAGAAGGGAATGTCAATTCTTAAGTCTAAAGGTAAGCTTTCAGATTTGAAAAGCATAGATCTGGATTTTTGTGAGCACTGTGTTTTTGGAAAACAGAAGAGAGTGAGTTTTCTCAAGACTAGGTCAACAAAGAAGAGGCATAAGTTGCAGCTTGTTCACACAGACGTGTGGGGACCGGCTCAGGTTGCTTCTATTGGAGGATCACAATACTATGTTTCGTTCATAGATGATGCTACAAGAAAGGTATGGATCTATTGTATTAAAAAGAAATAGGATGTATTTGAGACTTTTAAGATTTGGAAAGCTATGGTTGAGAATGAAATAGGCAAATTACTAAGGTGTGGAGCCTAAAAGCTTCACCAAGGAATGCATTTGATAGTTGCAGGTTTACACAGTCATCGGCATCAGTTAGGAGCAACCGACGTCGGTCAGGTGCAGTTCAGGAGACATCGGTGTCGACAGGGGATCGATCGATGTCGGTCATAGGCAAGCAGGCAGGAACCGACGTCGGTTACCTGTGCGTCCAAAGAGCTATTTCTGAGGACAGAACCGAGTGTTTGCATGATGAGATTAAGTCATAGTCTTAAGTCCGCGTCTCTATTATTAGTAAGACTATTTTTAGAGCCCTTGTTCAAGAGGCATAACTTTTGGTTGTAAGTGCATGCTCAAGTTATCTAATTCTATATTAGGATAGATCTTCTTAGCTTAGTGTAATGAATGTTGAAGAACAGTACAGAATTGTATAGGTGAATCATTCCAGGTTGTTGGAGTTGATTGTACTTGAGAGAGAGAGCTCTTGAGGGAAAGAGATCTAGAGAAAGATCTATACATCTGAGAGAGGTGTGGAAGAAAGAAGTTTCTTCAATTGTATTCCTTTTGTAAAGAGTTTAATACAATTTTTCAGGGTGGTTTCTTGTATCTC
This sequence comes from Torreya grandis, assembly GCA_037957365.1. Classification (NCBI taxonomy): domain Eukaryota; kingdom Viridiplantae; phylum Streptophyta; class Pinopsida; order Cupressales; family Taxaceae; genus Torreya; species Torreya grandis. The sequence goes on from JARHVA010001387.1 coordinate 2,939,760, forward strand.
TTGTTCTTTGCTATTTATCATTGTAGTTACTTATCATTCTGATTTAATTTTGCGTTTATTGCTTTCATAAGTGTAATCAAATTGTTGGTTGATCCCCAACACAAACTACTCCATACTATCCATAAAGTGTCTCCATGTAAGGATATATATCCTTGATTTCATGACATAGGTCCACATTAGGTGGATAGGGTTGTTATCATGGGCCTCTCCACCTAAAATTCTCACATCCTGTGCCAAATAACAACTATTTTCCAAATTTTGAATTATTATTTTAGGTCTTCCTACATGTTTCATAAGGTCATCTAAAGGAAATTATCAAAATATTTTCCTTCAAATACACTTTCAAGGTCATTCATTAACCCTACTTGATTCACACTTGGTTTCTAACTTACACACTATTGCACATTGAACAAATCTACCATGCTCTTCCCAAATTCAGGATCATTCATAATGAGTAGCCATGATCCAAGTCAAAAACATCCTAGATCAAGTCAAGAGATATTGTTGTCATGTGTTAAAGACATATTTCCAATTACATACACATGGTCAAAGAGCACTATTGCACAATCACTTTAAATGGGATAACTATTTGGGCTTGATTTCCCTCTTTGAATTATTAGATACATATGTCGTGGTAAATCGTCAAGTGTGTAATTTGAGTCAGCTTAGCCCATTACACTCCCCTCTCTTTTTTTTAGGTTTCAATATTTTAAAGTGCCCTTAGGGTTCCAAATAAAAAATAAAGAAAATAATGAATTTCACGTGACATAAATAGAATCATGATATCTCAATATACTTAGAAAACATTGGCACAAAAGGCACAACAATAAAAAAATGATATTCAACTAGAACAAGTCTACAATGATTAGACTCAAGCAGCTTGTGTTGGTGTCCACCTAGAGTGATCATGTCCAAGAATATTCTTATATTCTTTTTCTGAACTATCACTATCAAAATTCTAATTTTTATGTCTTTTCCTATCAACCATAGTCAACTAAGACAAGTCCACTATCAATAAACGTGTCTAGCTTGCACTATTATTTAGAAAGTATGGACCTATTCAAAATCAATTTCAAAATTTGTTTTTGATTCTATGAATTCACAGTCATATCTTTTATTGATTTTCGCTTTTAGATATTTAAAACAATCAACAAAAATCTTGATTTGAGCAAAGTACATTTTTTCTCAATATTTTCCAAAAATGACTATTTTCCTTATTTACCAACTTCTAGAATCAAAATTTTTAATTATTGTACATCTTTAACATTATGATATCTTTCAAGTTTTACACCTAATAGTGCATACATTTGTATCGTGTTTTTTTCCCTTGAAAAAAAATTGTAACTTCATATTAACTAAAAATGAAATTACACTTCGTAAATGCAACAACATTTAGAGGAAAAAAGGATCAAGAAAGCAAATCAGAATACTCCCTACAACACCAAAGGGAGAAGAAAGTCCCATAAGAAAGGGAAAAAACAAAGCCCAAACAAAGCTAGATAAGGTAGATGAGCAATAGAGAAAAATAAATAAAAACAAGGGAGACCTAAAGGCTTCCCACAATGCCCAAAAGGCACTCGACGAGCAACATCCCACATCCACATTAAGTGTGCCAGTGGAAAGAGGGAAAATATTGTCATTAAAGTAAAAGTCACCAAGAGAGGATCTATACTCATCAACCAAAAACCTCCAAAGAGCACATAGTCAATCCTAAAATTAAAATGCTCTGTTGACACCTCCTCAAAGGAGAGTACCATACATAGAAAAGTGCCCAACTCAACACCTACAACATCCACCCCCAATAGCCAAGCCCATCCAAAACCACCAAAAATGATCTTTTCATATAGCTCAAAAAGCCAACAATAAGCTAATGGGTACAAGATGTGAAAATGTTTGATAAGAAAAAAAGCCTAGTTGAAATAGAATAGGGTAGGGATGTAGGGCAAGAACAAATGCAAAGCCGAGTGCATTATTGGAACATAAAAATCTAGAATAATAGTGAGATGTGAAACAATTGGGATTAATCCTCCAAAACCAATCTGTGATGTACGATAAGAGTATAATTTTCATAGAATTTATTGATGACCCATAGGTCAGGATCTAATTATAGTTCCATCTTGGAGAGGGAGTCAACATCAGTGTTCATCTCTCTATATACGTGCCAAAAAGAGATGACATCAAAGGAGTGCATTATGTTGCAAGTGATGGAGAAAATGGGGAGTAGAATCAAGCTTTCCATTTTTATGACACCATTTAACTAATTGAGTACAACCAATGAGTCCCCAAAGATCTAAAAAGTGTGAACTTATCTCTCAACAACAAGTTTGAGTAGTAGCTTAACTACCATAAGTTCAGTAAAATTATTTGTGCCATGTCCCAGACCAACCTTGAAATGAAAGAAGTGCTTGGGATTTATATATAGGATTCCACTAGCTCCATAAACTATAGGCTTGCCTTGACAGGCACCATCAAAGTATCCCCAAGCACCAGAGTGATCAATGGGAGGATGAATAAGTAATCTTTGTCTTGGAGGTTTTAGAGTGCTTTTGAAGTGCCCAAAAATAAGCCAAATTTGAGATAGACATTGAAATGTAGGAATGATTTCACCTTGGAAAATGGAAGCATTTCTTGCCAACCATATTCCCCAAGAAACAATCAATGGTAAGGCCTTGTAAAATATGAGCTCAGATCGCTCAAACCAAATTTTGAGACAATTAGCTACATTTTTTCCATCCCAATAGTCAAACACCCCAATAGTTATTTTTAGTTCATCCCAAATCTTGATAGTATAGGGATAAGTGATAAGCAAATGATCAATAGTCTCCAAGGATTGAAAACAAACATTACATCTCCCAGGATCATGTCAGTTCCTTTTTTATAGCACCTCCCATGTAAGAGCCTTATTATTTGAGGCAAGACACATAACTATTTTGGTTTTATGAGGTGATTTTAGCTTCCATAGTTTTCTCTACCACCATTTTATCCTAATAATGGCATCAATACAGAAGTTGGATGGGTAACCAAACGAATAGTATAATTCCCCAACATGGGATTTGAAGACCAAACCAGCTCATAATCCTCGAGAGTTATTTTGATATGATTCTATTTTAATCTTTAAACATATGTGTCCCATCTTGAACTTGCCTCCCCTTCCAAACCCAGAGAAAGTGCATTTTTCCATCCCTATCGCCAAGTGTTGTTGAGGTGATGATTAACCACCTAATGCAAATAAGAGATGCCCAACATCTCCAAGGTAGCTATCAATTCAATCGATAGTTTGTAATCAACACCACATCCCAACCAAGGATTAATCCCCACTTTGATTTTAGTGCCAGAGCCAACCTTCCAAATAATCCAATTACTACTAAGTGAAAAGGAGTGGACAATATCCTTCCACATAATAGAAGCATTGTGACAAATTTTATTTGGGCTATGAATCCACTCCTCCATAGAAAGAGGTTCAATGTATATTTGAGTGGTGATTTGATTCCATATACCCTCCATAGTGATAAGCCTCCAAAGAATTTTCGTTGCTAATGCCTCACCAAATTTGTGAATATCTTTTATACCTCAACCCCCAAAATCCTTAGGAGTTACAAGGGATTTTCATTTAATAAGGGCTATGCCATCATTTGCTTTTCTGCCCATCCAAAGCAATTTGAAACTCTTTGTACAAATCTTATCAAGAACTCTTATAAGGATGTGGGCTATAGTAAGCCAATAGATAAGTATGGATTCCAACACCAATTTAAGGAGAGTTAATCTACCATCAATAGAGAGCCAATGATTGCACCAATAACATATTCTTTTTTTCATATTTTCAATCAACCAATGTCAATCTTGTTTCTTGTAGTCATCTAGTTTCAGTAGGAACCCCAGATACTTGATACCACCCAAAGGATCAATAATTTCATAGGTAAAAATTTAAAGTATCCATATGATTTTTTGAACCTCCAAACCATTAAAGTATATGTTGGACTTGTGTTCATTAAATTCCATCCCCATGGTCACACAAAAGAGATGCAAGGAATCCTTAATCAATGAAATATCTTTCCATGAGCCATCACGAAACAATAAGATATCATCCACAAACAATAGGTGGGTTAGGTGAATGGTCTATTAATATTTACCCCCCAAAGAGAGCCCACTCTCTTAGCTTCGAGAATGAGTCAACTCAACTCTTCAGTAATAAGGATAAAGAGCAGAGGAGAGAGGGGACAACCTTGTTTAATTCCTCAAGAGGGGCTAAAAAAAGAAGAGGCAAAACAATTTATAAGTAAGGCAAAAATGACAGTAGATAATCAACCCATAATCTAATTAACCATTTGAAGGTGAAACCTAATGTGAATCAGTATTAATCTCAAAAAAAGCTAATTTGCTTTATCAAAAGCCTTGGAAAGATCCAACTTAATAACCATCCCCAATACCTTCTTCAACTTGATAGAATGTAAGCCCTCTTGGACAATTCCTATAACATCATGAATATGATGTCCATGTAAAAAACCAATTTTTTCTTGATAAATAGAGAGGGAGAGGAGCCTTTTGAGCCACATAGAAATAGTTTTTGCAATGATTTTGTAGATGCAGTTGCATAAGGATATTGGTCAAAAGTCATCAAAGGAAGTCAAAGTGTCTTTCTTAGGTATGAGGGCAATAAATGTGGAATTGAAGGACCTAAGAATCTTCCATGTCTGCCTAGACTCCTCAATAACACCAAAGAGGTCCTTCCCAATTAAATCAAAAAATCTATGAAAGAATTCAATCAACCAACCATAGAGACTTGAACTCTTGTCCTTTTGAGAAGAGTCTAGAATAAATAATAATTATTCCTTGGTAATAACAACCTTCATCCTCTCATGATTACCTTCATTGATAAAACTAAGAAAAAAAGAAGTGAATTTAATGATTTCAACAATGTTCACGTGAATTGGTTCCTTATAGAGATCTTGAAAGTGTGAGACCCCCAAATCAGCGATCTCTTGGAAAGTCTGCACCATGGATACTTCAAAATTATGCATTTCCCAAATGGTATTTTTGATTTTATGAAACTTAGCAAAGTTTTGAAAAAACTTTGGGCTTTCATCTCCATTTTCTAGCCATAAAGCCCAACTTTTTAGGCACCAATGTGCTTCTAAATCTACCCATTTTTGGTGCAACTTCAATTACAAAGCTTGGAGCTTTTGTTATTTATCTTCATCAAACCCCTAATCAATGTTGTTACCAATTGACTTTGCAATCTATTTTTCCAAAGATAAAATATCCCTTTTAGCCTCTTGATGTTTGTTGGCATCCCATGAAGTAGCTATCTTTTTCACCCTCTCAAGATTAAAGGTAAAATACTAGTTGATTTTAAGGAGCACTGATCAAATAAAACCCACTCCTCCTGACCAAATTGATGAAATCTTGTTCTTTCAACTAATACAGGTTGAATTTAAAAGGACTCAGAGGATTTTTACCTACCCTTTCAATTTTCAACATAATGGGAAGATAATCATAATCACCTCCAGTAGACACCTAAGATTTGATAAGATCTATTCCAAAAAAAGGGAGTGTGAAATAAGAAATCTATCAAGCCTCTTGGCCATACTATCCATTCTCGTTCTCATATTTCACAAAGTAGGTACCAACTTTATAGGTTCCAAGTCCACCAAATTTAGATCCTCAAATTTTTGTGAGAAAAAATTAGCCAATGGATGCAATCTAGCTGTGGAACCCCACACCTCTGCTCTCTTGGTGGTGAAATTTAGATCTCCTCCCACAATGGTATTCTCAGCATTAAAGTAGTTTTGTGTGAAAATATCATCCCAATATGCCAATCTCTCCTCATTAGGACCATATATATTCAAAACAAAAAAAAAATCTAAGCTCCAGCAAATAGAGTTTCACCCTAATCCCAAAGTGAAAAAAAAAAGAATTTACCATTCTGAAGGAGTTGGTTCTCCAACCCGAAACTAAGCCACCTGAGCTGCCAATGGAGTTAGATGCTAGAAAAGCCTAATCCTTAAATTTGTTTGGCAAGTCCTCAATAACCCTATTACCATCCCCCTTAATCTCTTGGATCAAAATCAAATCAGGTTTGTACACATTTACTAGTCTGTTCAAAGTAGTTTTTTTAGGGTTTGCCCATCCCTCTAAAATTTAGAGAAAGTATGAGCATTGATTTAACAATTTTAGGTATATTGGAGTCCTATTCCTAATTTAGTTAAAGGTCTAGGTTAATTAAATTAGTAAATAATATTACAATAATAAAGCTATTGATTTATATAATTTAATTATAATTTGAACCTTTCTAAAAATAGTAATAAATGTGGAGAAAATAAGACCTAGCTAGAAACAGACTGAGATGGTTGAGACATGGTTTAAAATTTGATGTGCAAGATTGGGATAGTGTCACAAATCAGGATATGGCAATCGTTTCATGAAAGGATAGGAGCACTAAAATATGACACCCTAGGGTCCAACATTATAGTCCTCTTCTGCCACTATTTTCTAGAAGATCTAAGTTTTATGGGTTTTTTCACTGTCCTTGTGTGAGCTTGCCTATGAAATTTTAGATGTTGGATGTTTGTAGAACTCCCTGTAGAGTTGATTTAGTCTTCAAACTCTATACTCCATTATGCTTTGACAAACTTTGAAAAAGAGGGGGGGTAGTATGTGTAAGATGAACTAAACATGTATCCACACCCCTTGTGTGGGCATGCTGCCTACATACCAATACTCTGAAGAGGGATCAAACCATATGTAGTTCTCCCACTTGATGCGCTTTGTGCAATAGTGTGTATTGAGATGCAAAATTCTAAACTAGGTACGATTGAGGTGGCTACGGATTGGTGTAAGGGTTTGAATAAGCTTGTGGTTGTATTGGATGGTTGTATGCATAAAATAAGGAAATATGCCTGAGTAGTCTTGCTTGTATTCTTGCTTGCTTTGTGATATTTTCCAACCCCTCCTAAATGAACTTTGAATAGGTTTTTATAGAAATCTATTGATCATGGGTTGAATGTATTTGCATTAGGCTGATAATAAAAAGGATAAGAACCAGAAGGAAATGACCATTGGGGTTAAAAATGCACTTAGACAAGAGCACCAAAAATGGACACCCTAGGGTCCAACACTATAGTCTAAGTTGGGCACTATTATCTTGAGGGTATGGGACCTAGGGGGATGGATTTGTCATGGGAAAAGTAATGTAGCTGAGCTGAAATCAAGTCTTAGAAGACTATAGATGATTATGAATCAGTGAAAAGGTGCTTAGAAGAGTCATGAGAGCAAGCAAGAGAGACCTATGGGTTGGGTGTCACAAGTCACACTCAAGTTACCAATTTTTACATTTTATATGACTATATTTGCCCCCCCCCTTTAATTTAGTGATGTAGTAAAGTGAAATACGAGGATAAAGAAAAAATAGAAAGCGTACCTGAACTTACTTGTAAGGGTGAAGCTCGTGAAGCTATGTGATGTTGGATGTGCATAGAGAGCACGTCATGAAGTGTAAATCTACAAGAAAAAACAAAGAGTAGATTAGTTCTTACTAGATATGTTATTTCTAAACTAATAACGTATAAAAATTGGGTAGGAGAGAGAGCAAGAGAAAATAATGAATACACCTCACCAAGTACGCAAACCAATACAAAACCTGTTATGGTACTGAGTAATGTTGAGTGATGTTGGGTGTGTATTGAATGATGTTGTACCAAGATTAATATCACAAACAGAGTTGAGTGCTCAATTTCCTAAGAGTGGCTCAAGAATACAAAGGCTGGCCCTTTGGCTCCATCATCACCCATTAAGTGAAGCCATGTGATCCTTCATGTGTTGATCAATGTTTGGACTGTGTGTCTAATCCCTCTAAGTAGGTGGCTCAAGAATACAAAGGTTGGCTAGTCCTTTGGCTCCATCGTTGCCCTGTGAAGTGAAGCTATGAACTGATAATAATATGAAATGTGTGTCATATGAGATGGCTCTTAAAGCCCATGAATGCTCTAAAATTTTATAATGTGGTGTGGATAGCTAAATGTGTGATGGAAACTAGGCCACTCTTGACCAACTCAGAAAAAGGTGGAGATTAGGCTTGTATGAAAGCCACTCCAAAATTGGGCTATAGGCTTATGTGGAAGCCACTTGATAATGTGTAGGTTACACTTGTATGAAAGCCATTATAAAATGATGCCAACTACCTATAGATAGAATGAGGCATGCAACTATTGAGAATACCTAGGCAATATACTGAACTCAAAAGAAAGAGAAGTCAAATGTGTCATTCACATTACCCCTAATCACTAGTGTTTGAAACATGGATTTTGATTTGGAAGTTATACCAACTACCTAATCTAAAACTAGAAACAAGATCCATCATGATGTGCATGATGTCCCTTATATCTAGATTCTCTAAGAAAAATTGTACTAAATTTATTGAATCTAAATTGGTCTATATGTGCAAAATTATAGTTGAGCTTACCTTTCTACCCATTTTTGGAAAATTTGGTTTTTTTGTTGTCTAGATAAAAGTACCAAAATTGAACCACCTATTGTCTGGTGTTGTAGTCCAATCTTGGAACTATTGTTTTGAGCTAATTATGATGAATGTTTTGTAATCTTCACTATCTAGTTTGTTCTGCCTAGTTTAAAGTCTGGTTATTGTTTTAGGTGTTCTGAATGCTAATTTTTCGATCGATAGGAGCTTTGATCTTTGTGACAAAACCCTTATTTATTTCCCCCTCTTCTGAGGGTAGGAATGGAGACCCTACAATGACTGCCCTCAGAAGAAATAGCCCTACAAGTGTGTTATGCTATGAGAATACATGATATAGCAATGATAATCGACAAGATATCTCAAGATATAGCATAGTTTGTATGAGAGATTGTTAGATCAACAAAGATATGCCTAAATAGATATAACAATGTAATAACATGTGAAATGTGTTGAATTGAAACTATAAATGTTAATTGTTAGTTGTTAGTAAGGGATGGAACATGATGTCCATCATGGCATCCAAGAAAATAAGATAATGCATGATGTGGATCATGGCATTGCAAACAATTAAAAAGAAAACAAGCCCACAAGGAAAGAAGCAAGAAACATACAAGAGTGGCCAAGGGTCCACACAAACAAGGGACATGGGCACATGTGACTCAAACTGGGAAGCAAGCATACAAGGCATGTTCAAATGCCACATACACATACAATTGAAATAAGCAAAGTTGGTGTGAAAGCCAAGATCACGTAGAAAAGTATAGGCAAAGGACATTGGAAAAAATCCTAAGGCACACACAGGAGTAGAAACAAAGGACATTGGCAAATATCATAAGGCACATATAGGAGACAAAACAGGAACTAATAAATGCAATCACATCTAACTATGCAAAGCAAGAAAGGAAAGCATGTAAAAATTGGAAATATAATCGCATCTAACTAATCAAAGCAAGAAGTGAAAGTATGCAAGACATGTAGTATAAGACTAGGTATATGCTAAGAAATACATAAATGATATATATTAATAGAATGTCGATAAATTAATTTGTGTAATCTAGTAGGTAATGTACATCAACATGATAACTAGAGTGTGTCGTGTAGGAATGACATAACCTGGATGCCCCCAGTGGGTATGTATATCAATGTGTGTCTCGAATGTAGAAGTAGGATGCCCCTTCAATAGGTAGAGTGAAGCAATCAAGGATTTGGATGTCACTGCACATACTCAAAGAAGATCAAGTGAAGCATGGTAATGTAGATAAATTAACAAACAATAGCATATAACAACAAATGTAAGTCTAGCATAGTAGTAGAAATGTAAAGCATGGATAATGTATACAATTGAAATGTTTTTGGTGTTTTGAGTTATTTGAATGTTTTTGTATTTTGAAATATTTGAATGTTTTTGGATTTTTGATATATTTGAAGAATTTTGGATTTTTGATAAGGAGCTATGATATAATCAAGCATAAAGGAGACTATGTAAAAGTAACTAGGAAATTATGTACAAGTAATTGAAAAGAAGCTATATACAAGCATATGAATAAAGCAATATATACACAATGGTGTAAAAGACTTGGTTGGAGGAGGTAAAGGGTCCAAGGATGGAGCTTGTTGGGGATGGAGATGGAGAAAGGGGTCACGACCATCATCAAATGCCTCATGATCATCATCATAAGTATCATCATATGTTGTAGACTATGTATACATGTTGTCATCCTATCGAAAGCAAACTAAAGGTTTTTGGTGGTAAAGATGTTGATTCTTCTCTAGGACATTTAACTCTAGTAGTATAAAGCTTCGATGGAAGTGGTAAAGCTGGTGTTGGTGGTGGTGTAATTTGAATAATACCCTGAACCTGTATTTTATTTAATCTCTATTGTAAAGCTATATAAAAATTTGTATCATGGCTTGTGATCCTATGAAAAAGACAAAATGGGCGACCATCTTGTCATGATAACTTGCTAATAGATCTATGTTGTACTGTAGGTAGTGTGATTAGTCCATGATCAAGTAACATAATCTATATCATAATCTGTCACTGATATTATGTGTTACCTGCCTGAATTTGGATGATTGGCTCTGTGTCCATAGAGGTAATCATGTGAACTATATGTGCCAAGTGATTTGTCCATGGCCACAAATGTGGAGTATATCATGAGAGTGTAGTGTGAGATGCTAAGAATGTTGTAGGATGTGTAATGAGATCTCTAGAGTCATCTTGGGCCTACTAGTGTAAAGCTCAATCCACACAAATAGTCATCTGTGAGTGTGGGTGTTGTATCATCATCTAAAGTAGCCTAGGAATCTATATCAACATCATGTACATATGGTAACTCAAAATTTACCACAAGGGGTAACTGTGATATGGGAGTCTCATCAACTATAGTAGTAGAAGACCGATATGTATCTTCTACTACTATAGTTGATGAGAAGACCATAAGGGGTAACTATGTTTTGATAGTGTTGTGATAGTGGTTTTGACTTGAACTTGTATGAACAGTGGTAAATTTTAATCAATAATTGTCTGAGATGACATGTCCTCACAATCAAAATAAATAACATCTTCTATAGTTTTTATCGTGTCAACCACTAATGCAAAATAAGAAGGCTTTGAATTAATGGGCATAGAAGTCTAAGTGGGTGCCTGATAAATAATGTCCTTAAACACATTGGCTTTCTGAAGTAGTTCAAACTTGGAAATCTTAGCTAGTGTGTTTCTCAACTCATCAAAAATATCCTATGCCTTGTGTGGATCTGCCTGTATGGGTGTGCTGGGCTTGGGATAGGAAGGAATAGGAGGGTGGTGGGGCTTTTAACTAGGTAGAGGAGGCATGGTGGCATGTCAAGTAACAACTCTAACCATGTTATCTACTATTTGTATAGGACTAGTAGTAACTACAAGAGGAGATCATAGATAATCAACAAGTTGAGGTGGTAGAGGGACAAGGGTGTCAATTGGGCTCTTTGGTGATGGGTAGTGACCTGGGGAAGAGAAAAATGGGCCATGCAACATAGCTCAACATAGGATAAAGGCTTCAAGGGAGGTGAAGCAATAGGTACCTTAACATATTTAGCACTAATTTTCTTAATATCATTCCATATTATGAAAAATAAACATGAAATGCAAAGAATGAAGCTTTGTACCAACATATGGTAAACTTCATCATTCATGTACATGAGAGGACCAAGTATGGCCTCCTTATTGTTTGCAAAAAATGCAAGAATTATGTGTAAATAAGTGAGATCCATTTTTGTTATTATGTGAAATCTGATTTTAGATGTAAGGTGATACCTCAAGAAAACAAAGGGACATAATATACGCAACTAGGGTTTTTAAAAATGATATTTTTAAAAATTACTAAGGAATTTTAAGATTTAATGTGAATTTCTAATTTAAATATGTAGTTAAAAAATCAGGAAAATATTGGAAAATTCTTGATTTAAAGGCACTAATATGTGCAACTAGGGTTTGGAAGAAAAATATTAAAAAAAAAATACTATGTAATTTTAAAAATTGAATTAAATTTTTGATTTAAATAGGTAAGTAAAAAATCAAAAAAATATTGAAAAAATTATGATTTAAAGGGACCTAGTATGTGCAACTAGGGTTTGGGAATAAAATATTTTTTAAAAATTACTATGGAATTTTAAAAATTAAATTGAATTTTTGATTTGAATAGGCAACTAAAAAATCAAAAAAATATTATAAAAATCAACAAGGAATGTACCCTAGGGTTTCTAGGGTTTTTATGTGCAAATAAAGTAAGTTAGGTTCACCAAATGACTTTATAATTTTGGAAATATTAGAGTCCTATTCCTAATTTAGTTAAGGGTCTGAGTTAATTAAATCAATAAATAGTATTGTAATAATTAAGCTACTAATTTGTATAATTTAATTGTAATTTGAACCTTTCTAAAAATAGTAAAAATAGTAATAAATGTAGAGAAAATAAGACTTAACTAGAAATAGATTGAGATGGCTGAGACAGCATTTGAAATGTGTTGTGTAGGATTGAGATAGTGTCACAAATTAGGATCTAGCCTTCATTTTGTAAAAGGATAGAAGTACTAAAATAAGACACCCTGGGGTTTGGTGCTATAGTATTCTTTTATCACTTTTATCTAGGAGACCTGAGTTTTATTTGTTGTCCCTATGTGAGTCTACCTATGAAATTTTGGATGTTGGATGTTTGTAGAACTCTTTATAAAGTTGATTTAGTTTTCAAACCCTAGATTGTATTATGCTTTGGCAAACTTTGAGAAAGAGGGGGGGTTAATGTGTGTAAGATGCATTGAACATGCATCCACACCCCTTGTGTGGGCACGCTACTTACATACCAATACACTAAAGAGGGATCAATCCATATGTACTTCTCCCACTTGATGTGCTTTATGTAATAGATACAAAATGTTAAACTAGGTGTGTTTGAGGTGGCTAGGGACTGGTGTAAGGGTTTGAATAAGCTTGTGGTTGTATTAGATAGCTATATGTAGAGAATAGGGAAATATGTCTCAGTAGTCTTACTTGTATTCTTGCCTATTTTGTGATATTTGCCAACCCCTCCTAAATGAACTTTGAATGAGATTTTATAGAGATCTATTGGTCATGGGTCGAATGTATTCACATTAGGCTGACAACAAGGATAGGAACTAGAAGGAAATAACTATTGGGGTTAAAAATGCACTTGGACAGGAGTGTCAAAAATGGACACCCTAGGGTCTGGTGTTATAGTCCAAATTGGGTGCTATTATCCTAAGGGTAGGGGACCTAAGGGGATGGATTTATCATGGAAAAATTAGTTTTACTAAGCTAAAATTAGGTCTTGGAAGGCTACAAATGGCTGGGAATTAGTGAAAAGGTGCCTAAAAGAGCCATGAGAACAAGTAAGAGGGACCTTTGGGTTGGGTGTCACAAGTCACACTCAAGTTACCAATTTTCACATTTTATATGACTACAAGCATGATCAACCAATATTCGAGATTGTCCTAGCTCCAAGGGCCCCCAAAATAGTTTTTTGTTTTCCTTGTATGATTTCTAAATTTGTTGTATTTTTAACATGTTCAATATGGGAAGGACAACCTTTTTTTAAACAGGAACAATTAGAATTCAAGAGAGTCCCTATACCACCTTGAATACAATCACCTTTGATGGATAAAGCTTCTAGTTGAGATCTAAGAGGATATCACATATGGCTAGAAGTGGATAAGGAGTCACCTAAGATCAATTCAAGAGAATTCCAATATTCACTCCCTATCTTGGCAAGTTCAACCTCATGAAGAATATCGCTTTGAAAGGGGATGTGTTCACTTGAGTTAGGATAACTCAATGACTCTCCCATAAGGAGTTCAAAGGATGACTATTTAAGATTAGAGTCACTCTTGTTTCTAATCTTCAACTCAAATTATATATGGTTCTCCTCTAGAGGCAGAGAAGTGGTAGAATCCTTATCCTTCAATGCCATACTCAAAAGACTAGTATTTATGCCTGGATGGGATGTGAGTTGAATAGTAGATGGATCAAGTAGCATCGCATCTATGTGTTCTACTATTTTATGCTCAATTAGATTAGCATCCTTTGTCTAAAGGCCCCACCTAGTCATATAAAATTCATCCTCTAATCTGCATTAGGGAGTGGTTCTCACAAAAGGTAATTGTGGAGCCAAATTTATTTCAACCCCCAAAAAGTCTGGGATATTTTTTGGAAATATGGCTTGTTGTAGCAAGTCGTTAGTTAATACCTTACTAACTTTGATCTCCTTGAGAGGCTATATAATGGTCTCTAACTTTTTCCTCTAAGCTTTGGGTGTGAAACGAAGAGCACAGTCATTGGCTAGGTGTTCGTAGGCATGACATCTAACACACCTGAACGTAATTCCCGCATAATCTAATGATTGTGTGTGTATCCAAGGTCCAAATTTTAGGATAATATTATCTTTCAATCCATCCTAAAATTTAATATCAACTCTTGGCCACCATCCTAGAATGATCTCGATAGAACCTGTCATCCACTTTAATGAAAGCCCCAATGTTGTCCCCAATTTCTTTAGACACATCCTTATTCCAATATTCCAAAGGCAAACCTATAAGTTTTACCCATAAAGGTTGTTTTAAAAAAACTCCATCTGAGGATCAAAGCCCAATGACTACCTGTTAATAGTAAGTGGAGAAGTCCCCCAGAACCATCTTTATGCCAAAATAATATTGACATCATCTAAGGAATTAAATACAGAGGCAAGCTAGCCTCAAATAAGGATGTGTGAGGTAGGAATATAGCCTATGAGTGGTCACCAAAATTGGGACATCCATTTTTCTAAATTTTGGATCAAAATTCTTCTCCTTATAAAGTAGCATATAAGTGTATTGTTTGATAGATTCATGACATGTTCCATCTTCACATCCTCACCAAGTATAAATCAAACTTATTTCCCCCTAAGTTTAATGCACTTTCTGCTCTTCCTCCTTGTTGACAAGATTGGGATATCGAAATTTTTGTCTTTCATAGTGATGTGTGGAGTAGATCCAATATTGGTAATATCTTGGGTTTGTTGCAGTGGATTTTCCACCAATCCTCTCGTATTATCCATAAATACTGATGATGCCCCCAATTGCTCAAAATCCTGAGTGAGTAACTCTTCATTTATCATCAATAAGAACTTTGAAGTATTTATTTCATTGGATCACCCTAGAATGCCTTGGGTTCATGGATCCATGAGATTCTTGAGCCAACACGAAGAAGTATTCAAAATAGAAGGAAGTTTCTTGTCGCCAATAACAATGATTAAATCTAAAGTTATAAGTGTTTTTTCTTTTGCTACCTTACAACTATCATCATTCCCACCACCAAAAAAACTTTGAGAGGAGGAGGAAACCTATAAAAAATGGAAATGCACCCCCTCCTTGGTAATGTGGAAGCTAGGACCTACTCTGTGTTGAAGTGTTTTCCCATCTGACCTCTAGAAAGATAGTTCACCCTTCATGGGGGTCCTCTAAATAATGCACTAGTTTTTCCTCAATATTGTGTAGTTCAAAATCTATGAAATAATATGGTTGTGCCTTTGAATCACCCATTTAGGCCTAGTGAGAAGAATAATACACAATGTAAAGATAATCAATATTATCAAATTTGTCCCCAAAACACCATAGGATAGAAAGAGAAAACTCTTTTAATGAATTCAACATATCCTCAGGCCATCAATCCTAAAGGTAGAGGCAAACCGTCTCTGTGACTAAGGGAGAGGCAAAGGAATGTTGAGAAATGGAAATGAAGAATCCCTCAAGCAATAATAAAACTAATGACATCCAAATAAAAATCCACAGGAGGTAAAGGAAAAAACAACAATGTTGTGCTCCACCCTCAGTCCAGTACAAAGATCAATAAAAAATGACATATGCAAAGTAGGAACAAAGAGGTGCTATATCAAACATATGACACTCAACCAAAAATAAGAAAACCTCCATAAAGTTGCCCAATAAAGAAGCTTATGTAATAATCTTAATCCATCCCAGCGACAAGAAAAAATTTGAGATGTCTGGGGGTATCGACTAAGAAACAAATAAGGAAATAAGTTTGAATGAAAGATGATATGCTTCAATCAAACATCATCCTTCAAAGAACACAAATGTTGATTCTAAACCAAAAATGCCATGTAATGTCACCTCCAACTCATCAAGAGGGAGTACCTAACAGAGATAAAGTGTCCTGAGTAGCTTTTGTATCTACCACCATCAAGATCTCAATGTCGCATCTAAATACTAGATCATTACCCTAGGATCATTTTAGCTTAAAGCACTGTAGCTTATTAAAAAAAATTAGTGTGAATTATACTGTAATAATAATGACATTTTTCACATTGCCACATATATTTATATTGTTAAATTAAAAATAGGTAAAACATATTAGTGCACCCATACATTTTCAAACATTGTTTTTTGTCCTACGATTTTAAATTAATTTCTAATTTCTATACACAAAAATCTTATTTTTCAATTTGGTTTTCACTTTTAATTTCTTTTAATTTTTTTACTTTTATATAAACAATGTTCTGACAATTTTGAAATTGATAGAAGATGTCATTTTGGGCAAAACAATCTATAGTTTTACCTGAACCATGGTGTGAGGGGTACTGCCCCAATACTCAAGCCATTAGACAACACTATAAACAAATTTTAGTTTTCATTTGCCTCGTTGTATATCATAAACACCTATATTTTTCAGTCATATGAAGCTTTTGACCATTCATTCTTGTAGTGCACTAGTAAGCAGTTAACCCCTAGCAACTACTCTCAATGTATCCCAGATTCATGATAATGTGGCTATGGGACAGTGGAATCCTCCATAGTTATTGCCTTTTTAGGTTGTCTTCACTTTTTTATGACTAGGATTAGTATATCTAAGCCTATAAAACAAACACACCTTGACTAATTTCATCCCTAATCCCTTTTGCAAATTCAATTTTTAAAATTCAAATCATGTTAATAATGAGTGAATTGTGCTTACATTTGTTGAGGTTCATCATCACATTATACATTACTTTCCAATGTGTTATTTAGATTCATTATATATTGGCATTACTCAAATTCAAATACAACAAGAAAGATAAAGTGAAAAATGTACAATCTCAAGCCTTACTCAAATCACATTGTTACAATAAGACTCCTAGAATACAAGTACCATTAAAATAAGTCATTGTAAAATCAATTATGACTTGTGAATAACAATAATTATACATATAGAATGTTACAAGGCATGTTACACACCATGTTGATGAACTTATCATGACTATTAAGACTGATAAAGTTATTACAGAGCAAGTGGATGAAGTTAATGACAAATAATTCACTTAATATCTCGATGCCAACCCATGTAATATTGGTGCATTATTGTAAACCATAAGAGACAAACAAAAAAAATTAGTTCAAGTTTCCTCTTCCATTTCAGGTGTTTTAGCTACTACTATTATTTCTATTCCTACATCAACTCCTATAGTTACATATGTGCCATCATCATTACGTTTGGGGGCATCACATGGTTTGCAATAAATTAGTATCTATATTTATACATGGGCATCATACACACCTCCTTTGATTACTACGTATGGTCCATCACCAACCTCACTTAATGTATACTCTCTTAAACAAATAATCATAACTTTACATGCTAAAGTGTTGCAATTAGAACAATGTGTTTCTAGAGCAAGATATTCAATGGATTCTCATACTTGCTTCACAATCTATTGGCACCTAAGATATCCTCTTATCCAATACCAATAAGTTTTATAGCTCCTATGCTACCACTTTATGAACATGAAGGTGATCACGAGAAATATTTTTGATCATTCCATGCAACATGCTTGGATTATAATTACAATTACAACAAAACTCTTTTCAATAAACCTCAAAGATTATGCCATGAGTTGGTTTTATGATCTTCCACTTCAATCAATTATAACATTCAACACTTTGGCAAACCAGTTTCTAGCACACTTCTCTATTAACATCGGTGAAAAACTATCTTATGCATAGATTATTAAACTCAAGCAGGGTCAAATGAGTCGATCAATGACTATATTATTTGGTACAAAACTATGCTAGTTAAGATGGCAAATTATATGGTAGACAATAAATTACAAGATATCTTCACACAAAGTTTGCTAGCACCGTCCCATGAGTCTATCATGTTCATACAGTCAAAGAAAGAGAAGTCGAGCTCATAGCTTTAAACAAGCTAACATATGCATCAAATGCTCCATCTACTTCAAACATCAAGTTTCAAAGCAAACTAAATTACAAAGTCAAATTTAACGAAAGTAATAATGAATCAAAAGTAATAGTCAATGTAATGTCACAACCAACAAATAAGCTTTGGTTGACAACTCCACCAAGGAGTGATTCACAAGGTTACCATCACTTCCCCATGCCATGTTATTAAACTTACTTGATTACAATCTCATATCTCTCCCTCCACCATTGGAGGTTGATATGACCAAGCCTCAACACAAGGGCTTCGATAATAACATATATTGTAACTAATAAAAATGTATTGGGCATGCTACAAACAAGTGTTTCAGGCTAAGGCATAAGATACAAGATCTTATCGATGGCAATACTATTGAGCTAAGCACACCCACAAAGAAAGGTAGACCATTAAAAAATGACAATGCAAAGCTAAAAATCTTTAGTGATCCATTTCTTAACCATGGTATGATAGAAAATATAGATAATTCAAAAGTACATCATGTATATAATGCATGTCCTCATCCTTTGGCATATGGACATCCAATAGATGTAATTATTAGTATGCTTATAGGCACTTCCACATCACATCTTATGATTACATTTAATGACAGTGAAATCAATGATGATGATTCAAACAAACATGCAATCTTTATTCGAGCTTATATAAACAAACAACCTATACACAATGTAATGTTTGATAATGGATCAACGAAATATGCATGTACAATGACACTAATTCATAGTCTTTGATACATATAACACAATTTATAAGCTACATCAAGAATAATCAAAGCATTTGATGGACATACATAAAATACACTTGGGCACATAGTGTTACCTCTTTGAGTTGGTTAATAAAAATGGCTACTATGTTTCCAGTCTTACCAAGCATAGGGGTCTTTAATATGTTATTAGGGCTACCTTGGATACATAAATTTTGTGTAGTACCATCAACAATTCATCGATGTCTCAACTATATACATCGTAATAAAGTATTCAAATTTATAGGCATCCAATATGAGTACCCTCTAAAGTCAATGGTAACTTATCCTCATCCCCCACCACCACTACAATTGGTTGTGGCACCTATTCAAGAGCATAACAAAAAGGTAGCTATAACACCTATTCTATAACACATTACAAAGACAATTGCACTTATTCAAAAGCATAGTAAGCAATTAATTGTTGTACCTATACAAAAAAAATTCTATATAGTTATTATAGAGGAGATTGGTACACCATCCTAAATAAAAAAGTTTCACGTAAAATAGTTACCCAAGGTTCAAATAAATATAAACCTTCTATAGTGCACCCTGAGGTAATACCTCAGACAATTCAACATAATCCATAATGAACACAGGCAACAAGATCTCCTCTAAATTTACAATAGACTCCACCAAGTCTTGCACCCTCTCAAGTTATACATCTTAAAGTTACTATGAATTGTGATCAAGACAATTATGTTATAGCACCTTATGCCTTTCTAGATTTAGATTCATCTACATGTAGTACTCTCCTTCCTTGGAAAATCACTCGATACCTTTATGATCCAAACACACACTACAGTCCTCCAATTGATGGGATCATAGGCTAGTTTATTTTCAAAAATTCTCCAAAAATACAAAAATAAAATAAAAATCAAATATCTCAAAATTTAAAAAACATTCAAATATGTTAAAAATACAAAAACATTCAAAATATTCTAAAAAAAAAAATTGGGACCTGAGCATGACATGAGTTGCTAGTTTACTTATTTACATATGTTATGCATCACATATTTTGGTGGATAACATATTATTTTATAAACACACATGCACTTCATAAGGTTAATGAGTGTGATGCAAGACGTACATATTATACATGGATTATCCAATGCTGTAATAATGACTAGAGCTCTTATAGATTTAACTGCTTAAAATTATCATCTAACGTTTCAAATCTCACTACTGGATCTATCCCTGGGGAAGAAAAGAGAGAAGTGTAGACACATAAATTTGATCGCATGTACTTGACAATGTTAATTCTCAACACACCCTAAACCACATGAATTGCACCCAAATACATGACTCTTATTTTACATTCTTTTAAGCCATTTATCTAAATGTGGGATTGACCCTTTGTTTGTTGTCATTGCTATGCAAAAATTCCCAAGTCAAATGCTTAAACTGTGTCATACTATCCTCATACTATTTTTATCCAAGGATAGTTGTCCTTGATTTCATGGGATAAAGCCATGCTAGGTGGATAGTTTTACTATCATGGGCTTGTTCACCTAAAGCAGTCACATCCTGTGCTAAATAATGATTAGTTTCTAAAATCTGAATTATACTGTTGGGTCTTCTCATATGTTTCAAATGGTTGGCCAAAGGAAAATAATTTTTTTTCCTATAAATACATGTCAAATTTCATTCATTACCACTACTTGGTTCACACTTGGTTTCTAGTTTAGACACTATTGCATAGTGAGAGTATATGTCCCACTCTTCCCAAATTCAAGATCATTCACAAGGAGTAGCCATGAGCCAAGTTTAAAGCATCTCAAAGAAAGTCAAGAGATATTATTGTCAAGCATAAAAGACACATTTCTAGATGCATACATATAATTAAGGATCACAATTGCACAATCACTCTAGGTGGGAGAACTACATGGGCTTGATTTCCCACCTTGGAGTATTAATACATAAGTAGTAGTCAATCATCGAGGGGGTGTTTGGGGTCAACTTAGCCCATTACACTCCCCCCTCTTTTTTCAGGTTTCAATCTTTCAAGGTGCCCTTAGAGTTTTAAAGATAAAATAAGGAAAGCAACAAATTTTGTGTGGCACAAAAAAAATTATGATGTCTTAGTATAATCAACAAACACAGGTGTAGAAAGCATAATAGTCATATTTTTATCACAGTCAACTAAGACAAGTCTATGGTCAATGGACTCGAGCAACTTGCATTGGTGTCCACCTAGAGTAGTCATATCTAAGAATATTCTTCAATTTTACCTCTAAACTATCGCTATCAAAATTTTACTTTTTTTGCCTTTTCCTATTAGTAACAATCAACTAAGGTAAGTTCGTAGTCAACATAAACGATCAGTTTGCGCTTCTGTCCAAAAAGCATAAACCTATCCAAAAGTAGTTTTAGATTATGTTCTTAATCCTAAGCATGCACAATCATATCTTTTGTTGATTTCCACATTTAGATATCTAAAATAGCCAACAAAATCCTGGTTTGAGCTAAGTATAATTCTTCTTAGTATTTTTTAAAAATAACAAATTTCCATATTTATCTACTTCCAAAATCATAATTGTTAATTATTTTACGTCTTTAGCATTATGATATCTTTCAAGTTTTACACCTATTAACACATACAATTATATTATTAAGTAAAAAATAGGGTAAAATAATAAGCTAATAATGAGATCTAACATTGGCTTCTCTTTTTTCCCCTAAGGATGGATCCAGTAGTGAGATCCAAAACATAGGACAATAATAATTTTATGTAGCTAGATACAAAATAACTCTACTTCTCTGTATTATCGTTGTTGAATATAAATTCAATTAGATCATGATGTTAGGACTATGCAAACGCTCCTCATTAACTATTAGGATTGTACAAATGGTACAATTCTAGTCATGTACTGTCACTTGTAAAATGAATTAGTGACTTTATTTGTCTACTTTTTGCTCTTTCACCCATTACCCTAATTTAGCGCATTTTGACTCATGTCTTAAAATTTGTGAATATGAAATGGGTAAGGGTTTTATTTGGAGGTTTTTGTGTTAGGATTAGTTATTAGCATGTGTTATCTAACACTTCTAATTTGTCAAAACTTTCAAAGATAACAAATATGTTGATAAAAAAAAAATTGTATGACATAAACAACATTAATAAAATGCTCCAAGAGTGCTCCAAAAATAATGTTTGCTAAGGATGATCCATAAGGATTTGGAAATACAATCCATTTATAGGACAAAAATATTGAAACCCAATTTTAAACATTAGAAAAGCTTCAGAAGGAGAGTTATAAGCTTGGTGGCGAAACCACCTCTTTACTACGATGATGAACGTTTAATCGTCATGGCAGTTTCAAAACCACCGATATGCATTAACTAATGATTTCACCCATAATAACCATACAATAAACCTAGTTGTCAAGAAAGGCCTCTCTTCAAAATCTAAGATGGTTAAGGATCCTATAGTGCCCAAAATGATATCTCTAAGCATGATAAAAAGAAGTCACATGGAGAAAGAATCACTAATCAAGGAACAAAGTTGGTGATCGGTTGTTTGTAGGTGTAGATATCCAAATTTGGTACAAACCTTGCTTATACAATGCTTTCATGTGAACAATTAATCTAAATTATTCACAAAAAATTATCTAAATTGATTAGAGGAAATAAGACATGTTTTACAAACAAGCCTAAGATTAGGAAAGAAGGATTGTACATGCCATCGTACATACTAGATCATGGGAAAGTATTTATATGGATTTGTAGGAAGATTGGCAATGTCCAAGCATGGCCATGATTATCTATACGTTGTTGTAGATAGGTTCAACAAAATATGTGTTTTTATTGTATGTAAGAAGGTAGTAAAAAGAGAATGAAACAACTAAAGTTTTTGTTTATAATGTTTGAGCGCGTTTTAGATTACCTAAGTCTATTGTTTTAGATAGAGACTCTAGATTTTTTGGGAAGACTTGGACCACTTTGTGGGGCAAGATGGATACTAAGCTCTAACGAAGCATAATGTTCCATCTATAAGAAGATATATATATATATATATATATATATATATATATATATATATATATATATATATATATATATATATAAAGAGGCATCGTCAGGGAACATATTTAATGATAGTTGTTTGTGGGAAGGATTGGAGAAAGGAAAACTGAGAGGATGTTGAGTGAGCAAGAAAGCTCATTGTTATACTTATTTTATATTCTCATTGTAATCCATCTTTAACCATAAGAAAATAAGAAGTAGTGCAATTGCATCTTCCAACTTGTTTGCCCCTGTCTCACTAGTTTCCAGATTAAAAATTTATCTCTTTAAGTCTTTATGATTTCATGTTTTGTTCATGTTTCTTGCACTCATCTTTCAAATTTGGAGTATTGTTTTATGTCTTCCAACAATGTATCACATTAATTCTAAGTCATTTGAATAAATTGAACAATCATTTTGAAGTAGAATAATAAATTGTGATTGTATGAATTCTAGCAAGCTTCTACTTAAAAATTTATAAATTAAAAAATTAGATAAATGATTAACAATGCTCAACGATCAAATGAACCTAATTCCGTACATATTTTTAGATGAATTTAAATTCTAACTTAAATTCAAACATCAGAAATTTAGAAGAAATGTTATGTTATGTTGATACCTATCTATTCTCTTCCAACAACAATTAAATATGGAAAAAACAATATAGTGTTAAATGGACCCATTTAGTTAAAAGTAGTACCCTTGAATTGGCCCTATGATAATCAGAGAAAAAGACGGCTTAAGTGGACCACCCTTAAAAAGGACTGGCCTTTCCTTCCCGTGGCAACATTCATTTTGCATTCACAGTTAGGGTGGCTATATATATTCCACCGCTAATAAATCGCGTGGAGCGTAAGCTGCAATTCCATCCTCGCATCTGCACTCAAACTCCCCTACCACATTCCCCACAAAAAAAAAGCATCTGGTCTGGGCAAAGACACTGTTCACAGGATCCAAATGGGTGCACACGTAAAAGATCTCCAATCAAAGCCAGAGTTAGACGCCATCCTAAACCAAGGAGGGCCTGTAATTTTACACTTCTGGGCAGAATGGTGCGAAGCCTCCAAGCAGATGGACCAAGTCTTTTACCATCTGTGCACGGATACACCTTATGCGAAATTCCTCAGGGTTAGTTTCTATGCACCCCTTTTTTTTCCTGCCAAATGCGATCATTTCTTATTTATTTAAGGGTTTTTTATGGTTCTATTAAATATTGATCGTTTTATTGCTACATAGGTCGAAGCAGAACAGCAACCGGAAGTTTCAGAGGCGTATTCTGTCTCGGCGGTTCCATTTTTCGTCTTCTTTAAGGTCGGTCGGATTTGTATCAAACCCTAGCTAGCCTTTTACGGCTAACAATTTTTTATTTTTTTTATAAATATTTGTTCAATGCCAATTGTGGGGTTAAAGTGAATTTTTATTAACTGCCTGTAAATTGAGCCAAGCCATAGTTGTCTATTATCTGAGCCAAATACTGATTGTCTATTATTTGAGCTAAATACTGATTGTCTATTATTTGAGCCAAAACCCAAGGGTCTTTTTTAGTCGAACCAAATTATAGTCGTCTTTTTATTTGAATTTTTGAACTAAATCCTAGTTGTCTTTTTTTATGTGGGAAACCCTAGCCGTCTTATATCTGAGGGAAACCCTATCTGCCTTTTATTTGAGCCAATTTTTATTTTAAAATATCTAATTTATTCTCGTCAAATTTGTTTCTTTTCTGAGCCAAATGATAGTTATAACTTATCTGTTTTCTTGGACAGACAGTGTTTATCTGTTTTGAGTCGCACCCTGAGTACCCGTTTTTGAGTCGGACCCTGATTACCCGTTTTTGAGCCAGACCCTGATTGCCCATTTTCGTGTCAGACCCTGATTACTTGTTTTGAGCCAGACCCTCATAAATTTTTGTGGGCCAAAGGCGACTCCCGTTTTTGAGCCAGACCCTCATAAATTTTTGTGGGCCAAAGGCGACTCCCGTTTTTGAGCCAGACCCTAATTACTTATTTTCGTGCCAGACCCTAATTACCTATTTTTGTGCCAGATCCTGATTACCTGTTTTGAGCCAGACCCTCATAAATTTTTGTGAGCTAAAATCTAATTGCCATTGTTTTAAGGCATAACCGTAGTTGTGTTTGACTAAGCGAAACCTAGTTGTTTGACTAAGAAAAACCCTAATTGCCTTTTTTTCTAAGGCAACAACATCGTTTCTTTTTAAGGCAGGATGTGTTTAATTAGGTAAAACCCTAAATGTTGCCCATTTGATTACGCTGAAGTAAAAATTGTAGGTGCCATTTTTATAAGGTAAATTTCCAGTTTCCTCTTTTTGCGGAAAATCAGTGGTCATGTTTAATCATGAAAAATTCTAGTTTTGTTTGATTAAGCAAGCTGCTAAACCATAGTTGCCTTTGATTGAGGTAAAAATTATTTGCCTGTTTTTTAAGCAGAATCTTAGTTGCCTTTTTTATTGTGGTAAGAGTGACGAAGCCTCAGATGCCTTTATAGTTTTTCGAAGTAGTCGATACGGTGTGGGAATGGATACGAATATAGATACGGGTATCATATACGTGGATATGGCATTTTTTTGGGCCTGGATATGTTTTTGGATATGGCCTTATATACAATTTTAAAAAATAAATGTAGTCATATAAGCAAAATTAACCACATAGTATGCATAGAGGGAACAAAATAAGTTAAATAACTACAAAGCATACTAATAATTTAATGCCAAATATCATAAGATTCAATGGTTGAACTTAGATTAGTCTTAGAACAAGTACATAGTGCAAATGTTACAATGCATGGACAAAAATAAAGATAAATCAACATTTTCATTATTCACTATATTCATTAATACTCCAAATATTTCAATGGCTGGACAAATGTTCCTCTATATGATGTGCAAATCATAAATGTTCCAAAAGATTCCTATATAGATGTTCCTCGACAAATGTTACAATGGTTGTACAAATGTTCCTCCATGCAATGTCCATATCTTTAATACATTTTTCATTTATGCATTATAGAGCTATATCCATGACATGTTGCCGAATCACTCATTCGACAATTTTGTGCAACATATGTAACATAAGGTGTTGTTCATTCCAACAAATGTTGCATTGCCTTACTTGAGTTACGATGAACGACAATTCAATATAGCATCAATTGTTAAAATGTGATGAAAGGTGAAATTGTGCGATAAGAGGTAAAATTCTATGATACTAGATACGCCCTTGTAGGCCCTTGATACGGGTACGAAATGTCTCCAGGTATGGATACGACAAGGAAACATGGGGGGAACACCCAAGGTACGCCCCTGGGCATTTCCCCTATGTTTTGAATCCAAAGTTGTGTTTTTTTTTTTTTTTTTTGAATTTTGCCCAATGAAAAGTCAAACATGGACTTCAAAATACAATTAAAAGCAAATTATAGTGAATTCCCAACCTTAAAAGCAGCTTTCACGCTCATTTTATCAAAAGTAAACAACACAATTACCTTTCATTGCGTTTTTACCTCTCATTGCACATTTGTTCTCTCATTTTTATTTTTGCAATTTCATAAGATTGAAAGTTCTTCCCTTTGCTAATCCTACACTACTACCACTACCCATTTGGTGCCAAGGAATTTAAGGAGCTTGCAAGGAAGAGGATTTGCTGATTTAAGATAAGTTTTCAGTTTTGTGGCTTTTTAGGTTAGTTTAGTTTTGTTTGTAACTAGTTTTTTTTTTGTTATTATTTTAAGTTTTAAACATTATTTCAACAAATACCAATTTTTTTAAGTCTTAATGGTAATATTTTTATTTTTTACCAAGGGCTATAGGGATTTCCCAGAATGTCTCAGTTTGCAAGTGATAGTTCAGTGGGCAAAGGGATAGCCCCCATATTTGATTCGTGAACCTCCCTTCGGAAGCATGTGACGATATTCAAACAAATGCTTGGTGGGGGGTGTTTTCTTTGGCTTTGTTCAGAGTGTAAGTGTAAATACAGGAGCTTGTATAGTCGAGTGAAAGCTCATTTGTGTGCGATTCCTAGTGCTGGAATCAAAACTTGTGGTGGGCCAAGCATAAATGTAAAGCTAGGAAAGGGCATGCCATAGGAAATGATTCTTGCATACATCAAAGAACAAGATGCAGATGTCATTGTTTGACAAAGATCAAAGCATCCTTTTGAGAAAGAAAGAATCACCACATGTTGATCCATTTCGTGCTAATGTGGTGACTTTATCACACCCATTTCTTGCTACACTCGTTGCGGCTATAGAGTAAGAGGATTCACCTCTTGGTTTCAAGAAAACAAAAGATGCAGGCCCATTGCACATGGCATTCCATAATCAATCCAGGGACATAGCAGAGCAGAGCATCACACGTTTTCTTTGTGCATGTGGGCTGTCATTTAATGTTGTTAGATCACCATATTGACAGGATATGGTGAGATCTATCAATACTTACCTTAAAGGGTTCATCGGCCCAGGTTATGAAAAGGTGTGCACCACCTTGTTGATAAAAGAAAGAAAACAAGTTGAAGATGCATTGAAGCCTGTCAGGGATTTGTGGATCAAAATAGAGGTGTTAGTCATTTTTGATGGATGGAAACATACGACAAATAGGCTATTGATTAATGTGGTCGCAGTGAGCCCTAAAGGGGCAATGTTGTTGAGGGTCGTTGATTGTGACGGGCAAGTGAAGGATGTACAATTCATTGCCGACATCTTGATAGAGTACATTGAGGTGGTGGGCACTCAAAATGTTGTCCAAGTTGTAATGGACAATACTAAAAATTACAAAGTTGCGAGCATGTTCGTTGAGGCCAGGTATGGGCACATAGACACCTTGTGCTGTTCATTCCCTCAACCTTATGTTTCAAAAGTTCGGGACAAAAATTGACTGGATCAAACAAGGCTATGAGTAGGCGAGCAAGATCCAAATGTTCATAACCATCACATCTCCCGGGGCATCTTGAGGGCCTTCTTAAAGTTGCAGTTGTTGAAGTTAACTCTTAATTTT
This sequence comes from Torreya grandis, assembly GCA_037957365.1. NCBI lineage: Eukaryota > Viridiplantae > Streptophyta > Pinopsida > Cupressales > Taxaceae > Torreya > Torreya grandis. The sequence goes on from JARHVA010001387.1 coordinate 2,967,736, forward strand.
ATCATTCATGAATCAAGAATATTTTTAATTTAATTTTGTAAGTTTGTAATTTGTAGTGTTTTTTATTTTTTAATTTTATTTGTTTTAATTTGAAATTTCATATTAGGTTGTTGAGACTCGGTTTGCCTCACACATACTCATCTTGAAACGACTTGTCAATGTGCATGAGGCATTGAGTAGCATGGTTATCAACAACCTTTGGAGCGTATGGAGGTAGACAAACAGTGAGAAGGCCACAAAGGTGAAAGGGTGAATTCTCAATGATGTGTGGTGGGAACGTATGGAGTATTTGTTCAGTTTTACTGAGCCCATCAGTAACATGTTGAGATATGTGGATATGGATCATCCATGTTTGGATGGGCTTTATGAAAGAATCGACTCAATGATTGAAAACATTAGATCCATCATAAATGCTAAATAGCAGGATCCGACAGAGAGGTTCTTCAAGGAAGTGCAGTCGCATATCATTGAAAGGTGGAACAAAATGACCACCTCATTGCATCTTCTTGTTTTTGCTTTGACGTCCAAATACTACAGTGTAGAGATCCTTTCTTTGCCTAGGAGTGTCACATCATATAGGGATGTTGAGGTTGTCGAGGGATATAAGGCAGCATTCTCTAGACTCTTTCTTGATCCAGAAGTAGAGGACCAAGTTAGAGAAGAGTTTGTGCAGTTCATATTCTCCGTGGGTCACTCCCTTGGCGCTATTCGTGACAAATACAAGATGGACGCTCACATTTGGTGGTACCTCCATGGGCAAGCATCCACCCACTTCCAACTATTTGCAATAAATTTTTTATTAAAAGTAAAATTTTAATTTTTTTTCTCTACCCTTCTTTTGAACTTTTTGATGCTTTGTTTTAACTTTTATAAATTCTAATTGACTTTGTGGCTTGCCTCAACAGGTTGCAAGTTCCTCTTCAATTGAGCAGAAGTGGATTACCTACAACTTTATCCATTGAGTTAAGTGCAACAAGTTGGTAGCAAAAAAGGCGGAAGACTTGGTCTATGTGCATTCCAACTTGTGTCTTCTCTCACACAAACAACTTGAGTACAATGCAGGGGCAACAAAATGTTGGGATGTGGACCCAAATATTGATGTCTTGGATGCCTGTAATTGCCTTTTCATTGCTTGACACAGAGCTAGATGGTGCTTCACACAACATGCATGGTGGAGCTAGTGGGAGTGGCATTGATGTTGCTTGTGGTTCTAATGAACCACATGATGATGAAGGCATTTCAGCCAAAGAGGAAAATGAATATGGGGCATCATGAATATGCTGATTTGTCTTTATTTTTGTCCATATATTATAACATTTGCACTATGTACTTATTATAAAAGTAATCTAAGTTCGATTGTTGAATATTATGATATTTGGTAATTAATTACAAGTATGTTTTCTGGTTATTTTGTTTCCTCTATGCATATTATGAGGTTAATTTTGGTTATGTGGTTATATTTTTATATTTTTAATTCTTTTTATATATTTTTGTACAACCGTATCCAAAACTTATCCAACCCCCCCCAAAAAAAAAATTCCCCATATTTGTATTGGCAACATAGGTAAAAATGGAATAAAAGGTAAATGTGTTGTTTTCTTTTGGTAAAGTGAGTGTGAAAGCTACTATTAAGGTTGCCTCTACATGTTATTTTGTTTTTAATTTTTTTTGAAGTCCATATTTGACATTTCATAAAATGAAATTGAAAAAAAAATTAAAAAACTCTGTTTAGGCCCCACATATGCCTCGGGTATTGCAGGGGACTTGCGGGTATGTCTCAATACGTCTTAAGACGTATCGGGACATACTCGTAGGTCCCTTGTGGTACTGGGGGTGTATCTTGCAAGGATATGTATGAATTGGGATATGGGAGACGTATTGGGACATACCCGTAGGTCCCTTGTGGTACTGGGGGTGTATCCTGCAAAGATATGTATCTATTGGGATATGGGGACCTGTAGGAACATAGTTGGCTACATAGCTTTTTTGGCTAAGATAAATATATTATATTATATTAACAAAACAAATTGCGCACAAAATCATCAAGGTAGACCCAGGTCCAAAATTGATGATCTGCTAGCCTTGCAGGCATGAAATGAAATGGATTTTTGTTGAGTGTGAAGTCATTATTCACAAACACAATTCATGAGTCACTATTCATGGATGAGGTGGCAATGGTGACTAGGCACGTGAGATGGCTCCTAGGTGATGTGGTATGGTCCACATGGTATCTTTCATTGTTGGAAAGGTAGGAGAGAGAAACGAGACACATTTCTCCACTAGGCACATGGGTTGCCTTTTGAATTTTCATGTGGGTAGCATGTGAGGTGCCATCTTTGATCCTTGACTTGTGGATGCATGTGGGAGACAAAAGAAAGAGGATCTAATCATTCTCTTTAGGCATGTGCTTGTGGGGCTTTTTTATTGGAATTCAAAAGTTGATCGAGGTATCTTTTGACCCTAGAGTTTGCATGTGGGAAAGTAGGGCGTGCCATTTGAGTGCACATGGAGGAGGTCAAAAATGCATCATGAGATGCCCTTTTGAATGGTGGACCTTTTATGATGATTCCCACTTTCCACTATTCCTCAATAGTGTTGCCACATGGAGTGTGGCGCATTTTTCCTTCTCCCTTATGTCTTCTCTTCTTTGTATTTGTATAAGAAAAGATGTCATTCCTTTGTTATGTAGATAAGATAAGATAAATATATTAATGTCCAATGAATGACCACAAAAGTAGGTCAAAGGAACTATAGATAACAACATATGCAAGTACAAAGCAGTTGAACCAAAAGATTCCCGAGAAAGAAAAGAAAAGTACAAAGCTAGAGAAAGTGGCAAAACCAAAAAGAGCAATCCCATGATCCCAAAACCGGGGGTGAAAATGCAAACGAGAAGAAAGGGAAGACGACTGAGAAGAAGCAATGAGGGAAGTGGAAGATCTAACTCTCCTAACATTTGAGGTCGATTGGAAGAAAAAAACTTTGGATGGAATGATGACCAGATGAAGAGGCAATAGAGTGTGGAGGTTGCCTACTATGCTATTGTCTGGACATTGTACTATATCTCAAAGCCCTGGTAGGTCTAGTCTGTCTCTTGGTGCAGGACTTGGAATGGCCTTGGCTATGATGGCTCGGGTAATGGTGGATGGTATCTCTGGGCCGAACAAATCCGGAGTAAGAAGCAGAGCTGGCCTCATAGTGGTGCTTAGTGCCTCTCACTGAAGGTAGTACTACGAAGAAGGAAGTGATTTGTTGAGTAGAATCTAGTCTGGAATGTGGCTCTAGTGTGTGCTCACGAAGCCTCATAGCCTCCTTTATGTATAAGGCCAGGCACTTTTGATCATCAAATCTAAAGAAATCAGAAAGAACCTGTGCCATCCTAAACGGTTAGTAGAACCTCTTTTCGATCTCATAGTAAATGGGGCAACGGAAGATGAAGTGTGTCTCTGTTTTAGTCTCTTGGAGACTACACAATTGGCAAATCCTATTAGAATGATCAAGGTGGTCATCCGTCTGCACCGGAGTCTGTGAAAACCTACTTTGAGCTGGCCAAGGGGGATGCGAAGGGCATGCATCTAGTGATGAAGAGTATACTGAGGATGGATAATGAGATCGTCACTCAACTCCAAAAAGTGCTCAACATAAAAGGCCATTTTAGGGCGTAACCCCCATGAGGGTTCACCCAAGTGGTGTGGATGAATTGCCTATAAATATCCTCTTTGATGATCTTGTTCATTACTTGTTTTGTAGGTAGAAGGTGCCTCGGTGCATCCAAGGAATACTTAAAAGGAGGAAGACGATCCATCTGAATGCCCACTGTCACTAAGAGGTCGGAAACCTCAATGTACCAACCTTGACCACGACGAGGAGAATCTGAACAAGCAATAGCCTCTGAAGAACAATATGCCATGTATGGGTACCTGTCCTGCCTCTCAACGAAATTGACGAAGCCCCAGAGGCGGTGTAGGAAAGAGAACTCAAGAGATAATCCAAGAAGTGGATGTGTGAGTGAAAGACTTGTATGTCTTTGTTAAAGCTTGTATGCTTTGAAGCTAGGAGTTAGCTTGTTGTAAGCTTGTTGAAGCTTGTATGCATTGAAGACAAGGAGTGTGTGAGAAACTGGAGAGGTGTGACTGATAAGTTGTTTTCATAGTGGTATTCTCCAAGCTATGTCACAAGGTTTGGTGATTTTTCGTCATGAAGTTCGAAATTTGCTGAACTTTTGCAGTGGCAAGAAAAATCGACCAAAAATTAAAAAAAAACTGCAAGGAACAAATATTGGGAAAAAATGTGGACAAAGCAGGCAAGGATGGATCCTTTATTGAGACCTCGATGTTGGATGAGCTCGCCTTTATTTTTGTTTTTGATTTCTACTCAATGAGAGTCAAATTCATTCCTGCCAAGTGAGACCTAACCATGATAAGATTCGTTGGGACGCTGTTAAATATTGGTTGGCGACTGTAGACTGTTTGGCGTCTTGCATGGTTATCACTTGGCTGGCGTCTTGCATAGTAGTTGTGCATGAGAACAATCCGCTTCTTTCCCATTCCATTGACAATCTGCGTCTTTCCCATTCCTTGCTCAATAAAGCTCTATAACCAAAGCTACCGACACCTACTTTTTATTTAGGTTAGAATTAGGTTTTAGTTTTTATCTTTTATGTTTTTTTTAATTTGTTTATTTTTTAATTTATATTTTATTGCATTATATCTATTGTTTATAAAAAAATAGTCTTTCTTTTATTTATATATTTGGTTTATCAAAAATTTAAAAAACTATATATTTTTTAATTATATATTTATAAATTATATCTATAATATTATATTTATAATATTAAATGATTTATATTTTATGTATTTATTTTTTTGTTTTATTATTTATATTTTTATATTCTTTTATGGTTCGAATTTAATGGTGATTTTTTTTTGATTTTTATTGGAACTCGAACTCGAATCCAATCTTTATCTTCGTTGAACCCGAATTCGAACTCAAACCTTGTGACTTAGTCTCCAAGTACTACTGATATTAATAGTTGAACCATTCTTCGTGGACGTAGCCAAATTGGAGAACCACATAAATCTTGTCGTATGGTTTGCATTGTTTTACTTTGATTTGTTCTAGTTTAATTTCTGCTTTCATAGTTCCTCTCTTTGCAACTTGGAGGATATTTTCGCATTGTCAATTATATCCTAACAATTTCCATATATATACATGCCACTAAACAATGTCACTATAATAAACAATAGATCAAACGGTCTTATTGTATCCAATCATACCATAAACGATACTAGCCATTAGACAACTTTCCCTAAAACTAACAAAGTTAACACTATCTTAAACCCAGATATGAAATTTGCCTTCTAAAGAAGTATCCTCGATATATGTTAATAGTATTGGTATGAAAATAGTGATGATTCATGGCATTGCTAATAGGGTCTTCAAAATATTGCCTCTAAATGACATAACCATCAACACCTCAAACCAACCAAGGCAATTATCAGCACTATAATTTCTTGAGCAAAACATAGGAATTGACAACAAAAAAAAAAAAGGATACTAGAGGCAAAAATCTCAAAACAAGGCCCAGAGAGTTAGTGAGAATCACCTACACGATGTAAGATTGTCTCATCTGGCATCTCCACCTCTGAGTTCCCAAGTGCTGGTTAAACATTGCTTTATGAGCTTGGGTGAAACCATCTATTTTGATATCCTTGAGATTTTTGTAGGCGTCTGGGACAAACAATTTTATCCAGAGGCATAGGGTTGTCACTTCCTTTTTTTATGCCTCGAGGATTGTGAATTTATTCTTTTACCTCTTGTTGAGGCTGTTAAGTTGGTCTTCAATCTGGAAGGTGATGGGTATTGCTTGTATTACCCTCTTCGAAAAGCCTCCCACAATTGAGTGAATTGAAAATCTCATTCATACCCATAGCCAGCTAAGATCGAGTTGTGCATTTGCTAGTGGTGTTGGTGACTTCAGATATGATAAAGTGTGTCAAGAGTTTGGGATTAAGACACAACCTTCCTCCCCACCAAACAAATTACCATTATTAATAAGAGTGGCACACAACTGTCAATTTTCTATGCCAGTTGAACAATAGTCTCTCAAAGAAACAACTGTCTATCATTGTATTTGTCAATGACCTTCCTCTCAAACCTTCCACTATAATTTGTTTAGAAGTATTGTGAACCATAGCAGCAAAATCAGAAATAAAGTTCTTCCCATGTGCCATTTTAAGGTTCACAAGTGCTACCCACCAATTTTGAACTTGATACAAAATTCTCTTCTTTGGAGCCAGATGAGTACTTGATTTGTAATGTCCCCAAATGGGACGATTTAATGCAAAAGGGGGTTTCCCCAAAATCCACAAATCTGAAAATGCAATCAACAAACTCTAGATTGCCAAACAAGCTCCCAAAACCTTTAATGAGCCCTAGAAACTCTAGGTGCCAAAATAATAGGGTTTTATGGGTAAAATCCAGCCAATAACTTGTTCTAGAATAATTGAAAATGTACAGGTAAAATTCAGAATTTAATTTGCATGAAACAAGTACTTTTTTACCCAATTTCTGAAGCTCAAACGCCACTTTTTGATGGCAGAAAATTTTGATTAATTATCAAAATTACTGTTGCTGTTCTGAGTGACTTTCCTCGTAAAACCCTTGCCAAAAATAACCACGAACCTCTAAAAAATACCAGAAAATTGCAGCGACTTGTTTCGGCAAATCACCAAATTAGCCTCTCCAAGCCAATCGCTCCACTTCCAAAGTGCTGGGAAAAATAGCAAAAAATTATAAAATTAATTCTTGTCTTACACAAGTGGAAAAACCTTAAAAAACTATCAAATAATTAAATAATTCTAAAAATTATTATTTAATTTTCTCCGTCAAACCCCTCACAAAATTGTCCAAAACTTAATACCAATAATCAGAAAATTAGCAAATAAAATAAGATTATTTAATTTGCAAATTTTAGTTCAAATGAAGCCTCCAAACCCTAGATCCAAGCTCCCCAAGTGGTTCGCTCTATTTGCAAAAATAGTATAATAAATTAGCAAGCTTAACATGCAAAGAAAAGACTATGAAAACCCTCAGAAAATCCACACAAACCCTCCAAAATAATTTGCCCCACTCTTTAGGGCAAAAACAAGATCTCGTTTAGCAAAAGGTGGTGTCAATAGACACTTTTTAGATTGATCAATCACTTACAATAGCGAACCTATTTTGGGCATGCATCCCAATATAGTTTTCTTCAAGCACGAAAAACAATTTTATCAAAATTCAACATGTCTTCTATTGTAGCCTTTGCCATGTATTTATAACTTCCAAAAAGGGTGAACCACTTTGGGAAGATATAACACCTTTCCTTATCTTTGTTTTAGTTTCCATCCTGACATCTCCTTTTGGAATAATATATTAATTATTGGCCTTAATTAAAATAGTAATCAAAATTACTTTAAGGCAAATAAATTAATAATTAATTCATTTAAGCACCTTAGTGGCAAGAACCAGTTTTTAAATAGCTTATTAATTAAATAATAATTGCCTTGTGATAACAATCACTATTTTTTCAATTAATAAATAACTAATAAAATATAATTCTCCAAAAAGGGCTCCTTTAGTTATGGGGAAATAGACTAAAGGTCTTCCATACTTGTTTAATCATGATGTGGAAATGGGGACATCACATGCCCATTCTTTGCATTTCCAGTGATGGTGCCGCAACTCCCATTCCTCTTTTGACATGGCTGGTAAAATGACACTGCTTACTGAAAGAGCTTGTGCCGCTGTCTTTAAAGTTTACGAACCTCTGCCTACTGTTAAGTTTTTCCTAAGCACAGATAAAACAGTCTGATCTTGCACCTTAACATTAACATAAAGCAATGAGTATTATTCCCTCCACTCCTTTGGTAATTAAATGGATTGATCTAGGTGGATTCTCCAAATAAAATTCTAACAACACTGTCAAGCCCATTCTCATGGCTTGTGTTAATGCCAATTCATGTTTTATGGTCTGCGACTCTGTGGTACAGCTGAACACTCCTCAAAAGGTCTGTGTTACTTTCAAGATCATTAATCCATCTCCACTAGATACCCCACACACATTTCCAGAGGCGAAGGGCAATCTGGGAAGTTCAAATGTGGTGCCATCCAATTGCATGCCAAACCTTACACAGTCTTCATCATTGGTTTTGTAAGAATAATAGACGCCTAACAGTTGGGAGGTGAAGAGCAAACATTCCATCTTACATAATGGGTTCTTAGCATTTGTGGCTATTTAACATTATGTAGACACATCTAAATAGATAATTAATCATCAGATATCATGCCATAGACTTAGCTAGCAGAAAATAGAAAGCCATACATCTTCCTTGAGAGTATAAAATAAAGTTTTTGTTCTAGTTCTTTTATATTTCCTATGCTTCATTCTCTGAATAATTTTTTAATACTGCTTCTGCATGTATATAACACATCTAGATTCTAAAATCTAGAATGTTGTCCTCTGATTATCTCTTGGGATCTGGATCATGGCTACAGCCATACCATCAAATCCTGTTGGATCTAATTTTTTCAGATATACCAAATCTGCCAGACACATCTGAGACATTATTATTAGTTTTACTTTTAAATTTTTATTTTCAACAAATTAAATTTCTTTTTTTTCTGCAAACTGATATCCCAATTGCCTTTCTGCTGAACCTAGGTTCGTGCGTCCTTGTACTGTATGGTGCGTACTGGGTATTGTTCTTGGTCTGATTCACCCTCTAATAGACATTGCATGCCGCACATCTGGGCTGGGTATGCCCGTGTTCATCCCCCAACCCTGCCGGGCAGCACCCAGGGAGTACCTGACAGGGACCCACAATACTTTCTTTTTCGGTTTTAACTTTAAAAAAGTCAAACTTGGACTTTAAAAAATAATTAAAAGACAAAAGAAAGCATGGGAAAACACAAAAAAAATCTCTCTGACATCATTTTATCAAAAGCAAACATCACCACATTTACCTTCTCATTGCATACTCACTTTGCATTTCACTATGTACTTGTTCTAAGTTCAACCACTGAATATCATGACATTTGGCATTGAATTATCAGCATGTTTTGTGAATATTTAACTTGTTTTGTTTACTCTATGCATATTATGTGGTTATTTTTGCTAATTTGGCTGTTTTTTTTTTTAATATTTTTTAATATGTTTTCAGAAATTACAAAATATACTATAGGGATCTGTGATATCTCGCAATTTGCAGGCAGTGTAGACAACATTTCAAGCCCGTCTGACCCTTCTTGCCAAGAAACGGAAACAAAAACGGGGCCAAAATATGGAAACGTAGATTTTCAAAAACCCTTGGTTTGGAAATGTCCGTACAATACACTATAAAAAATGTAATTTATATCAAAACAATGCTTAATACTTGTTTTTAGTCCATAAAGATAAAACACTTAAAAAATATAGTATTCATTAACGGGCCATTGTGAGCAATGAATCTTGAAAAATTCTGCTAAGGCATTGTATCTTCGGGGGCTCTCCCTATGGTAAAACTAGTTGGCAAAATATTGGCTTCTAGTCCCTTCTTATCACTACGACTCTTGTCAAGATCTTTGGCTCTTTTGTGGCTAAAAACATTTGGAAGGCTTTCGAAGCCGTCAAACCCCACTTGAAGTGGGTGGGAGATGGTTTTCACACAAGTTTGTATTTTAATGACCATAACTTGTTTTGGTCCCCTATTCTTACTAGTTCTTCTGTTCACCTGGTATTAAAGCTTTGCGGTTATTCAGCAAAAGGATTCACACTATTCGGGATTTGATTACATCTAGGGATTGGATCCCCTTGAATTAAAAATTAGTTTCAGTTAAACAATACGAACTTACTTTCAATTCTTCACATCTAGGAGTTGTTCCTGATGTTATGTTGCATAAATTGGGCTTGTAGCGTCCTAGGGCCTAGTGGAAGGACTGGAGGTGGAATTGTGATACTTATTTCAAGAATTACTCTCTCAGGTTGCTTTATCAAGCGATGAGTCCGTTCATGGCTTTAGGCAATCTCAACAGTGGTTGGGTTCTCCGATCTTCTCCCAGGGCTTGGCTCGCCCATTTGGATTGTGTGTGGTAGTCTATCCTGGAGCCCAAGCTGGCTCATTTTATATGGTGTTTGATATACCAAGGACTTCCCCTCGGTGAGAGATTGCTCCATCTCCACATTCCCCAACCCTTTTGTCCGACTTGCAAGCATCCTGAGTTATTTAAACATCTGTTCCGGTTTTGTTTGACAGCGCAGTCTACCTGGTGATGGATTCATTCACTTTTTCAGCCTTACCAACTTGAGCCTTTCTCTTGAGGACATGCGCTATTTGGGGATTATTTTAATTGGCTGGCCTCTATTGCCTTGATCTAGTAGTTCTTCCATGCAATTATTCTCTTTCAGTTATGAAAACCCATAAACAATGCTATCTTTAATCGTGAGCATTGTGAAGTTCTTTCTTCCATTAATAAAAATGTGGTTATTTCTTTGGCCTCTATGTAGATTCAAGCTCAAGTGGAAAAGATGGCTCTGGACCTTTGCCACATGCAACAAGTCCTGGACCACTAGGTGAGTGCCCCTTGCACCATGAGTTGGATGTTGTCTGATGGCCTGTCTCACAGTCCGCCACCTCCTCCCAAAAAGCGTTGAAGTAGAAGTTAGTCCAGAGACAGGTGTCACTTCTCTCCTCGCCCTCCTCCAGGGGGAGGCTGGAGTTCTCATGGCAAATCTGATGCTGGTCCTCAACGCTCGCCGGTTGCTTCCCAGCGAATTGATGGATGATCTATCACTATTCATGACGGCCCCTGTGATCGCTGGACTGCTTCGGAGATACCTGATGTGGAGCCGCCTACTTGGATGGTGCTTCCCAAGGATGATCCTTCATCTCCGCCTCATGGGGCGGTGGCATGTGCTTAATCTTTGTTTTGGTTGTTCTTTTTATAGTCCTATGAGCTGTGCCTTTACCGGTTGATTTTTGACTTGTGTTCGGAATCTGTTTTGTTCATTTGGCAATGAGTTTGAGCTGTGATGTGTCTGGCTGCTTTATTTGCAACCTTCTGTTTGTATTAAGTATTCTTTTTGTCAATATGATATGAAGCATTCCAATAGGAAGACATTTAACATGCTTAAAATTTCATATGTTCATGAATCCTGTGTCGTATCATGTGTTATAGCCCAGGGTCAAAATTCAAAGACAAAATGTACATTCAAATGTTTATAATCTAGAGTAAATCCTCTAGATGTACTTGCTGCTAAATTCTCTCTCCCTTTTTAAAAACAGCCAAACTCCTTGTTGCAATGGTTGCCCCCTGAATTCCTTCTTGCTGTTGTAAAAAACAGCAATGAAGAGTTTGTGTTTTGCTATTGCATTGAATGTGTTTATATAGGTTTAACATAGTGTATGCTAGAAGATCAGGGTTATTTTTAATGTTTTAGCTTTTTTTTTTGACTAAGTCAATGACTTTTTGCTGGAAATGCCCAAATACGTGACAGAAATGTTGGGAAAGTTTCCAGACGTTCCCGAAGCTTTTCTGCATCGGAAATGTGGGGGGCTTGGGACATTTCCCTGTAACGTAGCATTTGTCAAATCAGAATATGGCACAATGTTATGGTTTTCTATAGAAGCTCCTTAAACCTTGAAATATCCCCGTCGTTGCTTTTGTCAGGGTGCGGCGCGTTCATTGTCAAAGTTGAGGTTCATAGTGAGCTAACATGTTTGTCAGAGGTTCAAGTATTGGTCTAATGAAACCACATCATTGAAGGGTAGTTGATAGTTGGAAGAAGTATCCATTTCAACTATTTAACAGTTCTTGTTAAGATGAGCAGCATTGGAAATATTAGACCTGATACCACATTGCATGGCGATGCGTTATGGACATTTGGAATGTATTGTACATTTAATGATTGTGGCGCATGGTGATGTGTTATAATCATTTAATGATTATGTCTCATAGTGATGTGTTACAAGTATTTAATGTTTGTGGCATCAGTGGGTAATTGAGTTAGTTGTGAGCATTAATGTAAGCAGGTGAATTGTGTATCTATATAAACACATCCCTACATTTGTGAGAGGGGACTACAAACTAGAGGTTGATAGGTTGGTCAGCTAGTTGTGAGAATTAGATCTGAAAGTAATAGTTGTGAGCATTATTGTAAGCAGGTGGATTGTGTATCTATATAAACACATCCCTACATTTGTGAGAGGGGACTACAAACTAGAGGTTGATAGGTTGGTCAGCGAGTTGTGAGAATTAGATCTGAAAGTAAAAGAGTCTAAAGCATCTCATTTGAGAGTGTTGTAGGATTGCATCTGTTTGTGATGTCAATAAGTTGTACCTTGTGTTGCAGGATTTGCTCCCCATGATTCCTGCCTCAGTATGCCTCTGGTACCAGTACACCTTGGGTACTTGCCGGAGATGGCCAGAAAGGTACCGGAAGTTTTTGACATTTGTGGGCCCTTTCCAGACGTTTTTGAACGTTTCCAGGGGCACCCGAGCATTTCCAGGGTGTTTTCGAGCATGCCCAAGTGTTTTCAGTAGGGTAAAACAGTGGAAGTCAACAAATTTAAAAAAAAAATGTAAACCCAACGCGAACCGGACAATATATAAATAAAATAAACATTAAGTATACGAAACTAGATGTCCCTATCTAGTTTCTTATACCTTAAGTTATATTTTATTTATATACTTTTAGGATGTTTGAGAGTGGCTTCAAACCTTTAGGAGCTATAATGCAAATTCTAGGTTTTGGAGGATCCTATTATTTTTCGGACTTAGTCAGATTCTAGGGTTTCAGGGTTTCAAACTTAGCCATATTTAATGGTTTCAAGATTTCAAGGAGACATCATAGGAGGTATGAAGGCTGCATGAAGGGATGTAGCTATGATATAATAGTAGGAGAACATCTCTCCCAAAGTGCCCCAAGCCGATCCCACCCCATTCCCTGTGCACCCCATAAGGCATACACTCTAGGAGATTCAATGAACCGGTGAGCCCCAACAAGAGAAAGCATCAGTAAATGATAAAGTTGAAAAATAATGGGAGTGGCATTCATGATTTTGAGGACAATCTAGATGATTTATTCTAGATTTGAATGTACGTTTTGTCTTTGAAGTAATGAATGAATGAATGTTATATATTGTTAAGTGTTTTATCTTTTATAGACAAATTTTTCATACTATGTAGTTTCAAGTGTTTTACTATAAAAATAAGTAATAGGCATTGTTTGTGTGCGCGCATGCGTGTGTGTGTCTGCGTACTCGAGACGTACTTGTACCCGTACCTGTACCAAAACAACATAGTCCGTAACTGGTCTATAAGTTTGTGCTGATGTAATTCTGTCATTCAAAATCAATAGAAGAACTGCTGTTTTTGTTTCATTCTGTTTTTGTGTGCAAACAAAGTCAAATGTTTGTGTTGAATTTGTGGGCATCAGTGGGTAATTGAGTTAGTTGTGAGCATTAATGTAAGTAGGTGGATTGGGTATCTATATAAACACATCCCTACATTTTTGAGAGGGGACTACAAACTAGAGGTTGATAGGTTGGTCAGCTTGCTGTGAGAGTTAGATTTGAAAGTAAAAGAGTATAAAGACATCTCATTGAAAGTGCTGTAGGATTGCATTTGTTTGTAATGTCCATAACGACATCACACAATCATAGCTGCTTGCATCATGCCTGATTTCTATGATGTCTAGATCTATTGTAAAAGCTGCACAGCCTATTCAAGGACTTGCTTTGCTCAGTAGAACCTCACATCGCCTATAACCTTATATTCTCAATGTTACCTGAGGCGCCTGAATACTTTTTCAGATAGTATATTCATTCAAGATCATGCATCTAGCCTGAGCTTTGTGTGCATTTGAGGAGCTGACAATCTTAAAATCTACATAAAAAAGTAGCAACATGTGTATTCATTGCCACAGAGTCTTGACTTATGATATCACCATATAAAATATCTTAATGTTGGTTTCCTGATGATCGTACATCCACACATTATTGAATTTCATAGCTCCGACATCACTGTGTGCGTGAATGTCAATGCATGAGTGACTACTTTTATCTAGTGTTGCAGGGAGACGCGTCTCCCAACCCTTGGGATGCGTTTTGGGTATGGGAGACGGGTACAGAGACGTCTTTGTGTCGAGAGACGTCCATCGAGGACGCCCTGCATCTCCCACCCATTCTCGTGTCCAAAACCCACGTACCCAGAACACAAAAACCTTAGATGCGAAAAAAATGCAAAAACCTTTGTAAAAATAGGGTTCACCATCGCTAAATTCGAAGATCAAAAGTTGCAGCTTGGATTCCAGGGTGTACAGTCGAAGGTCAATGGCAACGCTGGCTGCAAATCTCGTCAGGGTTTTTGGTGTTAAAACTGCACAGTGTAAATATTTATTAAAAACCATTGCTCCCGGCAATGGCAGGCCATTGCAGTGAACGGCGATGTCTTGCATTACTGTGAATTGCCATTGTCGAGAACTCCTTTTTTTTTTAAATGTTAAATCTTAAGAGATTAAAACTCAAAACTTTATTTATTTTTAATTGTTTAAGGGTTTTAAATGTTTTTAATTTTCAAATTGTAATAAACTAATAGTTTAGTAATTATTTAATAATGTTATAAAACATTTAATATTTAAAACTTGGAGCCGTATGACGCGAGTGTCACGTACGTTTCCTTTGAGAAGGGTGTGATACCACCACCTATCAGGTCTGACGAGTGGTCCACGGAGCTGCATCCTTACTCACCTAGTCCATGTACATTGCTCTTTCCAGGAGGTTGGCTGCCTATCCTAGATCTTCCCATATTCAAGAAGATCCCGGGATCGATCTGGTCTAGTATCAAGGTAATTTTCTTTCTGTTCCTATATATCCAGGGCGTGCTGCATTTCCACGATATCGTTATGATCAATCAATGGGACTTGGCCAGAAGGTCTTGTCGCCTCTGTCATTAGCTCGGGTAGTCTTCGTTTCCGGTGTTCTAGTCACCTTCTAATGGCTCCCTCATCAATGTTTGAAGAAGGCTACTCCCGAAAATGCCTCGTGTTGGGGATCCTTTCGTTCCGCTATCGTGAGCCAGTCATCGCGAGGCCGCTTCGCTCAACCTATCCGTACGGTTCCATTCCAGATCGAATAGATAGGTTGACAATATTCATAATTTTATTAATTTAAATTATTATTTATTATTTAATGTTTTAATTTTTTTTTAAATTTGTATTTGTATTTGCATTTTATGTTTTGTGTTAACATTTATATCATTATAATTTGTTATTTTTTAATTTTAATTTTAATAATTTATTTAATTATAGTGGGGTAATATATATTCCTAAAATTCATAGTATATCACCTAGGCAATAATATAAATTTCTGTAAATTTTTCATAGTATATATATATAATATTAAATAATAAATATATATTGCTGCTGTACCCCCGTC
Organism: Torreya grandis; assembly: GCA_037957365.1. Classification (NCBI taxonomy): domain Eukaryota; kingdom Viridiplantae; phylum Streptophyta; class Pinopsida; order Cupressales; family Taxaceae; genus Torreya; species Torreya grandis. The sequence continues at coordinate 2,983,191 of JARHVA010001387.1, forward strand.
TCCTATTTTGAAAAAAATGGCATACCAGTCCCTGTACCTGTACCCGTACCCGTCTCCTGGCAACTATGCTTTTATCTACTGTTCTGTGGCAGTATGCAATTAACTTATTAGAGTGATATGCATTATATGCAGGCTTTATATCCTTACCCTTATTGCATTCAATCACGAGATATCTGTGTGTTCTCAGTCCACCTTAAATTCAGGGATGAAATAGTGCAATGTGAGCATATTTAGATTCCTAGGATATACAAATTGTGTGTGCATGTATGCTTAGTCCTAAACCAGCGCAGCCCTTGACAGGGCATCCACAGTCTTCTTGAAAATAATGAGGATCTCCCATATGCAGATGAATCTTTTAACTGTAGAATCTCATTCTGTGCTTGGTGTGTGCCGTTTATTGGTGCCAAATGAGGGAGTGCAAATAAAAATATTACATTCCATCCATTCAATTGCATTGCAGTGTGTGCACAATGGAGTTCAAATTCATACAATAGTAATAATATGTGTCCTCACGGTTGCTTCAACCATAGGTCATGATTCCTGTATATGCATGTGAATGTGCTATGTGCAGCTCAAAAACAGTAGACCACATATCTATCAATTGCTGAATTTTCGGAGTTTTTCAAATGTGTGTACTGAATTTTAGTCCTCAAGCATTAATTTTCAGTACTGTGCAATGAGGTGGGGTAAAGGGTTGCCATCTTCAACTGTCCGTACCTTTCCAATTCTTTGTTCCCTTTCAAATACAGTCACCTCCCAAGTTCACTTTTTCGGTAATTTTGTTTGCTTCTCTTCTGACTTGCTGGGATGTCGCTTGTGGGGAGGAAAGGAGGTGGCCTTTAACCAAAAGCTTCATAGCCTTACGCTTAGCCCATTATTGGGGATTTGTGTGCATATGCTTAGATAAAAGGAGAGTTGGCAATTAAATCAAACTGTTGTGGAGAAACTCATATTGAATGTCAGAAAAGAGAGAGAAAAAAGCCAACTTTACTCTCCGTAACTTGAATTTGATCAATTTTTTCTGGTCATATTGATTGACAACCTCAGATTTTCCTCATTTATTCTTAGAGCTTAGCATTAGAGTTGATATGTGGAAACTTTAGGTTTGGGTATAGGGATGCATAAAATTATTGAATTTGACTGAGGTTTCTGATGTATATTGCGTTAGAGTTGAGTGGAAAATTTAGTATAAACTTCAGGGTTGCATTAGCTTATTTTGATCCCTGCTGTTTTATGATTAACAGGAACCCGTGTACATAGGTTTAAATTAAAGGAGGATTAGCAATGAAATCAAATTGTGGTGGAGAAATTCTATTATGTCTACCCAAATGTTCTTGGTGAAATTCTGAAAAAAAGAATAAAAAGCCAACTTTTAGTATTTTTAACTTGAATTTGATCAAGATTTGTGTGGTCATTTTTTCCATATCGATATTCTTAATGAGATTACCTTAGATTTTATATGCATGTTGTCCTAATTTTATGCAAGCGCTGCCTCTTTTGGATGTGTTTTTGCCCACATTGATATAAACCTTTTATGCCTGTATGTCATATAATAGAGACCTGCCTGAATTTTAAAGCCTATGGCAAAAAAGTGGTTCCTTAAAAATTGTCTTGATTACCAAGGTCACATGTTTAATTATTATTACTTTGGTCCTTAAGTTATCACAAGTTGTGTTGGAATAGTAGTGGCCTCATACATGCTAGTATTTGCAGGATGGGAAGGTTGTAGATACATTGGAAGGTGCTAATCCATCGGAATTGGCCAACAAAGTGGCCAAGGTGTCTGGTTCCATAAGCACTGCAGACACAGCTGCTCCTGCTAGTCTTGGAATGTCTGCTGGTCCTACAGTCATTGAGATGGTGAAAGAAATATATGAATCACCTCGGTCTGCCAAAACTTCTACAGATTCTGGTGATGCACTGAAGAGCAAACTGCAAGAACTTGTGAATTCCAAACCTGTCATGCTGTTTATGAAAGGTACCCCTGAGCAGCCACAATGTGGTTTTAGCAGGAAAGTTGTGGATGTTTTGAAAGCAGAGGGTGTGGAATATGGTAGTTTTGATATTCTAAGTGATGAACAAGTGCGGGAGGGATTGAAGACATTTTCCAACTGGCCGACCTTTCCACAACTGTATTGTAAGGGTGAGCTGCTTGGAGGCTGTGATATCACCCTTGAACTGCATCACAGAGGGGAACTCAAACAAGTATTTGAAGACCATGGCTTGCTCCCGACTGCTCACAAGGCTGGCAGATTGCCAGCAAAAGAGACTACAGCTGAATCAAAATCTGATGTTAATATCTCAGAGTCTGGCAATGGTGGTATATTAGATTCACGTGGTATAAGTGAATCATTAAGCTCTCGACTAGTAAAGATCATCAACTCCAGCGCTATCATGCTATTTATGAAGGGCACTCCTGAAGAGCCACGTTGTGGTTTTAGTCGAAAGGCCATTGAAATTCTTAAAGAGGAAGGACTAGAATTTGGGACCTTCAACATTCTGACTGATGAAGAGGTACGCCAAGGCCTTAAAACATATTCTAACTGGTCCAGCTATCCACAATTATACATAAAAGGTGAGCTTATTGGTGGATCGGATATCTTGATAGAGATGCACAAGAGTGGAGAGCTGAAGAGAGTTGCCTCCGAGAAAGGGGTTCTGCCCAAAGAGTCACTTGATGATCGGTTGAAAAAGTTAGTCAGTTCGTCTCCTGTCATGCTGTTTATGAAAGGGACACCAGATGCCCCTAAATGTGGCTTCAGCTCCAAGGTTGTAAATGCTTTGAATGAAGAGGGTTTAGAGTTTGGGCATTTTGACATTTTGAGTGACGAAGAAGTCCGAACAGGCCTGAAGACCTATTCCAATTGGCCTACTTACCCACAATTATATCACAAAGGTGAGCTGATTGGGGGATGTGACATTGTGCTGGAAATGCACAAGGCAGGAGAGCTAAAAGCATCCTTGACAGAATAGAATCAAAATTGTTGAAGTACTCGATATGCAATGATCACAGCCTTATGTAGCTGTAATACTTATTTGGTCTTTTGTACCGTTGTTGCACAACTCCCTCCTTTATTGGTTGTGCCAGTGGTTCAGCTCTAGAAATGGTTATATTACAATGGGTGCTATCTGGGGATTCTATGACAGTAAATGTGAAACTGATTAATGGATTGTCTTATGTCATGTCATTGTCGAGTTTGGACTTGTTTATCTTAATATTTATCGGATTTTCTTTTTTTGGAATGAAGTGGAGAGGAGCATGCTACTAGTGCTTGTTTCAGTAATAGCGTATTCAGTAAACTAATTAATGGCAGAAAAATATTTGCATGGGAAGGTGAAACTATTCAAACTTATTAGAACTACAGGATGTTAAGAGTTTTGGGATTCTTTTTGCAGTGAAGAGACATTGCAATAATATTTTCTGGATAAGACTGCATATAGATTTTGTTGAACTATATCTCTAATTATGTAATCTGAGTTAGATTTGGTGAGTTTAGTTTTCAATGTTTATCGTTTGGGGCACACCTAAAAATGCTTGACTTGATTAAAGACAATCAGCAAGTAAACCAGGTCTTAAGATTATGTGAAGATCAGACAAATGGGGCTGGATGTTACTAAAATAAGTTAAAATGGGAGGCCCCTTTATTGGCTAACGGTAATATTCTGTAACCATAAGCTGGAACGGTGTTTTAGACATGTATCTATTTTTTTGAGACATATCTTCTAATTGGTCCCGTGTTTTGTTCCAGGGAAGCTTTTTACTATTACTAATTGGAATCTCTATGAAACAAACGCCCTTTCTTTTGTGCTTATGTATCTCACAAAGGCGGATAGGCTTTTATAAGTTAAACTTTATTGGTAACAAATGCCATCCGTAGTTGTTAAATTTCTTATTAATTTTTGCACATGAAAATGTTAATAGGAAGTGTCAAGCCAATTAATTTAAGTATCAGATAGGAGGGAGTGTAATGCCCTGGCCCTTTTTGTATTCATATTCTAATCCTGCAGAGGCCAGATTGAATGCCCAAACAAGAAGTTCAAGTTATAGAGGATTGCGATAAAGCAATTACACCTTGATTCCCAACATCTCAAATCCTTGTGCTGCAAGTTGAGGGATATGCATGCGCTTGTCAAGTACAATTTACCGTGTTAGTTCAAAGAGATCTACAACAATTAGCCAACTAGCAACGACATTGAAGTTCGACGACTAAAACCAGGATGGTAAGTTTGATTTCTCTGCGTATTTTTTGAATGCTTGCAAGCCACAAGATTTTCTTGAGATAAACCATTATATTAGTTTTGATAAATAGATCATCAGCTGAGTCATAAGTACATGGGCTAAAGATTATATGCTACCAAAAGCTGGATATTGGAGACATTCTGTTTGTTGACAATGCCATTGCATTTAGTTTCCTGGAAATCCACAGAGAAGCAGCCTCAACACCCTTGATACTTCGAAAGTTGTATTGGATGTAAGTCAAGAAGGAACTAGGGGAAGATTGTTTTCTTTGCAATGTCTTCGCCTAGGGTTTTGCAGAAGCTACAGTTCCTTGTTCAAGATGAAATGGAAGTGCTACCCATGGATCTTTTTCTCAAATAAAAATAATTGGAGCGAATATGATGTTTGCAGGAGAAGACAACGTTGAGAGTTGGACAACGATAAAGTACTAAAGATAATGGACAGTGTGACGTGCAATGAAAGAACAGTAGAGACATCGAGTGTTTATGGATTTTAGGCACTTCCATATTTCATAAATCATTTCTGCTTTTCCAAATACCAATTTGAAGTCCTATTGTAAAAAAAATTCACCATGCAGCCTAAGGAGGTGATGGTAGTGCTTCAGAATGAGAGTCATGTAGAAGTAGAAACGGTTTTGAGTTGGTGAAGTAAAGTTCTGGAGTCCCTGGTATGCAATCCGACATGTATATGAATAATACTAACCCTAGCGTGGATAATAAATATAAGTATGATTTTTTTTCAATTGAATATTATAACTAGTGCTCAATACTATCAAAACTTATTTGGCGTATCCACAGGCCAAACCAGAAACAAAAACAATTTTGTAGATCTCAACACACACAAGTGTGGAAAACTCCGATAGCAAATGCCAACTTCCTAGACAAATTGTATGAATGTCCAAGGGTTTAAACCGAATATCAGCTAGCGAACGATATCAAGCAGCGGCACAAACAATATATATATCCAGCTGCTCAATTAAAACTTTCCCTATCAAAACCAGTTAAACTCCATGCATATGTTATTTAAATTCATGCCCTATGTGAAACACTTGGTCTTGTTTGCAAGTTTGAATTCCCTTGGAACCATCGGACGAGCTCAGTTCCTTAATATAAAGGAAAAATTAATCTATTTCACATCAAACTTAACAATAATATTATCCATAATGAAGAAATAAATCATTAGAGGTTTTGGAGTATTGTAAATCAATTAAGTTAAAAACCATTTAAACTACTTAATGTTATTTTTAAAAATAATTTTAAATAATTAGTGATAGCTTAAATACGCTGTAAAATGTTTGAAAGGTGCTTAGCTATATATATAAAATGATAACCAGGGAAGGGCCTTAGACATCCCCCCATAACAAAAGAGAAAGAAGATGAAGGCGGTCTTAGAAATAAGTTTTGTAATTTGTCACCTATTTTTGTAGGACAACGTATTTAAATTTTTTCAAGGGACAAAAGTTTGACACAATAAAATTATATGTTAAATTGTTACTCTCTCCACCAATAAGTATAAATAAGTACAAATAGTGTAATAAATGTATATATATATATTTTATTTTTTTTGGGGAAGGGCGGTCATTAAACGAGCTTTTGAAGACAATTAAAAATGGCTTTTAGACATTTACTAGTCTTCAAATTGCATGATGTTAGGATGTTTGTGTACTTGTCGATTATTGATTCAAATTAGGTGTAATTGACATGTTTTGTTGACATATGATTGTCTTTGACCTTTATTTTTATGCCATCTAGCTATCAGTGTCTCTCCTATGATTTCTTGTCATTATGAGCTCTGTTTAGAATATACCTTAACATTCTAGACAATCTGGAACATTAGTGAATGATCTTGGGAATTTTGTGTGGCCCCTTGTGGGTTAGAGTGCACTATTATTATTTATTTGTTTTTAGGTTTTGCCATTGTTCGATGTTGGTTTGCGTGCTAGTAAGCTATAAATTCAAATTCAATTTATCTATACATATGTAAGCATTGTAGCTCATTTATGAATTGTTGGAGGTAAACCAAAGTCAACGACAAAAAAAAAAAATTAGAATAAAGATTCCAACTTCATAGCTTAATGGGCAAGGCTTGATGAACCCATTCGTAATTCTGCCTGTAGATAAACATACATGGGAAATTGTGCACAAGTAATTTTTAAGAATTAGTGTTCATATTCGACATTCATTGCATCCAACGTTTTTTTACATTCGTCGCTCATTGGAGTCAGGTTTAATGGAGTATTCACCAGGGTCTTTGGATCAATTGAATGCACGGTTCGCAAGCAAGAGACAAGCACAAGCATAAGCGTTTTTGTGAGCAAGAAGCATAAGAGAAACATTGCATAAGATAGAATCAAGTCTTTGACCTTCACCCTAGTGCCATCTAGCTAGTTTCTCTCCTATGATTTCGTGCCATTATGAGGTGTGTTTAGAATGTAACCTAACATTTCAGACAATCTAGAACATTAGTGAATGATCTTGGGAACTTTGTGTGGCCCCTTTTGGCTTGAGTGCATTATCATTTTTTGGTCTTGTCATTGTTTGATGTTGGTTTGCATGCTAATAAGGTCTAAATTTAAATTCAGTTTGTCTATGCATATGTAAGCATTGTAGCTCATTTATGAATTCTTTTCGTGAATTTTTATACTTCACAATAACACCCCCAATCATGCTCTTATAGGCAATTGGAGGTAAACCAAAGATAGAGACAACAAAAAAAATTCAAAATAAAGATATCGACTCCATAGCCTAATGGACAAGGCTTGAGGAACCCATTCATAGTTTTGCTCTTAGATAAACCTAGATGGAAAATTGTGCATAATTATTGTGCACGAATCGATGTTCATCATTTCGGCATTCATTGCATCCAACGTTCGTTACATTCGCCATTCATTGGATTTGGGTTTAATGGAGTTTTTGCTAGGATCTCTAGATCAATTGAATGCATGGTTCACAAGGACGAGACAAGCACAAGCACAAGCATTGTTGCGAGCAAGAAACGAAAGAGCCTATAATATGCAACTCTCATACCTGAAATGCCAATCAAAGAGAAACATCCACTAACTAATCATGATGAACAAGAGTAACACCTATGTCTAAGTATACATAAGCAAGCTAACTCCACAAGTGTAGGAATAATCAATGCGTGTAAGAATAATCCAAATAACAAAATAAAAGGAAGATAAATATCCTACATTAACACCCCCCCATAAACACAAGTTAGGTGGGTAGAAGAAATGGGTCTCGAAAACAAGGCTTGACGAGGTATCCATATACAAAGCAACTCTCATGAAGTGGAGAAAATGAGAAAACCCATAGGAAAAAACTTCCCGTCCCAAAAGAGAGAAAAGAAAAGGGCTAAAAAGCCCCACTAGAAGTTATAATTCTCCGTAGCCACTCTGTATCTTGCAAAATATGACACGTGTGCCTCAACAAAGAATAGAGAGAAGGTAAACATAGAATGTCGCATGACGAATGCTGTATTAGGCCCCTCTACGATAAATGACGTCTCTTGCGTTCGGTATAAAAAGACCCCAAAATATCAAACTGTTGAATTCCCACTCAAGTGGAATGCAGGAAAGAGTCAGGTTGTAGATCACGGGAAAATGCTCAAATGTCTCCCAACAAGTGCTCAAATGTGCCAAAGTCTGATTAGGTATCACATGCCGAACTATAGAAGATGACAATAAGGAAGCATAAAATGAAGGAGAGAGAGAGCATGAGGGGTTTATAAGAACCCTCATTACATTGAGAGAAGAAGATGCAACTCCCTCGGAGTTGTCACCAAAGAGAACACATATGTCCTCAATAGTGTCATCTAAATTTGAAATGCGAGTCTCTACAAACAAAGAAGAGATGTTTAGTAGAAAAGTGTCCTAATAAGGTGAATCTAGAAGACATATAATCCCGTTGCAAAGAATCATTGGAAGCTCTCAAAGGAGTAACTTTGAACTCTATACTAGCAATAGGGGAAGTTGGAATCTTATTGCATTTCATGTGACTAAACTACACATCCCATAAAATATCTTGCTACGAAGAATCACTGGAACCTCTCAATGAAGTGACATTGAACTCTGAAGTAGCAACAGGGACAAGTGTGTCCACAACATGAACACCAGTGGATGAAGCTACCAATGCTGAAATGCAAGAGTCCTTAACCATAGATGGGGTATCTGAAGGAGGAGAAGGATCGGTATCATCCACATGTGAATTATCCCCCGAGGAAGCATCACTCTCAAATGACAAATCAATGTCTCTATACAACTGTCGGATAAAGGCCCAAGCAGTGAGAGAGCATTTAATGTACTCAATTTGATATAAAATATCCTTAGAAATATTGAGACATATTAGTCCGTAGACCACATTGTTGTTAAACCATGCATGTTTTTGTTCATCGTTGCTTGGCTTAGGGATGAGTCTAAGGAGATAGGGTAGTAGGTCATACTGTAGGGAATGATTTGTTATCCCATTTTTCAGGGTAAATAATTCTTTGAATTTAGCTGCACAACATTAAATTGAACAAAAATACCCAAATACATAAAGACACCCCTTTCAAAACTATTAGTGGTGAACCCCCCCTAATGTGTCAAATACAATGCAACTCGAGACATGTTAGTCACAACAAAGAATACGTCGTGAGCAATTAGTGCATGAATGCCAAAAAATACACGATTTGCAAATACAAGATGAGGACGTCGGGCTCAGCCGATAATGCATTCGTGAGAAGTTAAATGTAGAAAGAAGATGCACCATCACACAACACCCCCTCTGAAATTAAATTTGATCAAACCCTCTTGTTTTGACACTTTATAATTTTAGTGCGTTTTACAAAATAGATGAGACCAATGGATGGGGCAAGAAAAAACATGCACTTTTGAACAAAACGGTACTCAATTCCGAGTTACCAATCAAAAGTTACACAATATATTGTTTCCCTATCTTTAATGGCCTCTTTTAAATAAAAAACACAAAATTGAAATGCACTAATGGCTAAAAAACAGATATAGCTTTACATACAAGGGATGAAATTGAACCAATGACCTATACAAAGCAATTTGCAAGTCTTAACCAATTTTTCTATGCACCTCTACATGTGCAACTCAATGAGAAATTTCCACTGTGAGGGGCAAAATAAAGAACTAGCTATTTTTGAAAAACAATTAATAAAATAGTTGTTTTTAGGGCAAAATAAAGATTGTTTGACTTAGCATTGGAAGAGAGAAAATCCACACACCACCATGGGGAGAAACTAGATTGTGATGACATGTTGCTGGTTTGGTCTTCAATAGTTGGGCTTAGGAGATCCCAAGACTTTTTGAAATGGTTACAAGTCATGGGAGGATTGTAGAAAACGTTGCATGTTGTGGAAGCTTCTTTTGCAGGCCATGGGAAGATCCAAACACCTTCAGACATAGAGCATGAATACATTGTAGGATGTAGGAAGATCAAAACACCATCAAATAGAGATCACAGGGCATGTGAGGACTAGTTTTTCCCTTTGTAGGCCGTGGGAGCTTAAGTTGGGTGTGCGAGGACTGGTTTATCCCTTTGCATGTTGTGGGAGCTCAAAACACCATCAATGGAGTTGAAAGAGTAAAAAAATGCGAGCTTATACCACGAGAGATTTGATATCGAAAACTCACTTCAAGCAATGTGAAACCCTCCTCTTGGTAACGTGAGAGTGCTAGAACAACCCTGCACAAAAAAAAGGAGATCCAACCTTCCTCAAATTAATTGAAACCCTAACACAGTATAGCTCAAAAAAGATCCAATTTATCCGCAGATTCAAAAAAACTTAACACAATAAAAAAGTTTTTATTATAGCTAATAACAAATAAAATGACATCCATATACCAGAATGACACTCTAATACCATAATGGAGTATTCATCAAGATCTCTAGATCAACTAAATGCACGGTTCACAAGCAAGAGACAAACACAAGCGTAAGCATCGCTGTGAGCAAGAAACAAAAGATAAATATTGCACAAGATAGAATCAATCTATACTAGTTCATGTCAATAGCTCACAAATTAAGATGTACATATAAGAGAGCACATGTGTAACTCCTCCATAAATAACCACAAAGAGCCTAGAATAAGCATGTAACACCCATACTTGGAATACCAATCAAAGAGTAACATCCACTAATTAATGATGATGGACAAGAGTAACTCCCTATGTCAAGTACACTTAATCAAATTAACTCCACAAGTGTATGAATAAGCCATGTGTATAGGAATAATCTAAATAACAAAATAAAATGAAAACAAATATTCTATACTAATAGGGTTTAGCAGTTTATGTTTTTGGAATATATTGAGATGTGGTGCTTATTGTATCTCATCAAAATACCTTTCCAATTGATCAAACGAGAGCTGAAACTGAGTTCAGATGCGAAAATTATGGACAGTCGGAGCTTCGACCTACTTTTACAATGACCTCATTTTGCAACGTTTTTCGACTTGAAAGTTCTCAAAGAAAATATATTGGGTTTGGGACCACGTGTCCTTAAAGTAAAATGTTCCTCATCAAAATATCTTCCCAACGCATCGAACGAGAGCCAAAACGGAGTTCAAATACGAAAGTGATGGCCGGAGGGAATTTGGACCTTGCTTTGTAGCTTTGGAATCTGAGCCCTGCATTACAGGGGTTAGATCTCGACAATGTCTTGACATAGTGTTAGTATTTTGGGTATAACATTTGAACTATTGCTCCAATTTGTGATCCGTTAGTAGTGTTGCAAAGCTAGTTTCGGCACAGACATCTTGGTATCATTAGTTTATTGGGAAGTGTCAATAAAGAGCTATAATCTTTCTCCCAACGATGTTTCATCTCAAGGAGTCCTAACTAAAGAATACTAGGGAGATCAAATGGAGTTTTTGGGCACGACCAAATTCAGGACCCAAATGCTTGAAGAATCCATTGGGAAGTTTAATGAATCACAATTGTTGGTAGCTGACGTTGCATGTGATACTCATGAGGTTGAAGGAGAGATTTTATACATGCATTCAGATGGCCCAAATGACGACAAGGTCAAAGAGAGAATGAAAAGATTTGATAAGGGTAGGAGTCAAAAAGTGACAAAAGACTCTTTGATTTGCATTTTCTAGAACTACATTTTGACATGTTCTCTTTTGCAGTTTAAAAATTGTGTTTTTGCGTGGGCAATTTTGTAGTTTTTGAGATGTAACATGTGCACTTTGAAAATGTCAAAGTTTATCTTTAAAAGTGCAACTAATTCTATTTTTAGGAAAATGCTTTATTAAGTCAAAGGATGAAGGCTTCCACCTTCTGAGTTATAAATAAAAGACATGCAAGCCTTTCAAGGAAGGGTTCTTTTCTCTCAGCGCTGGAGAGATAACATGCTGCAACTTTGTGTGTACACAGATTTTTTTTTTCAGATTTAAGAATATGAGAATACAAATGTGATGAATGTTGCTGTGAAGAGGTGTTAATGTTCTTTGGTTATGGAATGTGCTTTGTTGTTCATAGTTAGAGGGATTCATTAATGCTTCAATGTTTCTTGGTTGTATCTAAAGCTTTGATGATGCAAACTCTGGTGTTGTGAATCTTTGTGGATGGAATTGTGTCATATGCATACAATCTGAATGAAGGAATGACTTTGTGCTTCTAGGTGGCCTTCATCCTCCATGCATTTGTTTTTTGTGCACTTGTTTTCATTGAGAGAAAGGGTTCCTCCCCATTTTATATTCCTTTTTCTAGGTTTCTCAAACGGTGCTCTGTGTTTACTCTATTGTGGGTTTCTCCTCTTCTTCCTTCTTCTCCCATCTCCCTCTAATTTATTTCATTCTTTTTTCCTTGTTTCCCTTTCATACTTTTTGATTAAAATTATGCAAAAACTTCAAAAAGACCCAAATCTGAAGAGGGCGCTGCCTCTCCCAAATGCATAGGAAAATTATCCTTTCCATGATGATTTCTCCAATGTTGCAAGTTTATGCTCTACATCTTGGGCTAGTCATTGAAATAACAAAGAAAGCACAACAACATAAAATCTTGCCAACATTTTTTGGTGACTCCATTGGGGATCGAAGTGCATTTTGCATTCGATTTTCAATATTTCAAGGAACCTCCCTTGGAGTGAAGATTGATGACTCTGCTAAAGTGAAGTACCTAGTGCCTATCACTGTTTGATTCATGCTATGGCATTGGTTTTACCTGTCCCATCGGGAAACCATTTTGGTCCTTTGGCTTTGTCTCAATACAACGCGTTACCTTCAATCTCAAGGAAGATATTTCCAAAGTTTCTCGAGAAGACTATCAAGATATAGATGATCACATTCAAGCTTTCACTATGGCATGCAACTTTCTGGGAGTTCGTAAAGAAGATATCTTTGTGAGACTTTTTATTGAAACCCTCATTGGCCCTGCTATTGATTGGTTTAGGTATTTGAAGGATGGATGCATTACGAATTGAAATGACATAAATAATAAGCTTCATAATAGATTTAAACCAGTTGTGGATGTATGTAGGTTGTTGTCTATGTTTTTCCAAATTTAGAAGAAATCAAGAGAAACCATGATACAATTTGTGGCACACTTCAACAAATTGTTAGAGTTGATTCCTTATACCAATCAACCAAGTTCCAATAATCAACTCTGTATCTTCATTACCATTGTACATCCAGAATTTCTATTTATATTTGAAAGGAAAAAAGTTTGTGATGTGGAAGACACACAACTACAAGGAGTTGAGATTGAAGATGATCCGATTTCATTTGGGAAGCTAAAGAAACATGATGTAAATTATATTTCAAATACAATAGATAATGAATACACAATGTGATCTGTCACAAAGAAGCAAAAATTTGTCATGGAGAATTCAAATTCTTCACATAAGTTAATTTAAGAAGAAATTCCCAATCATATGCAACACTATTCAAAAAGAAAAGAATGTATGATGCTATCAGTATCCCTTGATTGTTTCAATTATACAATTTTTAGTGAACAAGATTTTTCTTTGGAGCCTATAATTGAACCACGAGATAGAAAAGCCACTGAAATATATTATTTGTAGTGTTAAAATAGTGATGACGAATCAAATTTTTTTCTCTGTGATAAAGATAATGCCACTCTTCCAGTTCCTCATGAAAACAATGCTCATGATTGGAATATTTAATAACACATTATAAATTTTCAATATCGACATTTGAAAGTTTTCCCAACAATACCTCCTATGAAGAAGAAAGCATAATTAATTCTTCACCAATGCTCTATTCTTCCTCCCAACACCTTGTTGAAGGGCTTGAACATGATCTTTGTAGTTTTGACTCTTCTTACCTATGCTTACTCTTGGAGATGGAAAATTTAACTTTAGAGTTGGGTCAAGAACACATCAAAATTGAAGAGTCAATGATGATCATAAGTGAAGTTTATGTACATGAAGATTTCTTGACGAATGACATGGTGGAAAGAAAGGTAGACACTCATCATCAAAATCTACAAATATACCCCTTGGTACATGAAAAGTATGGAAATGAACTAGGAGAAATACTTTCCTTGATATACATACAACTTGAGTATGAGACATTCAAGGTTCTCAAAGAAGGTGAAGAAGTACTTCTATAGGAAAATGTTAGAAATTCCCCTATTTTTGAGACTTTTTTTGTTGTTGTAGTATTTTCTCTATCAGTTCCTATAGTTTCATCACAACATTCTACCTCAAACATGTTTCCCTTTCCAAATAGGAAACAATCTGCGAAATGTTTTCCCATTCTATTTCACATCATAATGACATCGTTTACCATTCTTCTAGAGAAAACTCTACCATACAATTGCCACCCAAAGATGAATACAGGGTTAGCATTGTACATCATCTTGAACTGTGTCAAATTCTTCCTCTTGTTTGCTTGTGTGAAACTCTTTTGTTTAGGATTATAATTTTTCAAACCCATTAACAGGTTAGCATTGTCTGGTTGTATTTATCGGATCCTTTGTAAATAGTTTTTGTTTTCCCATTTTTGTTTTCTTTCCTTCTTTGTCTTCTTTTTGGTGTGTGTGTGTTTCTAATAAATGCAAAAAATCTAGTAAGGTTGAACCAAGCTTGGCAAGTTGAAGATCAACGAAATCCTAAACACAAAATAGTGAACAAGAAAATACGCAAAATTCTCAAGGCAAGGACCTGGCTTAGTAACGCGTGTTCATTCCCAAGGAATTAAGATAGGCCAACTAGCTACCAATTGGATGGATCAAAATGAATAAGGCACAAGTCATTAACAAAATTTGGTGTTCCCCTACATTCCACTAGGGAATGTAGTCCTACAGTCAACCAACTATTGTCTTGAATTTTTACACTTCAAAATAACACCCCCAATCGTGCTCTTATAGGTGATTTGAGGTAAACCAAAGATAACGATAGCTTAATGGAAAAGGCTTGGTGAACCCATTCATAATTTTGCTTGTTGATAAATCTACATGGAAAGTTGTGCATAATATTTTTTCAAGAATTGATGTTCATCATGTTCGACGTTCATTGCATTCAATGTTCATTACATTTGTTGCTCATTGGATTTGGGCTTAGTAGTTTATTTTTTTGAAATATATTGAGACACGATGCTTATTGTCCCTCATCAAAATACCTTACCGATGCATTGAACGAGGGCCAAAATAGAGTTCAGATGTTAAATTTATGGACATTTGAAGCTTCAACCTACTTTTGCAACTACTTTCTTTTGCACTACTTTTGGACTTGAGAGTTCATAAAGAAAATATATTGGGTTTGAGACCATGAATCCTTAAGATAAAATGTTCCTCATCTAAATATCATCCCAACGCATTGAATGGGAACCAAAATGGAGTTTAGATACAAAAGTAATGGCTAGAGGGAACTTGGACCATACTTTGCAGCTATCGAAATCCAAGACTTGCATTATAGGTGGCAAAGTTTGGCATGTGCATTGCAGGTGGCAGACTTTGGCCCCTGCATTATAGGGTTCGAATCCTGATAATCTCTCGATAAGGTGTTAGTATTTTGGGTATAAATTTTGAATCGATGCTCTGATTTACAATTCATTTACGACATTGGAAAGCTAGTTCTACCATAAACCTCTTAGTATAATTATGTTTTTGGAAAGTTGTGTCAATAAAGAGCTATAAAATTTACCCTAACCATGTTGTATTAGTAGGAGTCCTAAGTGAAGAATGTTAGGGAGATCAAATGGAGTTCCTAGGCACGACCAAATTTAGGATTTAGATGCTTGAAGAATCCCTTAGGAAGTTTTAAGGAATCACAATTATTGGTAGCTAATGTTACATGTGATATTCATGTGGTTGAAAGAGAGATTGGATACATGCATTCAGATGGCTCAAATGAAGACAAGGTCAAAGAGACAATGAAGAGATTTGACGAGGGCAGTAGTCAACAAGTGACATAAGAGAGTCCTTGATTTTCAATTTTTAGAACTGCGTTGCGACATTCTCTTTTGGAGTTTTAAAACTACATTCTAGCATGGGCATTTTTACAAATTTTGAGATGTAATATGTGCACTTTGAAAAGGTCAAAATTTACCCTAAAAAGTGCAACTAATTCCGTAATTAGGAAAATAACTTACTAAGTTAAAGCGTGAAGGCTTCCACATTTTGAGTTATAAATAGAAGGCATGCAAGCCTTTCAATGAGGGGTTCTTCTTTTCTCTTAGCCCCAGAGAGAGAACATGTTGCAACTTTGTGTGTACATGACTTTTCCAGGTTTATGAATATGATAATACAAACAAGTGTGATGAATGTTGCTTTGAAGAGGTGTTAATCTTCTTTAGTTATGGAATGTGCTTTGTTGTTCATAGTAAGAGGGATTCAATAATGCTTCAATGCTTTTTGGTTGCATGCAAAGATTTGATGATGTAAACTTTGGTGTTATGAATCTTTGTGGATGGACTGTGTCATATGCATGCAATCTGAATGAAGGAATGATCTTCATCAAATGATGTAATGTCATTTTTTTAGTTTAAAGATAAGATTTAGTGGGACAATTTGACATTGTTATATGTTTATTTATTTATAAATGGATGTTTTAAAAGGTCTGGATGGAATTGTGGCTCATTTAAATTTGATATAAATAATACTTGGGGAAGAAGCAACCAACAACAAGATGATACTCAACCTTCACAAGGCATACCTAGGACCTGAATATCCATTAGCACATTTGCGTGTATTTATCCATACCTTTTGTAATGTTTTGAATAATGTACCCCATAACCTTCTTTATCCATCCGGTGCACATGTTTGTTGAGCACACCATTGAGGAAATTAGAGGCCTTGTTCATTTGGATGTGGTTCACGAACTGTCTCATCTCACCAAATGTAACCTGCCACTCTTGAAACCACTTCTCCTATTGTTCTCGTGCCATAAAATACACCCTTGATTCATTTTAAATCTCTTAATAATGCGACAACATATTGCTATTTTCCATCCATTAGCTATGAATGTGATAATAGCCTTTAAAACCTCACATGTGATGACACATTTTGAAGAAAATTAAGCTTGAAGTGGATGATCAGCTAGGTGTTGTGCCTTGCACTGAGATGTCAGTTATTCCCATGGAGTACAATATTTATAGTATGTATACCAGTGCACCTTTGATTGACCTTGTATCTTCGAATGTAAAAGGGAGTAAATAGTTTTTTTTTGTGATTTAAATCTCCTTACCCAAACATGTTTCTCAATATTTGCAATTTATATTTCACTCTGGTAGTTACAATTTCTATATTAATTAGATTTTGGTGACATACATGTATTCATTATGTTTCTACACACACACACACACACACACACATAGAGAGAGAGATAGAGAGAGTTTTTAGGTGATACAAGGATATATTTGAATGATTTGTGACTTGACTGTTGATTAAAAACTAAATTTAATATCTTGTTTATGATCACATTAGCTGAAATTGTAACTCTAGTAGTTACAATTTCTATATTAATTAGATTTTGGTGACATACATGTATTCATTTTGTTTCCACACACACACACACACACACACAAGAGAGAGAGAGAGAGAGAGAGAGAGAGAGAGAGAGAGAGAGAGAGAGTTTAGGTGATACATGGATATATTTGAATGATTTGTAACTTGACTGTTGATTAGAAACCAAATCTAATATCTTGTTTATGATCACATTAGCTGAAATTTGAGTGTTGGAAGAAAAATGGTAGATGATGGAAAAATACAACAATTTTTTTGTGTGGTTTACGTGAGGGTGTTACTTCCATCTCATTATGAGTTGGCTTTGTTGTTGAAAATAGATGATGTGCTTATTTTTGATAAATTCTGAGAAATATATGGGTTTATTTGAAAATAATGAAGATAAAGTCAACTCCTTATTTCTAATTTTGTTTAATATTGACTATTAGGACTACTTGGCTACATGAAATAGTGTCTAATGATTTCCTCATTGTCGAATGAAGTAAGCACCCCTCTGCTTGTCTCCCCCTGCCCCCTGACCACTCATGAGATTTTTTTATTTTATTTGGTATTATCTTAAATTTATCGGGTCTACAAGTCACTTAAAGTGACTTATTATTAATTAAAGCTTCAATATTGTAAAGTTATTTTAAAAGTCTAACCAACTAGTTAAGTTAATTTTATGAAGTGTAAAATTAAAGTTAAATCATTATGAGTTAAATTGTTTAAAAAGGGTTAGTTACAACCTAAAAGGTATCTAATTCCTCATGAAGGCCTTAAAAGGGTTCAAAGGAGATCATTTGAAGCAGGAAACCATACAAGGATAAGAGCTCTAACTTATATTTCATACTGTGTCCTTATTCTATTTAATAGTCTTTGAGATTGGGTATTGATTGTAGGAAGACTAAATAACACTTTATCTGAAGGTGAAGTGCCTTGCTTGGTACAATCAGGGATATCTAGTTTTATTATTCATTTACAAACCATTTATCTGAAAATGACCAAATATTTACTTTATTGGATGGTTGTAGAATAATAATACAACTATATGCCTTTGTATCACATTTGTACTTTTCTAAAAAAAGATTGGATTTTATGAGTCTAAAACATTTTTTTGTTAGTGTATTTTTTTTTTCCATTTATGGTTTTCTATACATATCTATTTAGCTTGATTAGGTGTAATAATAATGTTACTTAAGTGTAATAATGAGGTCATTATGATAGATATGAGATGCACATGCATATGTCTAAATTGTAGTCAACTTGATTGGTGTGAATGCACTATTCTTTTGGCAACCAATGTAGATATTTAGCACATGGTGCTCACTATTCATTTGGCATCTGACTTATTTTTATATTGTCAAATGTAGTTGGCTTATGCTTCTCTTCTTCCCATTTATGTCCCTCTCTTCAAAGCTATTTTCATTTATTCTTATTACAAGTTATTATTATGCTTATGTTTGGTCTCTCTCTCTCTCTCTCTCTCACACACACACACAACATGACTCTTTTTGCATATTTCATTTTGCATGTTGAGATTTTAGTGTGCTCAATTCCTACTAGTCCTCGACTGTGGCCCATTCTTACATGGTATTAGAGCAGGTTATGTTAGCCGAACACCTTTGTTCTGTTGTGATTTATTTTTGAATATTGAGTATTTAAGCTTACATAATATAGATCCTATATTATCTAAGTATATTTTTCTCTTGATTCCTTAGATGATCTAGAGAATCAGAAACTATTAGCCTCTAGTCATGTGGGTATTTAACTTGTGGTCACAATCAACCCAAGTGGACTTAAATTTTTTTGTCAAATATTGATTTTTTTTTTTGAAATGCTGAACAAGTATAATTTTTGAAACATTGAAATATAAAGTGCCAAACCTCTATAATATTTAGGGTGCAGGGGGATGGGATATTGCGAATAGTTTCAAGGGGGGTTTGTATTGCACCTTGTGTTCTATCTTACAATTTAATTTATACAAATATCCCTTTTACTGTATTATGGATTATAATTTGGTTCTATTTATCACACCATATAACTATCATGAGTGGAAAACTAAAGTAAAAATATTTTTAACGAGTAAGGGTTTACAAAAAATTACTATGGGTATTGAAACTAAACTAACACTAGATGTAAAACAAGCTAAGTAATTTAACCAATGTGATAAGACCTATGGTCTACAATGTCTGTTAGTATCTTTAGACTTTCTCTTTCACATTGAACCTATAAAACCACCTAATAAGGTTTGGACCCTTTTAGAATAACTATTTAGGAAGTATGATGTGATGAGGGGTCATGTGCTGGAGAATAAGTTCATTAGTTTGAGTCCAAACAATTTTGACATAATACAAGACTTATTCACCAATTTTAAGTCACTTAGGTTGTAGTTAAAATTATGCAATAGAGTTAAAAATGATGAACATTTGATCATTTCAATTCTTACTAAGTTAGGTCATGACTATTCTATTTTTTTTCTACCTTCCATGCCACTAGGAGTGCCCTTGGAATTATATGGACCATATTGTCCTTAGATGATTTTGATACCTCCTTGACTAGGGAACAAGTAAAGCTTATTCAAATGCGTACATTGAAGTCATCTAAGTCTCATGTCCTAATTGTTAGTCATATAAAACATAAATCTTAAAATAATATGGATAAGAAATAGAACAAGAAGGACAATAAACAATATAAGGGCAAAAAAAATAATGTTACTTTCAAAGCAACATCTAATGCCTCATCTTCAGATGCTAAACCTAAGCTAGAGAAGGTCAAATGTTCCTATTGTAAGAGAACTAGGCATGATGAACATAAATGTATGAAGAAACAAATAGATAACTTGATAAACGTTCTTAATAAAAACAACATAAATGTCCTTGATTTTGTCACACAAATTTCATCAACTTAGGAGTTCTCTAAGACAAAAGATATTGGTAGTGGGAAAGAAAAGGGCAAGGCTCTCATTGTAGTTACATCCCAGCCTTCCATATAAGTGATTGATTATGGTTCTTCACATCACATGGCTTCATCACAAGACCTTTTTCATCCTTGGATCCATGTTCTATGCCTTCTATTTTGATGGGTGATGATAATTTTATAGAAGTTTGTGGGAGAGGGTATGTTGAAGTGAGTGATGGATCTTTCAAAGATATTCTATGTGTTATCTCACTATCAAATAATCTCCTATCTATTTATTAAATCTCTCACATTGGTTGAAGCAAGAGATTTGAGTTTACCC
Source organism: Torreya grandis (assembly GCA_037957365.1). Lineage (NCBI taxonomy): Eukaryota > Viridiplantae > Streptophyta > Pinopsida > Cupressales > Taxaceae > Torreya > Torreya grandis. The sequence continues at coordinate 3,003,585 of JARHVA010001387.1, forward strand.
CATATATTGTGGTTATTATAGAGTTGCAAAGTGACTCTATAGTAGTAGTTGGGAAAGTATATCACCTGTAACAGTTGTATACCTTCTCACACTTTGCTCTTGATCACCCTTTTTTTCACTACCCACTCACTTAGATGAGGTGAGTAAGCTATGGAATGACTGATTGGGCCATCTTAGTTATTGCTACTTGGAGCAACTTAGTCGGTATGATACAGTTACAAGCCTGCCTCATGGCTCATTGTCTGATAGTATTTTCTAGGGTTGCATACTTAGTAAACATTCTGAAGAGAAGTATGACAAAATAAAATCATGGAGAGTTACACAAATTTTGGAGTTAGTTCACAGTGATATTTCTAGTCCATTTCCAAAACCTTCATTTAGTATGACTAGATGTATTATTATCTTTATTGATGAATTTTCAAGGTAAACTTGGGTGTACTTTCTTCAACAAAAGTATGAGGTCTTTGATATTTTTTAGGCCTTCAACGCTTTTGTGGAGAAAAACTTAGGGAAACCCATTAGGGTTTTGCACACAAACAACAGTGGTATCATATTGAGTAGTTCTACACTTCAGATGGGATTGATTTATAGTGTACAGTTCCATACAACCCTTAACAAAATGGTGTGACAAAATGCAAGAATAGGTCCTTGAAGGAAATAGAAAACTATATGATACACTCTAATATTTTTCACCTTAGTACTTGGTAGAGGGCATTAACTGTGCATGTTAGAACTAGAATCACATTCCTCATCAAGCCTTGAAATAAATCACTCCTTTTGAAGATTGGAGTAGTAAAAAAATCACAATGAAGTACTTTATAATTTTTAGATCTCTAGTTATGGTCCACATTCCTAAAAAGAAACATAAGGCCATAGATCGACAAAGTAGGCCTTTCATATTTATTGGGTATGTAGATGGTGTTAAGGGAGATAAGATACTTCATCCTAACACACATGAATTATTCATTAAGATTAGTGGTTATTTTCATGAAGGTCCTTTAGAATCCACACTTGACACTTTACCCCTCCTCCTTAGAATCACTAGGATTTGATGACAATTTTGATGATTTAGATCAGTGTCAACAAATTCATGATGATGAGGATTATTATTACAGTTTAGATAATCATATAAAATATAGGTATTCACCTCAATCTTTTCCTAGTCACTTTTCAAAGTTTGAGGAATCTTCTCTTGACTCTCTAACTTTAGGTCTTATTTGGGCTACATAGACACTGCAAGGTGCAGGTGATTAGGTTTGGGATCCATCAGATACCAAGTGAACACACTCACAATTTTAGGGTGTTCCACATGTCTTTATTGCCTTTATTTATGATACATAATATTTTTAGTGAGGCATCTGACACTCTTGAGTGGGATAAAGTTATGCATGAGGAGTACAATTACTTGCTTAAAAACCATACTTGGGATTTGGTACCCCTTCCTAAGGGAATGATAATTGTTCTATGAAGATGTATCTATAAATTTGTTTTTTTGGGTCAATGGATAAGCTTAAAACATAATTGGTTACAAAAGGTTTTTCATATGTTCTTAACATTGACTATACTGAAACCTTTGTACTAGTTTCAAAGATGCACTCTATCTGATTCACTCTTGCCATTGTCATAACTCATCTTTGGGAAGTTTATCTGATGGATGTCAAGAGTGTATTTATTCATGGTGATATTGAGGAGGAGATATATATGGAATAGAGACAAGGTTTTATGTAAGATTATTTATTAGTCTACATACTCAGGAAATCTATCTTTGGCATCAAACAAGCCCCTCGGGATTGGTATGCCAAGATGGATCCCTTTCTTCTCAAATTTGGGTTCACTAGATGCCATTCTAATCCAAATGTTTACATTTTATGGTAGGATCTACTTCTGATTATGGTTCTATATGTTGATTACCTATTGATCATAATGAATTCTTCATTCTCTATTGCAGTAGTGAAAATTGTTGTGCATGACAAGTTCTCCATGACTGACTTGGGTTTGTTGCACTACTTCATTGGGATTGAGATTTAACAGTTTGAGATAGGGATCACCATTGCATAATTTAATTATTTTCTTTATTTCCTTACATGGTTTCACATGATTGACTGGAAGACAACTTTGACTTCCTTTCTTTCTGGGGTCAAACACAAGGCTTAATGGTATTATTTATTGGTTAATGCTACCTTGTATCGACAACTTGTTGGAAATATCATCTATATGACTCAAACTAAACCCAACATTTCATATGCAATGGATATGGTTTCTAGTTTATGTAGACACCACATGAGTTGCACTGAAAGGCATCCAAGTGGATTGTGCACTACATTCAAGGTACTCAAAATTTTAAGATTCACTATGGAGAAGGTATTGATATTGACATGGCTGGGTACATACATTCATATTGGGATAGAAATATTCAACATCGTAAGTCCACTTTAGAATATAGTTTCTCACTTGGTTCAGGTCCAATTAGTTGGTCTAAAAAGAAGTTGAATGCTATTGCTTTATCTCTATGGAGGTTGAGTATAGATGAGTTTTTAATGTTGCTATTGATGTGTTTTAGCTTTAGGGAAATCTTACTGAGTTTAGTAGCTAGTTCATGAAACCCAAAATCATATTTTGTGACAATCAAAACATCATCTAGATCTTCATGGATCTAGTCTAACATAACAGACCAAGCACATCAAGATTCATATGCACTTCATTTAGGAGCTCATTTATGGATATGTCCTTGATATTGGATTTTGATATACTATAGAGTAAATAACTGATATCATCACCAATCCCTTCACTGAGCGAAAATATATTTATTTATGATCTCTTCTTGGGGTGTAGACAAATTCAAATTCATCTTCTAGATGGGATTTATAGTCCTCTGTTCTTATTTCTCTCTACTTCTGTGAGGGAGCTTCTCTCTATTCCTTTAGGAGGAGTTTATATGTACTTACGTACCTATTCAGGGCTTGTTTCCAAGACTCAGTTCTCCTACCCACCCAATTTATACTTAAGAGGAGTGTTAGTGTAGGTTTTTTATTGCATTTTATAATTTTTCTTATACATGTATTGAGATTGTTTAGGTGTAATAATGAGGTTACTTAGGTATAATGATGAGGTCATTAGAATAGATATGCGATGCACAACATATGTTTGAATTATAATCAACTTGGTTGGTGTGCCTGCAATATTCATTTGGCAACTAACGTTAACATTTAACACATGCTGATCACTTTTATTTTGAAAATTGACATATTTTCACATTGCCAAATTTATGTGGTTTTATGCATCTCTTCTTCTTATGTATGTACCTCTGTTGGGTCATATGATCTAAAATATCTTTATTTATTTACTTTGTTATACTAGTAGGTAAATAATAAACTTTTTAGTAAGTAATTTAGTAAATTAATTATTTTATGGGAATAACCTGTAAATTAGTTGGTCTCATTGTAACTTCCTATAAAAGCTTTATAAGCACAAGACCTTTGGAAGTATTTTTAATATATACAATTTTTGGTTTTTTTCAAATCTTTATCCAACCTTTACAATGTATTTTTCATATTTACTTGTGTATGAGTGATCCATGACTGGTATTAGAGCCAGTTAAAAAAAGAATTTGCTGGTGAAAGACTTGAAAAATGGAACGAGAGCATGAAGATTTAAATACATTAGAAGCTATTGCATTACTTTATATTTTTATTTGTTGGAAGCAAAATGACTGAGAGGTGGGGGGTGAATCAGTACTCAAAAAATTACTTAACAATTCCACTTAAGCAAACATGAATTATTTAATCAACCACATAGGTCTAACAAGCATAAACAACTATCCACATAATCATGAAGCATAAGAACACAAGATAACACAACTTATATGTGGGAAACCCTAAAAGAGATGAAAATCCACTGATATATGAAAATAGACTACATTATTATATGACAAACACCAATTTTAGTGAAGCACCAACTTCACATGGAACACCAATCCCAACTAGCTAAGCACAAACTCAACTAAGCTTTAGCAAACACCCACTTGCAAGGAGGCACCAACCCCCTAGATGAATTATCACCAAATCAACCACCTAAAACCCTTGATCTACTTCAAAACACTTTGTTTCTCATATAATAGATGATGATCTCCTTCTTCAGCTCTTCTCTCTCTTCAAACCCTCTAAAATTGCCTTCTAAGCTTCTTTGCTCAACTAGTCCTCTTCTTGATTTGAGTAGGTCATATGACCTTGATTTTCATACATAGAACATTTGGAAAACCTTAATTATATATCCTCTACACTCCTCTAATGGTATAAAATACCTTTTTCTCTGCAATATCTTCTTCTATTCGATTGCTTTTTTCACACACACACACAGGCCTAAAATTGCCAAGTATTTATACAAGTCTCTTGTTCATATCCTTCTTAGTTGGCCAAACATCCTTACCCTCTTAGGTCAGCCATGAAATGGATATTATGATACATCGTAGACATGGATCAAACGTGCTTTGAGTCCCTTTAGGTCTGACCTAACTGAATTAGGCCTAATGTCATCTTTAGGTCTCATAGAGACCTAATCCCATTAGGTTTGTTCTAGGACATGTTACACTTTGTTTTCCTTGGAACATCTAAAAACTCCATACATGTAAGGAACATATCATAAAACACTCAAATATATCCTTGATAAGCTCATCAAGGATTCATAACATTTTTTAGCTCAAACCACTACTTGTAGCACACCATTATTATTGTTCATATTAGGCCTATCCATACTCAAAAAGTTTATTTTAAACAATTGAAGTATAAACATAATTTTTACAAAAAGCCATAGAAATAAATAAAATAACTAAAATATATATGACCTTATTTACATCATCATATGCTTTAGACTTCACATCTCAGGGCAAAAGTACACAAACCTTTATCTACAAGTAGCCCACTCAAAACTACCATCTAGCCTCAAAACATAGTCACAGACAACTTGTTCTTCAACACCTGAAAGATCACTTCCCATGATCACTACCACCTTCAAAATATTATTTTACATCTATATATAATTCTCAAGTATAAATATAACAAAGTCTAATGTCAAATATTGGTCTTGCTGACAAATCTTTTGTCTTCAGTATACATAGTCAGACTTGAAACAATCAATGCATTTTGGATTCAATATTTAAATCACTTTCAATAGCTCTCAAACCTTATTAAATGCATGTCTAAGACATACATGTACCATAAAACAACATCATATGAATTGAATACTTTAGATTAGGGCATAGAGCCTCAAACTCATCATTGCAACTTGCTTACCTAGAATTATCAATTTGCCTTAAAGACTAATCATGGTGATTTTGACCTTCAACACCTGTATAACTACTTTTAAAGACTCATAATGCATGTGTATGATTCTATGTGATCATTAGAACATTATTAGATAGATAGATAATGTAGTCAAATGACAATATTGATCTTGCAGACCAATCTCATGAACTTGCACCTTCATTGTCTCATCTTCACTAGATAGGTCAACTTATGAGCAACATTTTCATCATATCCACTATCCTCCAAAACATATATCCAACATGAACATGTATTACAAGTCTTGAACAATCTCTCCATGCACTTGGATTTATCCCTAATCCATGGTAACACATCCCTAATCAACTTCTCACTTCTGCTTGGTTTTTTCACTGTTTTCATCATTAGGTCTGTTAGCGACTGGTCAATATGTATAACCGGTTTAGCTCCCTTGAGGCATATAGCATGATAAAAAATCACCATGGACATTAAATATAAGCCTCAAGATTCAACCTTATTCCATTTAAAAACTTTGACTTGATTAACTTTGATTGTTACAATAAATCTCTAAAAAATAAAGCCTTTCTTGTAGGGTCCACTTACTCGCTTGACAAACCAATCACACTTGGAGATGCCTGAGAGAGTTGAATTCATGATCCAATAGCTAAAATAGACAAAACAATATATTCTGATCAGTTTAGAACAATATCTTTCACATTGGGTCAGTGTTAGGGTTTTAGAGTGGGTTAACACTATTTCTGGTGTTAACGATTGTTCATAAAGGATTGCCCCTAATTTTCAAAAATAACGACTAGAGATATTATCTAGAACCCTTCCCCATATATCATCAATAGATTAGGCTCCCACGTAGAGGTTACGCGTTCCAATGAACACTTGAAAGTTCTTCTTAGGTTGAGAACCTTCCATTTTGTGCACTCGAGAGACTTTAAAACAAATTTTCTTGCCTTCACCTTCAAATTTTGACTTGAAACTCGGTAAATATACTTAAAAAAATATGACACACCTCTAAAAATGCTCATTTGTCCATAATTAACTTTAAATCTGAAACTCATACCTCATTTGGCCACCATCTCTCTCCTTGCTCTCTAGGCCTTGACCTGTAAGTCACATTAGGCCTTGAAACTGACTTTTTAGCCATTGTCCAAGCTGTCAAAACCTCATATACATGTCGTACAACCTCTTAACATGCTCAACCACTACCATACATTCTTCATATGACTTGACAATACCTCATTAGGTTAGGCAGGGTCAAGAACTAATCTAGTTGCATGCTAGGTTTGTAGGTCCTACCCCTGGAAGCTCACTCTGAGACTCTCATGAGTGATCAATGCCTCATATGCATGATAAAAAAAACTCATACAACCTCTTATGACTCTATGCATTCATCTCACCAGGACACCAAGCTCATATCTTCTCACAAGGTCTCTTCATGTTATAACTAATGTCATGACTAGGCTTCTCAAGCACTTGAACTTTGACAAATGACCTTCAAACACTCCTTGATGCTTCTACACCTTGATCACATTACTTTCATGCTCCTTAGACAATATCATACCTATGCACATACCTTTTTATGCTCATCATGCACAATCTCATAATTTGACTATGCTTGTTATGACTAGGCTTCTCAAGACATAGTGTACTCAAGGATTAATACTCAAAACATGCTTACCTTAACTTGAATTAATCTCAGAAGAATCATTAGGTTGAATTTAAATTCTCTCTCAGCAGAGAGACATTAGGTTGCCTTCAAATTATCTCGTCACAGGTTCATATCTCACAAACCATTTACCATGCATCTTTACCAGATGCTTCTTGACATCAATGACATCAACCTTGACCTCGACATCAATGACCACACTTCTCAACATTATTATCCCTGAAAGTTTAAATATATATATAAAAAAATCTAGTTTTGTAAGGTTTGTACAACCTAAAAAATATATGGTACAACCCAAAGGATTTGATTTTTATGGCATACTATTACCCAAGATCCATTTGAAGCCTATTTTTATTATTGATTTCTATGGTCTACATTTCCTTTGTACAACTTCCAACATTCTGAACATTCATTTTCAGCCCACAAATTAGATTTGTACAACCTACAACCTTTTAAAAATAATCAAAATATGTTTTATATCTCATTCCATCAATTTGTACAGCCTAAATCATTCTGTATGTTGATGTGAAGAGATTGTATGGTGTTGGAGATCTATTGAGTAGTAGTTATATGGTTCATTGGGTAGATTTTTTTTGATCAAAAACAATAATTTTGAATTTGTATGAATCAAAATTCAACTTGGAGTAGATTAAATGCAGTAATACGACCAATATATGTAGTAATGACATGCCATTTTCAATTTTTTTGATCTGTAACATTCCATTTGATGCTGGCAAGTCCAAAAGCTCTCCAAATCTGCCTTGTATGACTTCCATCTCATTCCTGTAACACTTTACATGATTGGTATGAAATCCTTTGTTGTAGTATGGTGTTTGAAGTTGAGATGTCCAGGAGTTTGGAACATTGGTTAATTTGAAAAGATTAGCTTTTGATTTAATTTTTTAATGGTTTGTAGGCCCAAAAAGAAGGGATGGAGTAGCAATTTTTTACTAAATTCAATTCACAGAGGAATTTTTGAGTGTTTTTACATGCAAATATTGATTTATTTTTTTATTTTTGAAAACTCAGAACCACAGTTTATAAGTAAAATATTCCTTTCATGTTTCATAATTACTTTTAGATCCATTGGTGATTAGGTTTTTGTAAATCACTTTCAATAAACGAGGTTAAGAGTTCAAGTCGTCAAAGCATTTCATTTTGTCGTATTCATCATTGTGAACATTGTATTGTGACAATTTTTTTGACTAGTCATTATTTTGTGCAAAGGTGCTCATGTGACCAATCAATTTATAGGTTTTCAGATGTTTTAGACATGAATGCATGGTTTATTATGTGTTTTGAAGCTTTTGGATATGGTTTTTATGATAAATATATTCAATGATGTATAAAGGTGCATTTTCAATAGAAACCAAAATGACACCTCATGCTTGTGCTATCGGAGACCATCTTGTGATTTATAGGTCCATCAAAATCTTTATGATTTACAAAGTCTAAGTGTCAAAATAGAGGTTGGAGGATCCGTTGGACGTTGGAGGATAATTATGCTTCTCTAGTTAGCTATTCGCTTGGAGTTTGGGTTCAATGCTTGAATGACAATTTTGGTAGCAGTAGTTTGCTTATTTTAGTTACAATTTTGGCTTTCTATCTGTGATATTCATGACATGGAACAATCATGATTATTTGATTTTTTTCCTCTCATTTCACAACTTCTCACCTCTAGCCTGATAGGGGGAGAAGATGTAACAGTGGTTGGTCTTAAATCAATTGTCGATGATAGTATGAGTTGATAGGGGTTGTTAGCACCACCAATGTTGAATAAAAGTTGTCAATATTTATTGGGTATCAAGAAGATGTGTCGTATAGAGTATGGGTTGGCCACTTTGACGGGATTCTCAATGGAGCCTTATGTGTATCAATATAGTTGGACAGCCTTGATCATGTTCTACTTAGTGCAATACGATGATCATAGGGGATTAGTAGGCTTTGATTGTGTTCATCAACCTTTGATGCCACAACTCATAGGGCAGGCTTTTGTATGGAGCGACATCAATTTTGGTTAGTATTAGGATGTATAGTACACCATTTTCAGTTGCTTCAGAGTTTCTTTAATGACTTTGAAGTCCTTGCTATGGTTCTTTCATCTTTTATACCCCTTTAGATCAAGGGGGAGTTTGTTGGGTCATATGATCCAAAGTATCTATATTTATTTACTTTGTTATATTAGTAGATTAATAATGAAGTTGTTAGTAAATAATTTAGTATGGGAATAACCCATAAATTAGTTGGTCTCATTGTAAGTTCCCGTAAAATCTTTATAAGTATGTGACCTTTGGAAACATTTTTAATTTATACAATTTTTACTTTTGTTCAAAACTTTATTCAACCTTTACATGTAGTTTTCATATTTACCTGTGTATGAGCGGTCCATCAACCTCTCCTCGAAGTTATTTTCATTTATTTTGAATAAAAGTTGTTATTATATCCATGTTTGGTTCCTCTCTCTCACAACATGAATCTTTTTTCATATTTTATTTTTCATGTTGACAGTTTAATGTGTTTGATTCCTGCTAGTCCTCAATCATGGTCCATTCTAATATTTTCTCATTATAAAATTGTAGTCGGTTATGTATCACAATTACAAAAAATCAACCCAATTTTTTTTTGGCATTTAGGGTTATGATGCTCATTTTCAAACTTCAATCATTGTACATGTATATCGAATCGCAACAACTTTAACAAAATTCATGTACGTGATTGAATTCACCTTCTCATGGTAGCCATAAGTAGGTTTACTAGGCCTAATCTAATAAGTGATTAACACAAAATTCCAAGTATAACCTCAATGGTTAAAATGCCTCGTTCCTGAAATAATCAATTCATCATTACAAGGATTTTATGTCAACAACATATTTAAGACAGAAAATAATAAACATGAAAGATAAAGCAGATCTAAATACCAAATTAGATTAAGACTGAGAGATTTAGATAAGGGTTTAGTTGAATCTGACATCACTTATTTAAACAAGGGAAAAATGTTCCATAAATCAATATAATTAAATCCAACCAAATGTCATTAAGAGATATTAGGTTATCTAAGTTGTTCACAAATCCATTAAACAATATCTTACTCATTAATCATAATGGTTTACATGATCAAGAATGAACCGTTATTTTTATTAATCTAACTTATTCAAAAGAAAGATTAGTTCAACATGTAATAACTACCAATGTACATAAGTACTTCAATTGCCCTTAAGTACTACTAATAATGACATGTAGTCTCCTTTGGGTAGAGTGATCTTTCATGCTCAGTCTACTGTCCAACTAATATCATAGATTGTATTTATTCATTGCCACTCATTATTAATTCCACAATAATAAACCAATAGAATTAGGGTTTCATTATTCTCATTTAAAAATATATTAACACGAGTGAACCAAGATATAGTAGGGTTTTTCCCTCTTGCCAGATACATTCAAGCATTAGTTCAAATTAGAAAATAATTTCTTGCCTTGTCTTAAATTCCTTTCTAAAACAATATAAATACTTTAAAGATATAATATTGCAGTACACAAATCACAACTTACACAATTCACTTTTACCAATTTCCATGTACGAAAGGTTCTTAACATCTTTTGTCAGTAAAGATAATCTTTACTTAAATCAAACCAAATCTATTATCCATATCTTAGCTTAAGACAAGGTATGCTTTGTTATATAGTAGGGACACTATCTATGCTAGTCCTAGATAATAATAAGACTCATTCCAAATCACCAAGTACATTACTATTGCCAAAAGAAAAGTGAATACAACAATGAATATGAATAAAGTGTTCACCCAGGAGAGATTTATCCACAACAAATCTAGTGAGATGTTCCACTTACTTATCCGCCAAGGAATCTCATTTATGACATGAGAAATTACAATGTTCATACATAGAAAATATGTAGGTACATTAAAAAACTATTTTCCTTTACAAGTTTTCATTATAAATGCAACTGAAATCAACAACCAAACCAATGCTATTATACCAATCTCATTTACCAATCTCATAGCACTCGATTCTTATCATAAAACTAGAGCAGAGTTTCCTTAATAGGGTATCCATTATTTACACCCTATGAGGTAGTCTAAAATTTATTTATAAGGCAAGTAATAAATCACATTGTCATAATACTATCAACTTCCATATCCTCTAATTTGCCAAATAGTAAGATGATGGCATTCAATGTAAACTACAATACTACAGACTTCCAAACACACAATGCTTCCATACATATTTCATCCACTTAATAGAGTTCAATAATGTCTTTAACATGCTGATCTATCGTGGTAATAACTTCACCTTCCATTGAGACCCAATAAGATAAGAAATCAGAATGAGATAAGTTGAAACCATAATAAGTGAGATTCCAACTTCCTAAATTTGTTTATATAATATAATAGACAAAGACATGAAATATAATCTATATTACCCTTACACTGTGTGCCTTCCATATTCTTAGTTGATCCACTAAAGTATGGTCAAATGAGATACAACACTATTTTGTTCATCTTCTTCAAGTTAAAACAACACAACTACCACACTCACCAATGTTCCATCTATTGATGATAACGATATTTAAGCAAATCAAGAATCCAAATATGCAAGGGTAGTTTGAAACTATATAAACATGGTGAGTCATATAACACATTAGTTTAGCCAAGACTAATTATAACTTACAACTTATTGAAAGAAAACAGTGCAAATGAGCGAAGCTTCATGCCTCAAGAGATAACCCTTATTCCTTCATTGTTTATTCTCACAATAATACTTTCATTTATGAAAAATGACTCTACAATTATCTAAACAAGGAGAATATGTATCTACATGATTAGGGAGTGATAGTGGTGGGTAATGTTTTATCTATTACAATCATGCAATGATTACATATAATCCAAACAAGTATGTTATATCATGCTTCAGATAAAAAACATTGACTCCATCCCTTATAAAGTAATATTTTGATCAAAGTACTATATGATCAAATATTTTAAATCCATAAAGTAAATTAAACCAAACAAGATCACCTTACTATTAACCTTGTAATACAGTCTTAAATTGCCTTCTCAATTACATGCTATAGGTCACACTGAGTGAATTCAATTAAATAACCACTAGTCCATATTACCAGTTCAAACCAAACTTAAACTTCTTATCAACAAATTATTCGTAAACTAGGTAGATAGTCCATTCTAAGTTTCACCAACACGAACCATTTCAAGTCAAGGTGTTTATATCAAGTTATATGCCATAGAAAAACACCTAAAATGTTATTTTAAGTTGTATTCCATCTCTTCAGATTGACACATATAACATATAAAAAAATATGCAACCTTTCACATGCATTCACCACATGCTACATACATTGGATATATTATTTTATGCTAAAAAAATGCTACTACTCCATACATGATTGCTATTAAAATGCTTACATAGAGTTTCAATACCAAATGTGAAGTTATTTAACCTTTAGGGCTGAGTCTTGATCTCTCTTAATGTTTGTCTATTAGCCTAGTTTCAAGGAATGTTAACATGCAAGTAAAGGAAATAAACACATCAACCACAATGAGAGATGCACAAGACATACCCTAGAGAAAATCAATGTGAGAAAACTCTAGTAAAAATGAATCCATGCTTCCTCATCTCCACTATGTTCTGTAATTTAAAAGTTTCTCCACCTACTGGCTTTACAATGAAAACCAACCTTTTGGCTCCTATACTCGTAATAATATTTATAATATTCAATGGAAGAATTGCCTCTTGAGAAAGGAAAATATATTGAACTCAACCTTTTCAGCAATGTAGTTTTCAAATCAGTCACTTACAACTAAGCATCAATGATAAAATAAGAAAAAGGACTCAAGCTCACAAATAAACGATGTGAATTCAACTTCCAACTATCTCACTGTGCTTGCTACTGTTTTCTAATCTATTTTGATTATATCCTCCATAAATGAACTCTATAGGTTCATATTTAAACAAAATAATACCTATTAGACTTGTACAAGAACTCCAAGAGTCAAAAACTAAATCCAAAACACTTCATGTCCTTTTATCTTCATGTGCATCTTTCTTTATTCTCTCTACCTTTTCCAAGACTTGTATTTGTCTTGTCCCAACCTTATAAACTGCCAAAAACTCAACCGAACCACCAAAGTGAAGTGGAAAAATGAAAAATAGTCCAATACTTGCATCTCCAAAGTTCAATACTCTAGATTAGGATATGAACAATTTTATCTCTAGAGGTCATCAGTCGCAGCTCCAGAGGTCATCAGTCGCAGCTCCAGAGGTCATCAATAACTCTTGAGATTACCTAGAAAAAAAGTCTACCAACTTCCAAAGGCCATAACATTTGCATACGACCTCAAAATGACCTAATGTTTTGTTTGAAATTATATAATTTTTGAATAAGAATCCATATATGTAATTAAAAATTAATTTATAAACCAAACATATGTTTATCCTGTACAATAAAAACTAGTACTTTCTAGGTCTCAACATTTTTATAGGTTACTCATTTTTTATAGTTGTTTATTTTATCAATTGCATTGGATGATAAACATAATAAAATTTCTGATCACACACCCAAAATTTATAGGCTTTTGGGTCCCATAAAATCTATAAAAATAATATGAAGATATATCTCCCATCACCCAAGTGAGAAACCCATCTTATCATCCTTTTGGACAATACCCATTTCAGGTTCCAATTTGCTTATCTTTTGGAAATACCTTAGGTTACAATTTGATAAAATCTCTTATTTGAAAGCTTTCAATCACACAATTTTAAAAACTCAAGTGTTGAGGAATCCTTACCTGAGGCCTTCTTCAAATGATCTTTGGAATAACTTGTTCTCCCCTTCTTTATGTTCTTTCCTTCATCTTCAACAACAACTTTGTCGCACTTCTCTTGGTCAATAGGTGCAAAGATATACAATGGAAGGTACAAAATACCTTCTTTGCTCCACAATGAAGGCTCAAAGAAACATTGATTTTGAAATAAAAAGAAGAGGCATATCCAAGTAAAAACATTCTTCTTTAAGCGGCATAGTGTTACCTTTGGAGTGTTTCTTCACTCAAGTAAAACCATACCCTACTATCACAAGGAAACTATGCTCAAATGTATGTTGAACATGTATTGATCTACACTTTGAAACTCTCTTAGCCTTTGTATCTTTTGGAGGAGTCATTTTTATGCCAAGCTGAATCTTCAGCCTTTTCATGTCCCTTGGATGGTTGGTCCATCAAAGTATTTTGGTAAATACCATCACCTCATAAAATCCCATAATATATTGTATCGACAAAAATAATAGCGAAATTTGAACCCACCTTATTGCCAATGAATCAAGACAATATCTCCAATAGCACTTGCTATTAGAGTAATGGGAAACATGTGTAGAATGGTCACCACAACATCCACCACCAAAATAGAACACAAACAAGTCTAACATCTATGGAAATATGTTAGTAAAAATTTTAAGGAAAAAAGTATAACCTTCTCTAATACCAATTTGATCCTAAATTAGGTAGATATTCCATTCTAATTTGCACCAACATAGACCCTTTCAAGTCAAGGTGTTTCTCTCAAGTTCTACGCCATAGAAAAATACCTAAAATGTTGTTTTAATATGTATTCCAACTCTTAAGACTGACATATACAATATACAAAAGAATATGCAACCCTTCAGATGCAATCACCACATGCTACATAAATTACATATATTCCTCCACATTCTAAACATGACACTACTCCATACGTGAACGCAATTAAAATGCTTGCATAGAGTTCCAATACCAAATATGAAGTTGTTTAACCTTTAGGGATAAGTCTTCATCTTTCTTAAATGTTTGTGTATTAGCCTAGTTGTAAGGAATGTAAACATGCAAGTAATAAAAAAAAACACATCATCCACAATGAGAGGTATACAAGACATACCCTAGAGAAACTCAACTTGAGAAAAATTCAACAAGAGTGAAGCAATGCTTCCTCATCTCCACTATGTTCTATAGTTTAAAATATTTTTCGCCTCTTGAGATTACAATGAAAACTAAAATTATGGCTCCCATACTTGTAATGATCTCTGAAATATTCAATGGAATAATTTCCTCTCAATAAAGGAAAAACTATTAAAATTATCATTTTTTAGCTATGTAGGCTTGAAATTAGTCACCTACTACTAAGCGTCAATGAGAAAATAAGAAAGAGGACTTAAACTCATAAATAAACAATGTGAATCCAAATTCTAGCCATCTCATTGCATTTGCTACTACTTTCTATTCTCTCTTGATTGTCTCTTCCATGAATGAACTTTATAGGTTCATATTTATAAATAAGATTGCCTCTTAGACTCTTAAAAAAGGTCCAAGAGTAAAAAACTGAAGTCAAAATGCTTCATATCCTTTCATCTTCCTGTGCATCTTTCATGATTCTCTTTGCCTTTTCCAAGACTTGTATTTTTCCTTTCCAAACCTAATAAACTGCCAAGAATTCAACTGAACTGCCAAAGTGAAGTGGAAATATAAAAAATGGTACAATACATGCAAATATGGAGCGCAATTATCAGGGTCTAGAGATGAATAGTTGCAACTCTAGGGGTCATCAGTTGAATCTCCAAAGGTCATCAGTAGTTCTTGAGATTGCCTAGAAAGAAATTCTGCCAACTTTCGAAGGCCATAAATTTTGCATAGACCTCGAAACGACATGCATTTTTTTTGATTTTTCAAGAGGAATCCAAATATATAATTAAAAAATTTAAACTAAGAATTTGATGTTCTAACCCATACAATAGAAACTAGTACTTTTTAGATCTCAACATTTTTGTAGATTACTCATATTTGACAGTTGTTTGTTTTACCAATTGTGTTAGATGATAAACATGAGAATATTTTTGATTAATAGAGAATACTAGGCAGAAAGCATAATCAGAGTTAGGACCACAACAATCAGTATATATTAACCATGTAAGGATTGCTTCTTAGTTATAAGTCTTTCAACATAGTCAACTTAAATGAATCACACTTAGATATTCACCAACAAGAAATAAATAATGAAAATGTAATGCAATACAAAATCATGACCTTATACATGTCAAATTTACCCATTTGGTATAACTAAGAATGGACATCCTATTTCATTTCCTTATCTGATTGTGCACTAAAAAAAGGATGCAGCTTAATGAAGTAAGTTTTTCCAAGTCAAATCAACATATAAGGTCCTTATACAAAATCTAAGCCAATGGAAAACAATTTCAATGTCTCCCAAGTCATAGACACCATGATACTCATTCATACAAGAAAAAGAATGTCAACCCCTGACCAACTAGATTAAGAAATACTTAGAACATGATATAACTAATTGCCAATGTATCCCTTTTCTTTACATTATATTCTACAACTGGCCAACTAATATAACTTCATATGTAGATATACATAGAAGAGGCCAACATAACATTGCAAGTAAATACCAAACCTATACACAAGTTCTATATTGACATTAACTTAGGTAATTAATACATCACAATCACTAAGTAACAATGACTTATTATCATACAACAATGAAGATTACACCATATAAATTCTTCAGTCAACACTACAAGTTTACATCACCAAGTCTAGAAGACTATAAACTACTTTAACACCTCAAGAATCATTGGCATAATTACAAGTTCCTTTCAACATCTAATAGATCATCAAAAACATATGTACTTCTTAAGCATGAACACCAAAAACAATGTGTAAGTTGAGCCCATCCATCTGGGGGTATCCCTTACAACCCCAACCATCAGTTAGGGATTGGAAAAGGTAACCAAAATAAGCCCAGGGTCATAAAATTAAATGAGAGCAAGGGTTTATAAAGAGATCAAGTCCACCATAGCCAGGGTTTCTACACAAGGATATACATATATAAAAATATCTGGGTAACACACAAAACAAAAATAATATTACACCAATGAATCATGCCACAACAATATAGAAAACCTCATTGCTATCTTAACAATATACATCACATCTATATGCCATCTATACAAGTCCAACAAGGAACTCACATTAACCACTCAACAACAACCGTTGCTCACATCTAAAGTAAAATAACAACTATAGTCTAAGGGAAGACATAAAGAGGTGATGGATGGGTTCTAGGAAGGGTGGAGGCCCTTCATGAAATCTACACATTCACCTAGGATTTCTTGTAAAACCACTTTAGTAACTATGCATGGAAAATGGAAATAAGCAAGCAAAAATTGAATTTCAAAATGGTTTTATTATTTGTTGCCTTTCTTACTCTCCTTTCTTCTTCCACAATCTCTTTGTTCTTCACCACATGTGTTACTACAGTCACACATAGTCATATAACCTTTATGAACTCCATGTCTAGTACCAACCACATTAATGCAGCTCAAGTACATATTCCCAGAATAACATTCAATTCCATCATGGTTGCAGCCAAAACATAGACCAAACCCTACATCACCTCCATACTCTCACTTCCCACTTTGAAGTTAACAATAAGCATAATGATCCAAAAATGATAGCCAAAAAGTATTCTTCCAAGCAAAACTCTAATAAAAAATGATTATGTCACAAAACTAAGATCAAATGGTATACCAAGCTCATGATTTACCATGGTCAAAGTGACATTTTTCCAACATCATGATAATATTAAGTCAAAAAGACTTGATTAAACCTATTATTATAGGCCTTTAGCAATCTATACGAAACATAGACATTAAGTAATCATTAAAGCCTTTTGAAGTCAAACAAGCCAAGGATACAATCACTATGTCTCTACATGAATATCATGAGCTCAAGGCCTCAACCAAGATGATATGCCAAGGCATGCTTACCAAAAAGGAAACATGGAAACATTATATCTTATAAGCTTTCATATTTAGCTAATACAGTCATAAGCATCTACATTAGAATCTTTGGTTGCTTGATTCTAGAAACTTGATAAAGCTTTCCAACAAAAATCAGTATCAACATTGACATATTAGGAACAATTAGATACAAGCCAATGATGGCCTCAGAACAAGAAATAATAACAATTACGCATAATAGTGGATAATAAAAATACAAGATAACACATAAGGGAAATGGTGGATGGTTCACTTGATCTCATTTTTTACTTTGTTTTAATTTCCTTGTCTAATGCTGATGCAATAGTTTGATGAAGTCTTTTGAGCCCAAACTAGCTCAATCATCCAACTATTACTTGTGATCACAAAGTGACATCAACAATATTGGATTGGCATAAACATGGACCAAATCAAATATTGAATTGAAATACAACCAAATGTAATATAGTTGAAATACTGAAATACATTTTTGTAAAGTAAACACTAATCATATCAGATGTCAAATATCCAAATAACAAAAAGGTTCATTAAATATTACATCAGAGCACATTATTCATTGTATGCCCGAGCAAGATATGACATTATGGAATAGTTTGATTCCCAATAAATTTTTTTCTTACTTTTGCATGACTTGAGTCGAGACTTTTATATTCTTATTTGTTTTCTTAGTCTGTAACTTATTTTTTCCTTTCATTAGTTAGTTTATTACTTTTCCTTTTTGTTATTGTGATTTAATTAAAATTTTATTTTATTTATGTAACATGTTTCTAAATTATTAATATTTATTTATTTGTAACTAACTTTAGTTAGTTGTCTTTTGTTTCCTTGTAGTGTGTTCATTCATTATTTCTAACCTAGTTGCACACTTTTTATAGTTATTTTTTTGTTGTTCTTTTCTATTTTTCTGTGTTTGGTTTTCTTTTCTTGGTAGTTTGCTTCTTGTTTGAGTGGAGACATAAAGTAGACATAATAATCTTTGTGATAGTAAAGGAATATTGAAAGATATACAAATCAGATTATTTCTTCCTCTAAGAGTAATCCTCTTCCATAGGATTTGCTCTATCGAATAAGGACAATTATATATTTTTAAATTTTGATATATTTCATATAATTGACGGAACACGCATGAGAGATTGTTGAATCTATCAGTGAATACATTGAAAAATACTATTGTGTTATACTTTATTATTTTATATTTTCTGAATCTGATTTGATAAGTGAATGAAAGATTATTGTTTCCATATTAGTTTACTCTTATACTTGATTTTGATTTACTTGGATAGATTATTTGGCTTCCCATAAATTGTAGAGTCTATTTGATAAATTTTTAACTTCCACAATTGACACTCTAAAATATCATTATTTACATGATTAAGTACCAAAATTTAGTCAATAGGTCCCTACAGTTAGATTGGTACAATTCCATATTGACTTTTGCGATAGGAAAATGGGTAGATTGGTTGACAATAAAAAATTCATTGTCAAAAAATTTGGCGACTATGTTGAGGATATTCTTAATCAACATTATTTCCAATTGCTCATTATATTTCAGTCAAAATTTCTTCTTTCTTTATGACCATTACACCCCTTCTGCCAATTTTTCAACCTGGTATTGATATCACCGATGAATAAGCTGATCTTTCTTGAAACTTAGTACATTATAGCTGGTACAATCAACCTGAAATTAGTCATCATATCCTTAGAGTTATTCATTCAAAATAAGATTCCAAATTGAAAGACTTTATTTATTTAGACACGAGACACAAATTGATATAACTCAGAGAAACCTACATCTGAGGCGAGAAAGAGAATATATTCTCACTACTAATCCTCAACCTTTTCTTAGATACCTTTTTGATCAACCCTCAAATGGTAATTAATTATTTTTAAATGGAAGATTGCATACATATGACACAAAGTCCAATCTAAATAAAGGTATTTTTAACAATTGATGGAAAATCAAAGTATATTTTACTAAATACAAAACCTTTAAAATTTAATCATTTTAAGTTGAAGTAAAATCAACAGTGCTAAAAATACTTATTCTGCAACATTATGGCATTAATAAACATCTTGATAAAGACATTGCCCTTACTTTCTGACCAAATGTATAAAATTTCAAAGTATACACAATATAACATCAATGCCAATGACTATCTCAAATTCAATAAACATATAATATAACTGTAATTTTTATCGAAAACAAGAGTCACTTTGGTATTTGAATCCAGAAATAAGCAATACGTTCAATACAATTTTGAAAATGAATCAACATGATCTCTTTCCATGACTTCATGTAAATCATCAAGTTAACTTACTTCTGCCTTACACACCAAAGTACCTATCTTAGAATATTGTAGTGTATGAAAATTCATGGGTACCTTGTCAAATTTGTCCATATTACTTGTTCTGAAACACTTGTCCAACTAGACAAACAATATTATATTCATAATAAAATTCTCAAAACTTCATCTTTATCATAACATTTTTAAAAAGCGACGGAAAAATGACCAAATTTCCATCCAACCCAAAAATTAAATAAAATATACTTGAAAACTTTAACACAATCGAAATGACAAACCATCCAACTCATTATATATCATTATCTCTTTTAAATTATAAACTTTTTATTTATTCTTAATAGTTTTCATCACTTTTCATTATTACCAAAAAAATATAAATATGACCATCAATAACTAATAACTTTAAATTAAAATTTCCATATTTGAAAATAAACTCTACTTTTGAAAACTATTCAAATTCTAAGTGGTTATCCCAACAACTACATTATAAAATTCTTATCAAATGAGGTTGCACATAAATAAAACCAAAGACAATGATATATTGAGTGCATTGCAAATACCTTAAAAATTGTCCAAACCTCAAAAATTTATATTTTTAAATAAAGGAAAATCATTTAGAAATTGTATAATATCTAAGAAAAAGCACACATGATCAAATCCAGTTTGTAAATCATAGTTCACCCAATATCCAGAAAATAAATATCTTGAAGACCAATAAAATCATATTAAATTTTATAAGTGAAGTATCCAATCTCTATAACATCTTATAAAATCCATAGAACATTCAAAATCATACTCAAAATTTTAGCTCAAATACTTATTATAAATAGAGAAAGAGTATCATATGTAAAACCCAAAAACATAAAGAAATATCTAGGGTTCAAACCAAAAATTTGTGCATCTTGTCATTACCACCCCAAAATAATATAAAGTCACCATAGTCTAAGCAAAATTTCCACCAAGCTCGAGAAAACAACAGGATGGCCAGCTAAAATAATGAAACAAAAATCTTCAAATATAGCCAATAAGATTGTGTTATGTTTCAAAAATATTACTCAATTAGGATAACTCAAATCGGGTTCTTATTCATCCAACTTGAAACTAATTATCTCAATATCGATTATCATTTACTCTAGGTAATAAGGAAATGATTCGTCCAGGGCATAAGATAATAAAACATTTCACAAGTTCCAACTCATATTTTCATTTCATATTTTGCAAGCCAACATGGACTCAAAAGAAGAAAATAAAACCATAGTTTAGATTTATTTTATGCAAAACAAAGTCAAATCATGAACCCTAAGTTAAGTCTTCAAATAAAATGATTTTGTATGAATCTTAATTTAGAGTTGTTATTTAATTCAAGAAAAACAACAATTTTTCTTTTATCAAATCCATTTCTACTATCAAAAACTCAGAAAACTTCTTCCTGTATATTTATTTAAGCGAAAAGGAATACAAAATTCCATTCTATTCTACATTATTACTCAATAAATCCGGAAAAGAAAGATATATTTTATACTTATTCATTCAAAACATGAAAACCTCAACAAATTCTATCATTTTATATATTTTATTCTTTTGTTTTCACAAACTATGAAATAAAAGTATGATTCATACTTGAAATCACTCAAAATGATTGAGCCTAATGCAATCCCATGGCTTGGTAGTGCTTAGAGCAACATTTTGGTTTGAATTAGGTAGAGTTTCACTACCAAGCCATGGGAGAGCGAAATAGGCAAAGTTTCACTACCCAAAACTTTGCATAGCTAGGTAAAAATTAAATGGCTCAATAAACAAAACTAAACCAACTCAGAATACAATGCCATAAGGTGATTTAATTGGAGGGGTTACCTCATTCAATACACACATTTATACATGCCTAAATTTTTTTTGTGAGCACCAAAACACAATATATCAATTTCTAAGTTAAAAAATGTTATCCACAGTTCAAAACACCCATGACACCCTCAAAACTTTGTAACAAACCTTCGCTTTGGCAGTCTTTATTTGAAAGGGATCCAAGACTATCGGTTCAATGCCATATATTTCAAACATGAATTTATTATGGGTTTTAAAACTTTTCAAAATCAACAAAGTTGTCACTTGGAAGGTGGCCATGATATACCACTTGTTTGGTTTTTAAATTGAAGCATTTAAAACTCGAACCCTATTGTCAAGTCATGAATTGATTTAAAATGTTACAATTTAAATAAATGGAAAATTTAAAAGATTTGAATAGATCTTAGAAATATGACATATTATCAAAAAATTATTTTTGAAAAACATTATGAATAACGTTACCGATAATATAATTCCAACGAATATGTACCAAAAAGTTTTATATCATGAAAAATGATTTGAAAAAATATAATAGAACTCAAAGTAATATTAATACATGTTTATGAATTAACATATGTGTTTTTAGACTTTTTACATAATTTGATGAACCAAGACAAGATTATGCGCTGAGTGCAAGTCATGAGTTGAAACTTTACCTTGTTAAAATGAAAAAAATAAGCATCACTTTTCCAAAATGTAACTTCAAAGATAAAATATTACCAATGTAAAGTTTATGAAACTTATCAAGATAGAACCCTTATTTAAAGAATACCATTTTTTAACCATGTCAAATGAATTGCAAGAGTTTCACAAGACTACTCACCAAAAAATATTTCATCACATTGATAGGCAATTTGGCTCACTCATGATGTCAAGATCTGCAATCACCTTTTTCACACTTCTAACTTCTGATAATGATTCTAAGTTAGCTTATACACTTTATATTTTTCAAAACTAAACAATTCAAAACCATTGTTTAGATTGCTTTCTCACTTTAATATTCAGAGATATGCTCAAATAGAGTAATCAAATATTTCCACTTGGAACTTTACAAATCACATGATTTTGACACAACATACTTATGTTACTATTTATTACATAGATATTAATGAAATGTGATAATCAATAAAAAATCAAAAGTATCAAATGAATACAATTGCAAGTAAAGTGAATTGGCCCTTGTTACATATACGGTGCAGGTGTAAAGTGTGAGGTACGATAGTAAAATTATAGGAGGTTATTGAGAGAATATTTTTAACAAGGGTAATTTTTTTGTGATAATACATCCATGCTATAATTTATCTTATCTATAGGACTCCAACATAATGGTTTGTGATAACCACCCAGTGAGTGTTGGTCCTCGTAGTTGGACCACCAATAAATTGACACACTACTACCGCATATTATGTTGCTTGCACCATGATTGCTCCCTCTATTGAAATTATGATCTATTGGTCAGGATTTAGCTGTAAGATGTGGGGGCCAAGGTCCAAGGTTAGGAATAGCGCATTCAATAAATTGTCATTGTGATACATTGAGGCTATATATACTAGTATCCATATGCTTATTGATCTTAATATGACCTGATCCTCGATGGGAGGATGTCAACCTCCTTAGCTAGTTAGTCTACCAATCTCTCTTAGTTCAACACCTACTTATGAACTAGTAGTGCATGTTGTGTCGATGCATCTTGTGCATAGTCTGGATGCTCTATTTATTATTGTTATGCTCTCCATCCCATAGATCTTCATGTTTGCACCATAACAACTGATATTTTTTAGTCTCATGAAGAATAAGCAAAAACAAAGCAAAAGTGTATTTTTGATTTTTTTTTTCATTTTTACGACTATGACATCAATTTTAAATAAAAATCATGAGTCCAACACGCCTTTTATTATAAACCCATGGCACTACCATTGGGGCACAAAATGTGCCCTAGTGCATAATTTTTTTCACCCCTTTCATTGTGGGCTCCAAAATAATCAAGACAAAAATGAGTGTCTCATTGCAATAAACATTTTGGTGCTTCTTTTGCTAAATTGCATCATTAAAATTAAATAAAATGAGAAAAATGTTTGTTTTTAACCCTATTTTGTGTTAAAAACAAAATTTGACTAGTTTTGAGTTCATATGGCTTACTTACTTCATTGTGGCAATGCTTTATTCAGTGTAGTCTCTAGTAGTCTCTCTCGCATGATGTAGGACTCTTTGGACTTTGGTTTTGTAAGTCTTATAGTGTAAATGAATCCAAAATTATATTTTTGGTTATATTTATCCATTAACTTACCCACCTTTTTGGTGGGTCCTTAACCACTTTGACTCTGTTACTCATCTGATAGCCACAAAAATGCTTTTCTATGGATTTTTTACCCATCTACAATGCAATGGTGGAGTCAATTTACCTTTTGAGGCATGTGGGTCTCATTTTTGTCAGGGAAAGAAAACAACACCTGCAACAATCAATATGCTCTGATACTAACTGTTAGGTGACCCCTTATCCAACGGAAGCACAATTGATTACTTTCTTATAAGCAATTAAACACGGAATTATACTAGAATGATAAAGTAACTAGAAACTTGAGACAACAAAGAATTTGAGAGACAATACACACTCTTGTATTCAATATTACTAGAAGAAAATACAATAAGGAAGATGCCACTTCTTCCTCCACCTCAAAGGCTTGCCACACCTCAAGACCTTCTTCCCTCTCTCTCTTGCTCAACACAAAACCAACTCCACAACCTGAGTTGCTATCCCTTCTTGAATGCTTCCGCTGATCTCCTTGACCTTACACCTGTAGATCTCCTTGACCTTGCTAGCTTCAATGCTTTTACTTGCCTTCTTAATTATTACAATACATGCCTTATGGGTCTTTAAATAGGATCCCATGCTTACAAAAATAGAACTCTAGTTACAATAATTAGACACGCAGCTCGTGACTATAATTAGTCATTTGACATGCAAACACTCGCTTCACTTAACTGACTGTTCGTCAATAGCAGTTCTGGAAATACATAGGCGATCGATGCCGGTCCCTGCCAGTCTGGTGCTGCCGACGTCGGCCGACTCTCTGCCGTCGCTGGTCTCCTTCTCCACTGCATCTGATCGACGTCAGTCATACTGCCGACGTCGGTGGCTCTGGTTCTTCAGCATCCTTCCTTGTGTCTGCAAACAGTTGAAGCTTTTAGCTCCACACCTTAACAATCTCCCACTTAGAGATAAACAGCTGCAACTTGTACCTGTACCTGTACACCATCTATTTTGTTCCTTAGGCTCTGTATCCTTCTTCAATGTCACTCTTGAAGACCAACCACCACGCAAACCTGTGATGCAATACCTGTCTCTTATGCCACAAGAATTTTGCTGCTCCCAAATTTTCCATGACATACTTCTGAATCAACTCTACCCTTAGCTCAGAAAGCTCCCTGTATATGAAACCCTGCAACAAGTAACACAATATAGTAACAGGATAATGTAGCTAATATTATCCAACCTGGTAAAGATAAAATACAATGGTCAAACCTCCATTGTTCTTCAGCCTAATCAAGACCATATACCATAGCCTTCTGTCTCATGTATCCATCCACTCTCTTCTCTAAAACGAGAATCCATCCCTCTGTCCAGTGCCTCCTTCCAACTGACAACACTACCAACAATTACCTGTTTGGTTCTCCAAGGACTCACACTCCTCATCCATGCCAAGCTCCCACTGTTTCTGGATTCTACCTGCATTGCTTCTTCCATCTTCCTAGTTCGTGACTATCAGTAAGCAATATAAAGAAGGTGAACAACGAATATGAGGTTCACATACCATTCCTGACCTCCACATGGGTGATTGAGACTTATTGATTCACCCAACATCTGTTCCAGTGATCGATCTCGGCCATCTCCCAGTCTGCTCCCGATCGATGTCGGTTCCCTGCACTGACCCTGATTGCCGACGTCGTTTCCCTAGCCGACGCCGGTGTCCCCCTGTCGACGTCGATCCTTGTGACCGACGTCGGACTTCTCCTGCCCGACCTACCGACCCTGCTGGTCTGCACATGACCGATGTCAGTATCTGGATGACTGACGTCGGTGCCAAGCGACCGACATTGGTGTCTGTGTGTTCCTGTAAGTGATGAATTTTTCATCCGTGAGCTCTTCTTGGATCAAACCTCTGTCCATGCTGCCCTGCTCAGATTTATTCAGCCCCTGTGACTGATCTCTGTCCTTCATCTCCTCCATAAACACCAAGGCTTCTTTGTTCCTTTCAAAAGCTTGGAATTTTTTTTATTAGCAATGAACTCTATCTATGCTTTCCGAATTTGAACACATACCTTTTGAATCAAGAACTTCCATTCCCTTCTTATTCATGTGACCAAGCCTATTAGGCCACATCTTCGAATCTACACCAGAAGTAGAATCAGTAATACAAGTAGACAGATAAAGAGTATCTACTTTCTTACCTCTTGCTAGAACAAATGCTCCCTTGATAACCTTCCAAGAATCCGCTGTGAGGGTTATTGTGCATCCCTCATCTCCCAACCTTCTTACAAAAATCAGACTCTGCTTCAGAATTAGAACATGCATGACCTCTTTCAACACCCATGTGTTGTCAATCTGCAATCTCAGCTGCACTTTTCCTTTGCCAACTATTTGACAAGGCGTACCATCCCCTAAATAGAGCACTCCAAAGTCTCCCTGTTCATACTCATAGAACAAATCTTTGTTTGGGGATGCATGAAAAGATGAACCAGAATCTAAAATCCATGATCCTACCTGACTATCCGAAGAAAGTATGAGAGCGTCCTACATCACAATATTTGCATCCTTTACTTCTTCAATACCTGCATGCTGATTCTCTTTATCTCTCAACCAACACTCCTTCGTATGTCCTTTCTTTCCACAAAACCAGCAGGTAATACCTTTGGACTCGGATCTCCTTCCCGACCTTGATTTCTCTTGCTCAACCTTCTCCTTTTGCCTTCCCCTGCTTTCTGCACTTAGAGCATTCCCTGATGATTCACCTGTGCTTCTCCTGCGTATTTTTTCATTCAAGATCACACTCACAACATCATCAACTTTTAAGATTTTAGAAGCAGATACAGAATTACTTACTGCCATAACCAAATCGTCCCAACTTTCAGGCAAAGAACATAAAATCAATAGAGCCTTTACCTCATCATCAAAAACAATATTGACTGAAGCCAATTGGTTTACCAAACCATGAAAATCACTGAGATGAGTATGTACCGATCCACCTTCCTGCATTTGCAAAGTAAATAGCTGCTTCATAAAATATACCTTATTAGAAGCCGAGGGTTTTTCGTATAAATTTGCCAAGGACTTTATCAACTCTTCCATTGTCTTGCACTGTGATAAGCTAGAAATCACAGATGATGCAAGACTTAACCTTATGGAACCTAGAGCCTTCCGATCAAGAACGTTCCATTCTTCATCCTTCATATCTGTGGGCTTGCATGCAACCCCACCCAACGGTAAGTACAAATCCTTCTGATACAGATAGTCCTCAATCTGCATCCTCCAATGTTGATAATTCTTGCCGTTAAACTTCTCCATTCGTAGCCTACTTTCTTTTGCCATTGCTGAACTCTCACTCAATCAGAAAACCCTGTGAATGACCTGTAATCAAAAAACAATACCCTGCTTCCTGCAAACCGTAGCTCTGATACCACTTGTCAGGGGAAGAAAACAACACCTGCAACAATCAATATGCTCTGATACTAACTGTTAGGTGACCCCTTATCCAACGGAAGCACAATTGATTACTTTCTTATAAGCAATTAAACACGGAATTATACCAGAATGATAAAGTAACTAGAAACTTGAGACAACAAAGAATTTGAGAGACAATACACACTCTTGTATTCAATATTACTAGAAGAAAATACAATAAGGAAGATGCCACTTCTTCCTCCACCTCAAAGGCTTGCCACACCTCAAGACCTTCCCTCTCTCTCTTGCTCAACACAAAACCAACTCCACAACTTGAGTTGCTATCCCTTCTTGAATGCTTCCGCTGATCTCCTTGACCTTACACCTGTAGATCTCCTTGACCTTGCTAGCTTCAATGCTTTTACTTGCCTTCTTAATTATTACAATACATGCCTTATGGGTCTTTAAATAGGATCCCATGCTTACAAAAATAGAACTCTAATTACAATAATTAGACACGCAGCTCGTGACTATAATTAGTCATTTGACATGCAAACACTCGCTTCACTTAACTGACTGTTCGTCAACAACAGTTCTGGAAATACACAGGCGACCGACGCCGGTCCCTGCTAATCTGGTGCTGCCGACGTCGGCCGACTCTCTGCCGTCGCGGTCTCCTTCTCCACTGCATCTGACCGACGTCGGTCATACTGCCGACGCCGGTGGCTCTGGTTCTTCAGCATCCTTCCTTGTGTCTGCAAACAGTTGAAGCTTTTAGCTCCACACCTTAACAATTTTCAACCATTATTACCCTTTAGAGTCTTAAGTTATATTACGTTTTGAAACTCTTTTTGAGTTGTGTAGCTACCACTTAAGCTTACTAGTCCATGTTAGACTTTGTCTTGGTTGATAGTTAGGGTGTTGGCTCTAGTCCTTGTATAATTTTTTGTATCAGTGCCTTGAGTTACCTAATTTTCTTTACTT
Organism: Torreya grandis; assembly: GCA_037957365.1. Classification (NCBI taxonomy): domain Eukaryota; kingdom Viridiplantae; phylum Streptophyta; class Pinopsida; order Cupressales; family Taxaceae; genus Torreya; species Torreya grandis. The sequence continues at coordinate 3,032,191 of JARHVA010001387.1, forward strand.
TGGACTTGGTAAACTCTACTTACATGCTTTCCAATTTGAGCTCACCTTTCCCTTGGATACTTTGATACCTTTATGGATTTGGGTTTGTCTTGTTTGGGCTCTCTTCTCTACAAGTTTTTTTTGGTTTCCTAGGCCCCTCTCTGGCATGTGCCCACTTTGAGTGGAATTTTTTCCAATTTAGAGCATCAATGGTCTCTCTACTTGGTTGCATTCAATCCTTGGAAATATTGTACTAACCTCCTCTTTTCCTATAATCTTGCAAGTATGTGCATGGTGGTTTTGAAACTTGGATTTTGGTCTCACCTTTCCATTTTTTTATGCTAGTTCCTCATGTTATCTGAGTGAAGAACATTCATTACCTAGGATCACATATGTAGATCATTACCTCAATGCAAAACATGGGCCATTAGACACAATAAGAAGAGGAAAATTGAAATACTGAATCTAGAATAGAGAATTCATGAGACAGGATCTGGAATACAAAATGCATGTACAAAGAAAGATGAGGGGTATAAATAGTTTATGCAATAGAAAGTTCCCCTTTCCCTATTGGTTCCACTAAAGATGGATTCCACAAAAGGTGGTATTACATGTGAGGTGAGTTAGCATTAAATCCACACTTCTCTATACATGTGCGCACACTAATTATACATAGCGGAAAAACTAACTTCCTAAGTCAACTTAATATTAGTGCACCTAAAATAATGTACATACACTGCGTTTAAATGAAACTTAGGGAGGCCTATGCAAGGCAAGAAAATTAATAATCCTCTAAGAATGGGTCTTATAAACTAGGCCTGATGAAGTACCTATGTACAATAAGTACACATTGGAGAGATACACGGTCCCTCAAAAAAATAGTAACAACAACAAAAGTGGAGAGATAAAACATACATTGCAAGGTGTCCCAAGAAATAAAATAACTCAATATTCAAACCAAATGTTGAAGAAAGTGCATTAGATGGATTGAATGCCATCAAACAAAAACACATTTGGTGGAATTGAAAGTTATAAAGGAACTCAATTTTTAATGAGTGGTATAGATTCACTAGAATAGCTCCTTATGAAAAGGAGACTATCAAAGGTGTTGAAAGTGAAAAAACGTTCACCAAACATATTTGATCAACTACCTGAATTAGAAGATGTGGTGTGCTAATGGTTAACAATGGACATGACACTCAAAGAAGAATGATTTGCATCACATCCCCCTATACTATTGATTAGGTGGAGTGACATTAAAAATATGTATGAGTGGACGAAACCAACTACTCAGCCAACTACTCGAACACAGGCAATCTAACACGATATACACCATAATAGCTCCACATTAGGAAGAAGGATACTATCGAACTATCAAGAGAGACAAGTTGACACTAGGATTCATCAGAATAGTTACAATTCAAGTTGTAAGAGACTGTCAACATGTCGAAAAAGTGTCAAAGATATAGCTAAAAGATATCTCACGAAGATGGCCCTAATGGTGATGGAAGAATAAAGTAACTTAAATAATGAAAATGTGCCTATGATAGAGTGCACATGCATGAAGGTAGACAAGGCTAAAGCAACAAACCCTACCATGGAATTTTATAACTCATTGTGACTACAAAATGATCCCATAAAATAACAAACCTACCAAATGATGCAAGGAACTCTAGAATGTTCTCAATTTGTAGAACATGCCATCAAGAATCATGAGAGTTGTTCTTAAAATAAGGGAGCAGTGTGCGAATGAAGATGTTTAATAGTGGAGGAACCATGCTAGTATAATCCTTACAAATAATGTTTATGCGGCTACCACAAGTGATCATAAATCCATCATAGATGAACACATATGATAGATGATGATACATGGAGGTGAGTAGGTCTAAAATACATAAAAGAGGAAACATCCAAAAGTGTGTCAGGTTGATCATGCCTAACTGAAGTATTCTCAAGACTCTCATGCTTGAGTGAAGGTGCAACAAAACCCACATGTTGCTCAATATCCTCACACAGAATAGAGTGAACAGAAATTGGAGCTCTGTCACGAATGACCCCAATGAACTACCTACATCAAAACCAATGCCATGGCAATAATTCTAGCTAACATGATGTTTGGGAGCAATAAAACTGTATGAATTTCTGCCAAGACATATGTGAAGATATCCTATGGAATGAAACATGTGAGACCCAAAGGCAATATTATGTTTCTCAAAAGAATCAAGCATGTATGTAGGTGAATCTGAAGTGGGGTATGCAAGAGGTGTAAGAATAGGAACATCAGATATAATAGGTGACTCAGGGTCCAATATGTCTAATCTAAAAGCACATCAAGTGGATACGTGCTAGATGTAGAAACAGGGGGTGAATCACATGATGGAATAGACACAAAATAATGTAAGTCCAATTTATTAATATGATGTTGGAAACTACAAGTTATTTTTTGAAATGTGTGTATTAGGATGTCCTTGTTGGAAATGAGAGAGAAGAGAATGAAAATATATTTCTTTATCTTCATATTATGTTATACAAACTTGATCATTCCTCTTGCAGTGAACATATCTCGGCAACAACACTTCCAAGTGGACTGTCAAGCCATCCGGAAAGCATACCTCTCAAAATATTATTAAGGCTTGATTGATCAGCGCTTTAAAGAAATAAAAATAAACATTAAACTCGTAAAGTTAGTGAGTCAAGGTTTTACCTGGGATCCCCCACATTGTTGAAGGTTGAAGCCACCGAAGGAATGAACTCAGATCGGGGAAGATCTAGCAGGGTCATTAGAGGATGCAACTCACCAATTCGATGCAATGGGAAGTCCAACCGAGAGAAGGACCGATAAATATGTGAGGCAAGGAGCTGAGAATCTTCTCAACAAGGGCAAGGTTCCACCTCAGCAGGGATATAGCCAACTATCACCTGCTATCCCTGGTTATTCTCACAAACAGCCTCACAATTGTCGTAGGATATCGATGCAGTCTAGATTAGAGGTTTGTTTAGAGGATCTACTCGACTGTTGATTGAGTCAAGGTGGACAAAGCTTCAGGGAGCTGAATAAAATTTAGTATATTGTCGACCTAAGAGGATGAATCCGAGATGCATGCAGGAGCATACGGATCCAACAATAATGATCCTTAAATGTGGGTCTTAAAACTCCTTCCAAATCAAAGAAGACTGAGATGATACAAATTGATACCAATAAGACAGAGAACAGTGCTCAAATGCCAACAATAAGACACTGCCAATCAATGATACTAAACACCAATGCTAAGATCGGCCTGTACGACCCCTATTAAAATAATGAATATCAATCCAAAGATCCAACCCAGCAAGGAGTATGGACCGCTCAAACTGAACGTGGCCGGCCAAGAATAAATTTCAACATTCTGGGCATTGGGCTGAACTGTAACAAAACAATACAAGGCCAAATCAAAAAAATTTCCATCATAGTAGAGATATGAAACACAGACCTTTCAAATCCACCAGGATCTATTAAATCCAATTAAATATTGGATTTAACAAATGTTCAAATCTTGTAATGTGGGGTTGCGCTCAGGTGGACCCTGTGGTTGCACCCACGAGATTGATATTGTACTTATTGTTGTTCTTCAAAACCTCATGCAAATCCAATGTAACTAGAACTATAGTTTTTCTCAAATCTGATTTGATTAATGAACGGAGTAGGATCAATCGACAATAATGGCAGATTCATTATGGTCGGAAGAGAAATCACTGCATAACATTGAGCAATGGCTGCTGAACGGCTACTTTGATACAATATTTGAGTGAATAACAATCATTACCTAGGATCACATTCTCATATTATTACGAGAGTGAAAATCACATGCCATTGGACACAAAAAGAAGAGGAAAATTGAAATAGTAAACCCAGAATAGATAATAGGGTATAGGGTTTGGTATACAAAATGTATGTACAAAGGGAGATGAGAGGTATAAATAGTTTGTATGATATCAAACTCCTTTTTTTCTATTGGTTCCATTAAATCGTGCTTCCATAAAGGGTGGTAGCACATGTGAGGTATGTAAGCATTAAATACACATTTCTTTAGACTCGTGCACATATTAATTATGTTTAGTGGAAAAACTAATTTTTTAAGTTAATCTAATATTAGTGCATAAAGAATAATGTACCAACTCATTTTTTCTTCTATCCCTTGACCTTTTGTTGAGCCCTCTTCATCAATTGTCATCTTCTCCTTTTTATTGTGACTTTTCCCCATTCTTGATATCACATTATGCTATTCTTTCGTTATCTCTAGTGTTAGGATAATCCATTACGCTTTGCTTCCTACACCCTCAACCCTCATCATGTTTCTTCATTTTTTGGTGATTCATATTGATGGTGGACGCTGAAGCAACCAAAGACCATTATCACCGTATGGACTATTGATGACTCCTAAGGTCACGAGATCATTGATGTTCGTTTATTTCTTTCTACTGACACTAAAAACACAACCTACAATCACATAATTAGTATAACATTAACTAGTTCCCATGGTTTGAATGTGTCCTATGTATATTTATTCTGTGACTCACACCTATTCATTTCCAAAATCACTAGTGTTTACAATGTCTTAAGCATCGAGTTACTACCCCTATTTGAGGAGGCCCATGACTTGCTTTCTCAGTTTGGATACTTTTAGATCTCCCACATCCCTCAATTTGAGAACACTAGAGTTGATGCTTTGGTTAATGCGATCTTGGACCACTTTAGACTGTGAGCCTTCTTTTTTTCATTATAAGTGCTAGAGCAAGAACATGTAGTTTCAATTTTGGGATTGCGATTATCAATAATTTTTTTATTGCCATTCATCATGCGTAAGTGCACATATGATTTTTATTCTCTTAGTAGTTTTATCATCTCTAGGTAGTTCATAGCCTTGTGTTCTCATGAAACCCAAATGCATGCACATTGAGGCATATGTAATGCTCTTTTTCCCGTTCTTAAATCCTTGTAATTACCTATGCTAACTACCACACCCCTAGATGACAATTACACTGAATAATGACACTAGATAGATAAGACCATCTTCATAGTGTTATATTTTACCCCTCTATGGCCTAGTCGTGAAGTTTTGGAAAAACTCATGGTTTGGCTACCCATTTTCCATAAAATCAACGCCTATATGCATTTTCTAATTTATGACGGTTTGGAGACCTATTAGGGTCTTCAATGGTTGTAAACAATTTTTTTCACCAAATAAGGCCCTACACTTACCTTTATATGCATCCATTTGGCATCCATTACTACTTCTTGATTATTTTTTCCACTGATTACTATTTAGCTTTATCATTGCTCAATCATTTACTACATTGTTGTTCTAGCTTGTGTTATGATCATTGCATTGGTTGTGCTTATTAATTTTGATCTACTCACCTACTGTGCTACCCCTTTCATGACACCAATAGTGTTGCTCATCAAATATTTATTCATCATTTTATTTTATCCTACTCTCCTCTTCTCCCTCTTTGGGTCATTCTACGTAATGAACCAAAAGGCTACCTCAAGGAACCATTTGTCATCTGCTTCTTAATGTGAATCCTTCATCCTTTCCTTCTTAGATAGGTACACTTGGAATCAAGATGGTATAACCTCAACATCATTTAGGAGTTTGAGATGAGGGCACCTTGATAACAAGGGGACCTTTTTTTTGGTTTGTATGTTATTTAGGTTAGCAAATTTATATTCTTACTAGTAGATTTCCTTTGTAAACTACAAGCTATCCTTTAAAATTTTAACTTTTATTTAATCATTTCATTTTAGTAATCATTTATATAACGCTAAACTTATTGCATAGTTATTTATTTCATATATTTATCATTAAATATTTATTATTTTCTAGCACAATAGTTATCCTTTTACCCTTTAGCTCACACAAACCAACAAACTAGATAGTGGCTTTAAACTTGTAGTAAATGCCATAGGTATTAGGTTTTTTATAACTGTCCCTTTTTTGAACCCCTAGTGCATTTTTAGTTTCTTCCAAATAAAAACTTGTGATAGTGTTAAATGACATTATTGAGCATAACTCTGATTAGATTTTTTAATCACACAAGTACTTGAATTAATGTTGTGTATTCAATTATTTGCTTTCATGGCTAATTAATTTCTATAAATCATGACCTAGGATGTCATGGATCCATTACCTAGATAGAATTTAAGTTGATTTCAAGTTGTTGTGGTAGCTTCTTTATGTTCTCTTTTATCTAATGGTGTAACAATTATACTAAAACTTTGATGATTGGGCCCTGTTGATGTATTACTGGGCCACATTGACATGGTGGGATCCATGCCTTTCCCTTTATCCAATGTGTGACTTTCAATTGCAAATTGCACTAATTAGCCTTGGTGTTGTGTCAAAATTTGATTTGATGTGGTGGGATCCATGCCTTTGTCATTGACTAATAGCACATCTCTTCTCTGATAGTCTGTTATGTGGACTTTCGAGTTGGACTATTGATTAAACCTATCCAAATGGTAGAATCCATTTTTGCTTAGATTCATCTGATGGAGAAATTGTGCTCTAACCAACTTGGTGACTATGACTCGATGATGCATCATTACTATGTTTAGTTGGTGAGGCATGTATACACACAATATTTTTAAATTTGATCATTTATCGACACTTTCTTTCTTTCAACAACATGTCTAGTTTTAATGTTTCTAAGTGCACACCTAAAAGGGTGCACCGAGAAAAGGGTGGGTAGATCGATGGGGCTTCATGAGAGACATTATTATGAATTTATTATGCATATAACCACTATAAAAACCTCATAATTTATCCCTTAAGAAATATTCCTCCTAATAGGACCTAACTAAACCAAGAGCTATCTTTTATAACTATATCATCCTAGGTTGATGTAGTATTTTCTGATTCTTGCCAAATTTAAAAGTAGGTCATCCCAGTTTGACATAGTCTGAAAGTTACGATATAGCTTCACAACTAATTTGGCCTTGGCCAACCTAGTCTGAGGTTAAATGGTAACTTTCAAACTACATCGAGGTTGATTGATGAAGTCAGCAAAATTATTGGAAAGGGCAAGGATCAACCGTCACTATAAATACAAGTCCATTTCAATCCAATAGAGCAGAACATTCATTTTCGCACTATTATTGCTCACAATTCTACTTAAGTCTACATTTGGAGAAGCCATTACTTAGATCTTGTCTTGGAGGGGAAAAATTTGTCTTGTAGTGTCTTGGATGCAATAAGAGGATTCCTTTTAGCTTAGATGTTGATTCAACCATTTTGATCCTTACAACCATAATAATATCTTATAAAGCATCATTACCAAAGGAGAGATTGAGGCTCGGTAGGATTCATTCAAGTTAAGTATTTCTAACCCTAGTTTTTTCATTTGATAGATATTACATAATTAATAGCTTGAATGGATGTGTAACTCCTTATTTAAATATCCTCTACACTTATACTTAGTGTGGCTATAGGGTTTTTCGAACTTACTATTTACCACTTTAGATAACCTATGTCCCCATTTGCCTACTATGGTTTATTGCCCTTTTTAGTTTAATCATCCTCCTTATTTATGTTGCTAGCTTGGAAATACTAGATTAGACTAATATTAGAATACCTAGTTAGGGTTATTCCATTACATTGTTTGCCTAGAGGCTTTGAAACCCTCTCCATTGATGTTATGCTATAAATGCTCATCTAGATATGTTTAGCAGATACATTTGGTCATACCCTGATATAGCTAAGTACCAATGGGATATATTTGATTTATCTTCTCCGATTTCATATTTCTTAGATATGATAAGTTAAAAGTTAATCCTAGCTCATTGCATACATGCTGGTGAACCCAACATGAACTAACCATTACCTTTTCTCCTTTAGTAAACAATATCAGTGCAGGTCGATATAATTTTATTTCTTTGTATTTTTTAGTAGATTACATCAGTGCAGGTCGATTTAGTCTAAATTTTATGTATTTTTAATAAAATTACATTGACTTAGGTCAATAACATTTTGATTCTCTATGTTTTTCAACAGGCTACATTGATATAGGTAGATCTAGTTTAATTTTTGAATTTATTTTTTACTCAGCTAACTATATCATCCAGTCTTGATCTAGTTTTATTTATCTAGTTTATTTTTTAGTTTTTTTAGAAAACCACATTAACTCGAGTTGATCAAGTCTAAATTTTGTGTATTTTCAAAGAAACTACATTGACACAAGTTGATACAATGTTAATTCTATGCTTTTCCAGTAGACTACTCAAATGTAGAACAATCCAATTTTCACACTCAAATTTACATTATTTTTAGTTAACTAATTACATCGACTAAGGTTGATCTAATTTTATATTACAGATAACTTTCTACCATAATATACCAACCTAGTCCAATATAGATTTGTTTTATAATCAATTCCATTAAGCAAACTTTACATCAAATTTTACATTCTATCAAAATTAATTTTGTGATGACAACTATATCGACTTAGTTTGATATAGTTATAAATTCATTTTATTCCCTATCAAACTATATCAACCTTGGTTGATATAGTTATGTGTTTGTATTTATTGTCAATAAATTATATCAACCCTATCCAATCTAGTTTACTTTGTACTATCTGAATAACTATATCAGCATACATCGATATAGTTTTATGTCCCTTCATTTTCAACAAAAGCAAGGAAGATTAACTTTGCTTTGTGGTCATTAATCAAACATTTAATTTCAAGTTGACTTCCCATTTATTTCTATTTATTTAGAGCTGCACATTGATTTTTAACATTGATTTTTGACTTTTCTTTTTCTCTTTATATGATTTTCTCTAAAAACTGCATTCTGGGAATTTTCAAATTACTTAGCTACTATCATGAAGGGATACACAATGTTCTATTTACAATCATTTTCTATTGTTTGTAGACATCATGGCATGAGGGTATTTTCCTAATACTCATAGCCATAATACAAATCTAAACATAATATTTAGTTTTCATGCACTTCATAGTATTTAGGAAATGCCTTGGATTCCCCTTTTTATTGAACCTTAGGAAGACAACCATCCATATGATTATGTAGTAGACTAGTTAGCAATTATTTCTAGGAAGTTACTCTCAACTTACCTTTGAAACTAAGTTTAGTGGGCTATGGAGCATGATACTTCCTCCATAGTCAGTGTTCTAAAATATTATGTCAACACTATTCATCAAACAAACAAATATCTATGAGAGCCTATAAATCAGTCACATCCTTTTATCACATCTATCTAATCTTCATTTTAGATAAACAGTTAGCAACAATAGTTAATTTTTTGCTAACATTGCTTGTTATTGTATTACAAAATGTATTGCCTAATGCCAATACAATTATGTAATGTTTGTTATAACTACACTAATCAACATTAATATAGTTGTCTGTGTGTGAACAAACTACATCGACCAAGTTTGATATAGTCTACTAAGTTTTCTTTTATTTTTCCTTTATTTATCAAACTGTATCATCCAAACCTGATACAATTTAGTCATCATGCTATTAAATTTTCTCTAAATTTGACTACATTAACCAAGATTGATATAGTTTTATCTTTACCTATTAGTCTATCTAGCTACATCGACCAGACTTGATATAGTACATTTATTGTTCCTAATACTTGAAATTTTCTTAGATTTAACTACATCAACTAGGCTTGATATAATTTTATCCTTACATTTTTGTTTGTGTAACAACATCGACCACGATTGATATAATACATTTTTTGGTCACTATTTTGGATCATTATACCCATTACTGATTACATCAGCTAGGATTGATATAGTCTATCCTTCATATTTCTATCTACATAACTACATTGACCACAGTCAATATAATACATTTTATGCTCTACTGATTGGTCGATAGCATTTTCACTTCAAAACTCTCCATCATGCAGTATATCTTTGATGATTCTGAATAAAGAACACAACATCATATGAAGGATCTAATAATTCCCTTAAAGTTACTAAAATTCACATTATTTATACTTCTATAGAAAATATAGATGTAATCAAGGTTCATGTGGCCACTAAAACAAAAAACTATGGACCATCTACTTCTAAAACCCTTGATCCATTTAACTATCCTCCACACATGTTTATTACAGAGGATGAAAGTGATCTTGATCACACTTATGACATACTCCTCTTCATCAATGAAAACCCTCAACATAAGGGCAACGATCCCACGGTAATCTATAACCTCATGATGGATCCCCATTTAGGATGTCCCTCTTCACTGCCATAGTTTTTCTACACTATTTGTGGAAAATCAATACACATCATCCTCTATTCCTTCCTCTTTTACCCTACCTAGTATAACCACTATCATGGTAGGCCTTTCTTCTATTGGGCCTACTCAAAGTGCCCACATTAATAGTCAAATAAATACTACTACTAATGTATCTCAATCTTCTAATACTAGCCAATAACATCAACAATTACCAAATCTTATTGCAAGCCATGAATCAAATGACTACCTTCCAAACTAATAATGCTAATCAAATGACTAACTTCCAAACCAATAATGCTAATCAAATGATGTAAATTCAAAATTAACTTTTAAAAATATAATTTAACCCTCAACCTACTCAACGGGGAGTGAAAAATTCAAATTCCCACCCCACTTTGCCTGTCTCCCCTCCCCCCTTAAGAGATGCACAAGGCAATCTTATTCCTCAACCACCACTCCTTAACAAAGTCATCAAACATCTTCAAAATGAACCATTAACCCCTCAAATTACAAACATAGACATGTGCAAAATTTCTCTTGCTATAACCTATAATGGATCTACCAATATTGCATTGTATTTGAAAGCTTTTGTAAACCTTTAAAAAGATTGGATTAAGCTAAATACATTTGTTACTACCAAACTTATAGGTAAAAGCTTTTCAGGTGATATCCTAGATTGGTACAATCAACTTAAGTATAACACTATCTCTATTTTAGAAGACTTAGTCAATACATTGGTTCAAGAATTTCAAACCAATGATCTACCTGAAAATAACTTAACTTATTTTATTAATTGTAAATAGTTAGAATTTTAAACTACTCAAGTTTTCATTAAAAGATGGAAAGCCTTATCCAAAAAAGCTGAACACAACTTGGTGAAAGATAACCTCTTCCATTTTTTCACTAATTCTATTCATCCCAAACTCTAATACCGTGTTAGGACTCTCTCTCTCTCTCTCTCTCTCTCTCTTTAATATTTAGAATAATTCCTTAATCAATCTAAATGTCAAGACTTCCTAATAAGACAACTTGAGCCCTCCCAGCCTCTGGTAGGAACTTGTATGCTTATGAACTCTATACACTATCATGATACTAATGGTGGTGTCACAAATACCCATGATTTTATACACACCATACATGCTATTTTCCCAAGTGGATCCAATTATGAAACTCTTTCTCCACCATTCATGAATACTCCCTTTTATCCTTCTTCCACATCTTCCTACGTGAATAATTTGGATGCTCACCAACCCCTTTCCATGGTGGAAATGCAAAAATGTATTCCTAAACCTTCAACATGAGAACTTGATCCTACTCAACCCACTAAACATTGGTATGATCCACACAGATTTTATTGGCATCATGCAAGTTGGGGAGATTCTCATGAAACCTTTAGGCAACTTAGGAACTTTTAGCTTGAATTCTCCTTGGTACCAACTTTGATCATGAAACTATAATTTGTGAACATGAACAATTATATGAAAAGGTAGCTAAAGCTCATGATTCCAAAATCAATGATAAAGCTATTATTAAATCTAGTGCTCACATGGATATCTATAAAGGTCCACTTCCCAATCATTAACCTGATATTACTCAACCTCTTACCTCCAATGTTGTGGAAACTTCTATTGACCCTAATTATTTAACTAGTGATGAAAAGCTAGTTAACATGAATAACATGAGGCATGTAGTATCATACATTTATCTTTATCCATATTTTAAATATAATAAATTTCCTAATTTATACATTGTTCAAGATACTTATCCATCTCACTTGATGGATATCGAACATACAAAAACACACTCCACTCCCTTACCATCTATCTAAACTGTATCAAATAAAATTATACATATTGATACTTATCCTTCTTTCATCTCCATGGCATTTGCTAATCTGATACTATAAGCCTCTTCTCACTCAAAATTAATTGCTTCAAATATCATGAATCAATCTACTTCTATACTTACATCTCCACTCATAACATCAACCACCTCAAGGGAGTCAATTCTTAACCCAACTATTCCACAAATGGCATCAACCACCTCAATGAATTTTGATCCACCTATCCAACCTATACTGGCCAAGTCCAAACAAAATACTTACAATCATCATAAATTTAGGTGTACTTTCACATCTTCTTCAACAAACTTATTTCAACATTATTCACCTTTATCTAATATGGTTCTAACTTGATATGATGAATGGGATATTATAGTTGAAATTTCTTGTCTCCCATATCAAATTCATTTTATATAACTCATGAGGACTTCCCCTTGTCATCATAATCACTTATGCAACTTTTATTTGAGATGAACATCCCTCGACCTCCACCTATGAGGAAAAAAGCTACTTTGTTTGGGTCTAAGGATAATATTCTTCAATAATGTGAGCAAATTTACATACATGTTGATGAAACTGTAGATACTTGTATATCACTCAACTTTTTTATTACTTAAATGATTCTTGACAAAATATTACTTCGCACAAATGATCCTCCACTATTCATTAGTGTCCAAGTTAGTGATATCCAAGTCAAGTTTTTTTTATTGATGAAGGATCTGACACTTGTCTCACATCCATTGAATTCATTAAAACACTTGGATACTTAGAATTCAACCTTAAATATACACAAAGTAGGTGTCAAGGCTATGATAGAAGACAAATACATTCTCTAGGTTGTGTATGGTTTCTTATCACAGTTCTTCCTATCATAGTTTGTATTAAAGTCATGATCTTTAGCTTCCTATTATCATATAATATTTTAACCTGTCAACCTTGGACACATCGCATGAGAGTTATAGCTTCATCAACATGCCAATGTGTTAAATTTTATCAAAGTGGTGCTATATATAATATTTAAGGAGAAACGAACCCTTGGAATTTAGAACAATTCCAAGAACATGGTGTTTTCAAAATACCCACCCTTGAATCTTTACCTATTATTCCTTTTTGTAAATCTAAATGATTCAATTATTACATTAATTCTAATTAAGGTTATAATGGACACTCTAAACTTAAGGTAATATACCACCTAAAATATCAGGTTTTGATGATGACAACATGATGAGATCAGTTTGAAAATAAAAACTTTCGATCTCCCTACACACATAATTACTCAATTACCTCCTTTACGACCTAGGTCTCATCAAAAGATAACAAATGAAATTATTGCTTCCATAGTGATGCCAAAATAACCCATTCGTCATCCTTCCTTGATCGATACAATTATTTATGCTTGTACTATTGATCTTTATACTCTTGATTATGACAATGGATATTCATTCGATAATCCCTTTTTAGCTATATCTGCTTAAGCTAAAGATTTAGAAATACTTTGATATCATTCTTATTTACAACATTATTTGCATTTACATAATATTAGTTATATTGATGTAGTTATTTCTACCTCACTTGACATTATTTCTTCTTCACCTAATGTTGACAGGGCTGAGATGAATCAGATACCAACTACTTCTCATTTATTCACTTTTGAGCCTCTTCATGTTATGCATCTTGATCATTCCATGATGAAACCATATCAGTTTGCTAATTTATCTAATCCTTCGACCATGTTCCCTCCTGAGATGTTAGGCACATTACTCTGACCTGCATTGAGACCTTCTCTTATTATTTTTGAGCCTAGTATTGAACTTACTCTGAGCTATCTTATTGATGTTGATAAAGTATTACCATTTTCCAATTTTGATCCCTCACCTACATGATGAACATATGATCCATATTATGAATTCCACAAGATTGTTGGTCATTAGACCAAGGATTTTTGTTCATATCAGATATTATTAACACAAAATTAGGCATGAGGTTACACCTCTACTACAGATAGTTGACCTCCATAATCATTTACTCCTAGATTCATGTTTTGTTTTCATGACAATAATGTGCACACCTCTACTAATTGGTGATAACTTCGATAGTACATCGATGTGGTTTGTATAGAAACCATACAATCTCATGTTGATAAGAGCCTACCTCTGCCTAATATACTTCCAAAGTATATCCCTAAACATGGGGATGTTTATTACAATTGGAATTAGTGTGATGCACATCACACATACATGTTTAGAGTACATCAATAGTACTTTTGTGATTTCTAATAACCTACACCATTACCTTTTCAACAACATACTCAGGGTTGTTCATGGGTAAGGGATCAACCTTCCCCGCAATCTAAATTATCCCAAAGATTTGAAGATATTAGTCACATTGCAATACTAGTTACTCACATTGATCACCCCTCACAAGAGGTGCCATGCCATCATCCTTATTATAACATACCTACTTTCTCCATAGAGACTATGTGGCAAGAAGTGCTCATATGAATCTCTTCAAAGATAGACATGATTATGATTAAAGTCATATTTCAACTACAACAAATTTTATTTGACGTTATTGATGATGTATGCCATGAAATATATCAACATTTGTGAGCACATTATTTTGCTACATCACATTATTATTCACATTTTCATATGAGTTGGATTTGATATTTAAATTTCACTATAGCATTTTTTATGCATTGTTTATCTCTTGATTTCATGATTCTTCTCTTTAATTTTTGTACTTTACTTTATGCATTTATGATCTTTTATTTTAAAAACATTGTTTTCTATTGAAATCATTTGATAATAAATTTCCAAATTTAACTCTTTGTCTATGATTAGTTTATATTTGACAACCATTTATTTTCCCCTGTTTTTGGATGATTTTTCCTTACCCATGTGATTGTATTAGCTCATTTTGTAGAGTAGTAAAATTATTTGTGTGACATGGTCATTATACCACACCCAACACTATCTTATTTCCCTTGTGATCAGATACAAACCATATTCATCATTGTACCATTTATTACATAAATAAATCTCTTACGATCTTCATTTATCCCTTATTATTCTTTCATTTAAATGAACACATAAGTTAGTCTTGAGATTACACACTTACTTATGGGCAAGTCTAAGAATATATAAATATGACATAGTCTTTAAGTACTTCTCTCTTTAACAAAAGTGTAAGCTTTCTTGTGTTTGTCATGTATGTCACTCATGATTGTTTTTCACGAATCCATATGGAGGAGGAACCTAAAAATCCATAGAATTTAAAATCCAAATCATAACCTAAACAAAAGGTAATATAAATTCAAAAGTCAAAATCACACCAAATGATGTGATTCTTCTTTGGCACATCTATTATATTATTTGAATCTCAAACTCCATATTTGGCCTCATGATAGATCTAAGGTCCATTGGAGTGCAGTAGGCTAGTAGATGGGGATAGGAGGTTTCATTATACTATTTAGTTCCACCTAATTTCTCATACAAGTACCCAATCTTCACACTAAACCGCTAACTATATAAGAGGTCATGAGAAATGGGGAACACATTGTGGGAAGGTAGTTTCATTTTATTTATTTATTTTGCATATACAACCTTCATGGGATTATCTATGTACCTCACTTGTTAGCCCAAGCTTTTGCATCTACTAGCTAGAGTATCTTAGGTCCTTGTTGTTCAAACAAATTCTTACCAGTTGCACAATTCCTTAGTATGTCTTATTTCTATAAGGATTGTTACAATGCCTATGTATACTTTTAATTCACTATTTTCATCACATTATCCCCAATAGTCCCCCTGATGATATCATTTATTAGCTGATCATATCCTTGATCACACTTTCTATTGTCACACCTCATTGCTTTTCCTCTTGTGAGTTGCAACACAAGACCTCAGATAGTGCTAGGCCTTCCTAAAAAAATACCCCTATCTCCCATATACATAATGTGCAACATTTTGAATGTCTATAAGTGACCATACTCTTATACATTACAAACTAGCATAAGTACTAAGTTGATTTGTCATTTTTACATATTTCTTAGTTTCTCATATCTTTTTTTGTGTTCTTATCATATATTGATATTTCTCTTGTTCACATATATTTGTTTTGTCATTTATCTTTTACCTTTTGTTACACATCGACAAAACATTGATATCTTATTTTTGATCTTTTGACATTTATTTATTAGCATTCTCTTTCAAGCAAGTTGGTTTCATAATTTTATTTTTGTTTACTTAATTCTTTTGATTATCATTCTTTTTGACAATGCATTTGCTGACATTTGATAGAAAAGAGTAACACATTCATCATAGATTTTATCATAACATAAATAAATCAACAAAAGTGCTCAAAATAAAATACATCCATAACATCCATAAGTCATAATAACATATCTCTATATATGTGGCTCAAAGTTTGATACAAAAGGATACAATCATAGTACAAAATGTAACTCTAAGGCTGAGGTCCATCAAGAGGATGTGATACACTACCCATAGAGGCTTGAAATTGCCATCTCTAAATAGTCTATTATATCAACTATGTCTATGATTGAAGACCATCCACCTATCCCTATAGATTGGCCACTTGGGTTTGAACATCTGTCAACCATCTATCTATCGCTAAGTGAGTGGATCTCTTCTTCGTGAGTGATGATAAAATCAATAGAATATAAAATATATATGCAATATAATGTTGGATCTAGATGAATAAATGATGGCAAAGAGAACAAAGAATTGACATAGTACATAAAAATTTAAAGTGGAAAAATCTCCAAAAGGTAAAAAGTCCATGAGTGATATTCAATGATTGAGAAACAATAACTCCAATACAAATTCTTCTGCCTTCTCACTTCTTCACAGAATGGACTTCACAAAACTGATAGGTTGAATATGACAAAGTAATTTCATATTCAAATGGTTGCAAAATAAGATTAAAACCTTATTTATAGTGAAATACCAAGGGAGGTGACCGTTGTAAAAATAACGGGTCCATCCACCCTGATAAAGCTATTTAATTAAATTTTGGTAACTCATTAAATAATTATAACTTTATTATTTATTTTCATGAGATTTTTATCTCATGTTAATAACTAATATATTATTATTATTTAAATAACTTTACCAAGGCTAAGGGTCAATAATCCAATTTAAAATTAAATGCTCCAACACTTCCCTTTAATGCTAAGTGGGGATAAATGTCGTAGTCACTTTAGAAATGAATTATACTATGTACACGATTGAAGAATTTTAAGACCTTCATCATGAAAAACACCACCTTTTAAAATAAAAAGGAATTATAATCCATAAACTAATCGAAATTAAGTTCAAGCTAGCATGATCGTGAGACTACATCTCACAGTTTCTCATGAATAACCATTAAGCATATTTAGAGCCTTTTATAATATAAGGACCTTCATTATAAAGTATACTTTAAATATATTGGAGTACAAAAGTAAAAATTTCACACAAATTTTACTCAAATCACATAACTTTCACATAAATTTTGTAATGCTTTATAATGAGAAGAAGTATAGAGAAAGAGAAGAAACACATGGCCATTAGGAAGTGGCATTATCATGCACACTCCCCCTCAATGATAACTCTGAGAGGCCTAAATTAGCACAAAATTGACAAAATTTATTAGCATCAAGTGGTTTTATGAAGATTTATGCCACTTGTTCATTCTTAGAACAAAAATGTAGATCAATATCACGATTGAAGACTTTCTCTTAGATAAAATGCACATGAACTTTAATATGTTTTGTTTTCTGGTGTTGTACTATATTTTTTGTTAGAGCTGTACAACTTTAGTTATCATAATGAAATATGGTATGATAATAATTATCTAAATAAAGTTCTCCTAACAACCTTCATAGCCACATAACTTCTTTGGTAGCTTTCATAGCACTTCTGTACTCTGATTCAGTAGAAGAGATAGAGACAATAAGTTGCTTCTTGCCGCTCCAAGTGATAGCACCTGCACCAAACTTAAACACATCTAAAATTATATTTACGATCTATAATATCACTAGTATGGTCAACATCACAATAACCATATAATTTAGCATTATCAATGGAAGAATAAAATAAACTAAAATTAATTGTTCCTTTGATATAATGAAGAATTTATTTAGCTAATTTTCAATGATCTAAATATGGATCTTGCATAAATATAAAAGCAACATCAACATCATATGAAATATCTGGTCTAGTAATGGTTAGATAAATCAAACTACCAACATATTATCTATATAAAGTAGGGTTAACTTTTTCACATGAAAGTTTTGGATCAAGTTTAACACCAAATTCAATAGGAAAAAAAAAAGATTTAAGATCAATAATGTTAAACTTAATAAGAAGGTTATGAGCATACTGAGATTGTGATACAACAATAGAATATTTATCTTGAAATATAACTATTCCTAAAAAATGATGCAGAATGCTTAAATCAGTCATTTCAAATATTTAACTTAATTTATCTTTGTATTTATGAATTAAACTAGATAGATCGCCTGTAATCAACAAGTCATCAACATATGATACAATTAGAATCAAATGACTATATTCAACTTTAATAAAGAGATCATTATCAGAGTAGCAACTAGAGAAACTCAACTCTTTGAAAAAAGAAGTAAGTTTAGAATACCAAGCTCAAAGAGCTCGTTTTAAACTATAAAAAAATTTCTTTAACTTGCATACATAATGTTCTCTATTAGAGTCAGTGAAACCTTTAGGTTGAGTCATGTAGATTTTATCTTCTAAATCATCATTTAAAAATGTATTCTTGACATCTATTTGATAGATAACCCAACCATTTTGGGTTATAAGAGTAATAAAAAGTCGAATAATACTCATTTTTGATATAGGAGTAAAGGTTTCAACATAGTCAATCTCAATTTTTTAAATAAACACGTGAGCAACTAACCTAACTTTAAATTTTTTAAATTTATCAATTGAATTACATTTGATCTTATAAATCTATTTAACTGACAATATGCCTTTTAGGTAGAGGAGGGACAAAATCCCAAATATGATTTTTAATTAAGGTATTATATTCATCTTGCACATCAACATTCTATCTATCATCTCGAGTGGCTTCCTCAAATGATTGAGGTTCACATTCATACATAGTCATTAATACATGATAAGAATATTGACTTCTAGTTAATTTATTAAGGTTATCTACATTAAAAGATTGGAATAGGGATTATGCCCATTAAGGTCTTTTAGATTGAACATGAAACTCAGGGGGTTCTTGAGACTCTAAGCTATGCAACATTGGATCAACTTCTTCAAGAACATCCATTTTATCACAAGGAGAAACATGATAGTCAGGTTCATCAATAGAAGAAAACTGAAGAGGTTCCACAGAGGGCTCATAAAAAGAATTTTCAAGAATAAAAACATTCATATTATCAATTATCTGATGTTTAAAAGGATCATACACTCTTAAGCCTTTTGTCTTACATCTATAACCTACAAAAAAAACAAGAATATGAGGTGGGATTAAGCTTCTCTCTTTTAAATTTAGGAATAAAGATAGAAGCAAGACTACCAAAGATCATGAGATGAGCCACACAAAGTTTTTTTTTAGTCATTTAATGGGTCCATCCATCTTGATAAAGTCATTTAATTAAATTTTGGTAACTCATTAAATAATTATAAATTTTTTATTTATTTTTATGAGGTTTTCACCTTGTGTTAATAAATAAAATATTATTATTATTTAATAACTTTAACAAGGCTAAGGGTCAATAAGCCAACTTAGGATTAAATACTCTAACAAGTGACCTCCAATTTTGTAGCTCCCCTTGACATGATCCCACATATAAATCATCATGTGCTCCATCTGACAGCCTTTGTAGCTCTCAAGTTGCCTCAATAATCAATAGAAACCAACTATCATATGTAGGTATTTAAGGCACCACAAGATCAACCATATTGTAGTATCATGTTGTGGTAGCACGATATCCAATATATCATGATGAGTTATCTCTACCATGGTATCCCATCAGATCTCCTCCACTACAACATATACATAATGCAAATGTATAATTACATCATATCGCACATATATATCTCCAAAATCATACACCTATCTATCATGTATCTCTATCTATCTACATCAAACTAATCATAATAAACCACATCTTACTCACCAATAATCATCCTCTTTGCTTGGCCACCAAGTACCTCATATGTAAAATGGCTTCGCAGTGGTGCAAAACCTCTATATTGGTCAGGATAAATCACATGAGCATGTCTTTCTCCACTATGAATTTGTCTCACAATCTACCAACTCAACATAGGTTGTATTGTTGGATCTCCCTGAGGCTATGCCTATGACTATAGTTTTATATGTAGTTGCACTGAAGTTCATCTCTGTCTCTATAGCTATGGTGGTGGTTGCGATATCTGATATTGTGATACAACATCTAGTATTATCTTTCCTCCATTCGTATCTTAAATTTCTCACTGTCTTTGGTGTTGTTTAAAATCCATCACTCAGTGAGGCCATATAATGAGAACCTCTGTTGGTGTCATCACACCTACCACATCATGTCTCTCCCTCATGTGTCAGGTCCAAAATGCAAGAACCACTATAGGAGCCATCAGATGTGAAAACCCAAACTACTTTGGTACATGATGTACTAAATGTGGATCCACTCACCAAGGATAGTGCCATATAATCCTTAGTTGACCCTGTACCTAAAATGTACTTGGCCATGACTTCCAAGTATATGTCATGACTTGATATGGTGCCAAATAATTTAACCCCAAGTCACACTCCAAAATGTCAGGGCATTTGGCATAAAACACACCACATAATCATGTGTCCACCTCTACATGTGTGAGAGAGAATCATCCACATCATGAGGTAATGCTATCTACCTATACATATGAAGTCTCTCATAAATCCAACTAAAAAAATGTACAATGGACCCCATAGTGTGTTGGCTGTAAGTAAAACACTATAAAAATTGTGCACTAATTTCATGAAAATTACATAACCTAAATCATATAATGTACCATGCTCTAATGTCAATAGACACAAATCTATAACATAGAAAGGGACCTTCCTTATGAATAGTTACACATCAAGTAAATTGTCACAAGTCTAATAATGCCCTTTTAGATATCCAGAATGACTGGAACATGCACATCAAAAGGATGCACCACTAATCTAGACTAGTCATATCTCTCTGAGCCTATCACCCACAAAGCTAAGGCTCACATATCATCATCTAAATCTAGATTATTTCACACCACTAATGTGATAGTAATTGGTAATCCTAATAATGCATGCAAATCTTCTAGGGTAATACCCACCTCAATGGTATCCCCTTCTACCAACCATCAAAATGTATTAGTTAGTCTCTCCAATGTTCCTAGGAACATGGTGACTAACTCAATGCTTAGTGGGATACTCACATCTCCATGACCACACCAAAGCCAAGTGTAGTAAGTTGAGCCTGATCCATGACAGATAAATTATCTAATATATCTGGTAACCTAATTGCATCTACTAGTATTCAAATTCTCCATCACCTCTGTAAAATGCCAAACAACAAAGAAAATATTAGATATTTATCCCAAAATTGATATAAATCATACCTTAAAAATTGAAAAAGAAATAAACGATCAAATTAATACTTCATCGACCATGTACAACACTATGTCAGCCCCCCTTTGTCATCTTCTTGACTATATCGCCCATGTACAAAACTACATTGAACATCCATTACACTCAACACTATCAGTCATGCCACTAGACTACATCGGCCTTGTCAAAATTCATAATGTATTAACCTTTATATACTAAATCAACCCTTTCTACAAATTGCATCAGCTAGAGTGTATGCTATTAGCCATGAACTATGCTATCGACCACCCTTAATATAATTGGATTTATCACCATAAATGCTATCAACCACTCATGAAAATCCTCCATTTTCAATTATATCAACCTGATCGATATCATATTATTTCTATGATAATTTTTCATTATATTGTCATAAATACGCTTGACCTACTTTTTGACATTTTGTACCCTGCTTGTTTCTCATTTCAATTTTAACTTTATTACTATAGTTTTTAGGACAAATTTTGATACACATAATTAATGGAGCATCTTTTTTTCCTAATCTAGTACATTTTAATTCAAAAAGGCTATAAATTAACAATAAATGCACCCCATACCTATATTACACAAATCGCTGCTGTAATCTATCCTATGGCACATCCTCTTTCTTTCATGTGGGCCATCATCTCTCTCTTTGCTAGATTTGGAAACATAAAGCTATGATGTCCAAAAATATAAAATGTGAAAATGAATACTAATTTACCCATTTTATAGTAAAATATTGAAAATTTTAAACCTTAGATTATTTACATACAAATTCCATATCTTGCTCATAATTTTTTTATGTTAGTTCTTTTCACGAATCGAAAGAAGTTATGGAATCCTGAATAAGTAGATAATTTTGTAGTGCTAACATCATGTTTTTGTAAACAAATTAAATTTTATTTTACTTTTTAGGTTTGTCTCTTGTTCTGCACACTAGACACCTTTCTTCATCAGGTCCACATGTAAATCCTATTCCATAGTAACAAGGTAAATGAAGGTACGTATTTACAATAATTTATTTTCCACTTTCTACTGTAATTTGTTAGCTCAGTTAACATGTTTCTATTTTCTTTCTCGAAGCACCATCCCATGTTACACTCTACTGACAAGTGATGATATTTTACTGGGGTATATGTATACATAATATTTTTAAACTTTATCTTTTATTGATGCTTTCTATTTTGCAACAACCTATCTAGTTTCAATCTCTTTGAGTGCACGCCTTAAAGGCTGCACCAGGAAAGGGGTGGGCATACGGATGGTGCTTCGTGAGAGATATTGTTGTTAATCTATCATGCCTATATCCACTAAAAATGCCCAAACTTTATTATCTAATCAATCTTCCTCCTAATAGCCCCTAATTAAAATAGTACATATCTTTTCTGATTATATCATCTTGGTTTGATGTAGTGTTTTCTTCTTCTTGCCAAATTTCAAACTAGTTGGCCCATGTCGATGTAGTCCTAAAGTTATGGCATACACTTCAAGACTAAGTTGGCCCTAAATGATCTAGTTTAAGTTTAAACAATAACTTTAAAACTAAATTGAGGTTGATTAATGGTGTTGGCTAAAATTATGGAAGGTATTAGAATCATGCATCACTATAAATACAAGTCCTATTTCAATCCAATAGAGAGGAATATTCATTTTCTCACTATTATTGCTTGTAATTCTGATTAAGTCTATATTTGGAGAAGACATTGCTTAGATCTTGTTTTGGAGGGACAAATCATGTGTTGTGGAGTCTTGGATGCAATAAGAGGAGTCCTTTTAGCTTAGATATTTATTCAATTATTTTGATCCTTACAACTACAAAAATACCTTACAAAACAACATTGGCCAAGGGAGAGATTGAGGCTCGAAAGGATTCATTCAACGTAAGTATTTATAACCCTAGCTCTTTCATTTCATAGATAGATATTACATAATTAATAGCTTGAATGGATATATAGCTCCTTGTTTGAATCTCCTCTACACTCATGCTTAGTGTGGCCATAGATTTTTACAAACTTGCCATTTCCCACTTAAGGTAACCTAGGCCCCCATTTGCTTACTATGGTTCCTTACCCTTTTTAGTTTAATCATCCCACTTATTTATGTTGCTAGCTTGACAATAATAGAATAGATTAATATTAGAATACCTAGTTAGGTTTATTTCATTATATTGATTGCCTATAGGGATTTGGAACCCTCTCCATTGATGTTATGTTATAAGTGTTCCTCTAGCTAGTTTTAGCGGATCCATTTGGTCATAACCCGATATAACTAAGTACCAATGGCCTCTATTTGATTTATCTTCTCCAAGTCTAGATATCTTAGATTGGATAAGTTTTAGGTTAATCCTATCTCATTGCATATAGGGCATATGTATTTTTATTTTCCCAATAACATAACACTACTTTGACTAGCTTTCTAAGTGGACTTTGGGACTATTTTAGACACCTAATTTTGGCATAAGACTTACTATTGGATTTTTTTTAGTTTTACTTCATATGTATGGTCCATTGGTTACTATTATGGTTTTATTATCACTTTTCCATATGTTTTCATTCTTCTCTTTCTTTTCTGTGTGATCTTTCACCCTTTTGTTTATTCTATTTTGTCTTTTTATATTATTTTTTATTATGCATGTAGAGTTTCTACACTTTTTCTTAGGATTGTAACCTTTCTTATAATGGTTCAAATTTGGAGACCCACTAAATATATCATGTATGGATTCAGAGGACTATTGAATATGTTCCTTATCTTTTTGTGGGCCCTTTGGCTCTCCTTATCTTCTTTTCAATGTTTAGATCTCTGTATGTTAGTTATTTGTCTTTTTTTTGGTTTCTTTGCATGCCAATAGGTTCTTAAGTAAAATTTGGGAAAATTATAGATAAAATCCCTCATTGGGGCATTTCAATAATAGTTATTAAGAGGCTTCTTCAAGCACTCAATTGAATTCAACTCTACGAACACCCTACATTTCTATATTCATGTTCTTAAGGACTTGTAACAAGGTTTAGCTACATTTTTTTACCAAAATAAAGATAGAATAATTTTAATTTAGTTGTATCACACCTAGGGAGAGGAGGTGAAACTCTTACTAAAAAATTCCACTCACATGCATAAGAGAACTAAATTGACTCTAATTTCAAGTGTATGAGATATATAGTTTAAACTCATTCATGAGGGTTCTTGAGTCAGCTAATATTGCATTTTTTAATTTTCCTATTGTATTTTTTGTTGGTGAATTAGATCAAAGATAAAGAAAAAGAAAAAGAAAAATATGATATTTTATCTACAAATTCAATAAATAAAGTGCACAACCCTACTCGGCATCTAACCATGCACTTGCAAAACAAATCTAGAATTGAAAACATAGAAAAGTATAGATTCAAATGAAAATTACATATTCTACAAAAGAGTATAGATTATGAACCTACATAGGTATGTATTCGGTGGTTTTCCAAATCTGTATGATATAGATTTGGTTCAATTTTGAATCTATCCTTTTAGTTTAGGTAATCAAATTTGTAGGCCAATATTGCAAACACTTTCATAATTTTACTCTAGCATCAAAACATCATAAAAATAATCAAGTGTGTCAAATTATCCCTACCGTGAGATAGTGACCATGACACATTCCATAGGTAAATTACAAATATAAAGGCCTAATTTATCCCTTTAATTAGAGTCTTTTGGTGTCATATTTGATTTAAATGATATTCCTTTCAATCCTATTCCCAAAGATATACCTAACATGCTTCTCCCACATGGTTTGGTTATACCAAACTTTTAATTATTTGATGGCTATGGATAACCGCATTTGTACCTTCAACACTTATTTTCCTATATCGTAAACTATGAATATTGTGGTTAAATATGACTCAAGTTATTTCCTATAAGTTTTATTGGTGATTTCCTAGCATGCTTCCGTGATTTACCTAGTGGGTCTTTACATTCCTTTAAATTATTATAAGAAGTTTTCTTATGTTGGTTTATGCTTAAAAATGGAACCCATCCCATGTTTGAGAGTATTACATCACTTAAACAAGAGTTCAACAAAAATATTGATGACTACATTCTTAGATTTCGATGTCCTATGCATCCCTTAGTATACCAAACATGTAATCTTGAAATGCAATATATTTTCACCAATATTCTTTTTACACCTCTCAAATATAATATAATTCATGAATATTCTCATTCAATAAATCTTTATTATATGGTTGTCACACTTGTGTAGGAGACATCAAATGGATTTAAGGATCCTAATCCTATCCATGACACCAATTTTTATTTGCTTGACACACACACACACACACACACACACACACACACACACACACACACACACACACACACACACACACACACACATATATATGAATTTGGATAAGAAAAAAATAATATCCCATACCTTCTTCAAGTATATCATGAAAACCTCTAATAATTTTCAAATATTACGATACTATATTAAAAAGGTTACTCGATAGGAATTTTAATGTATTACCACCAATTCGAGAACCCAGTCTCCAACATGTCGCTTAATCTTAAAACAATAATGCATTTCATTGATACCATAGAATTATAGGACATATAATGATCAAATTTATAGCTTAAAAAAATAAAATCTAAATCCTTTTCAATCATGGTCTAATCGAACTTAACAAATTCATTCCAAATCCACATTGTAACTAATAAATTCCTATATAACAAGCTAGTATTATAAAAAACAACACACTACCTCTTAATGAAGTATAAATTACACATAATAATGCATTATCTATAGTTGCCAATGATTATTTAGAGACACATTCTTTGAATATAACACCTTTTTTCACTTGTGTTTCTATGGAAGGACAATGACAACATGGTTTTGTGATATATAACATAGATAAATTCAATATGTGCAATTTGTATTTCCTTTTTGAACTTGGATATGGAATTTCAAACCTTAGGGAAGTATCACCTTCCTTGATAGTATTACGAACCATTAGGTTACCTACATCTATGGGTCCTCAATCATGTATGACTTTTTTCTATGTTATTCCATCTTTATTTCATACAATGTTGTATTAGGAAATTCATGGTTAGAAATGATGAATGCAATACTTGATAGTACTTATATTCACATATATTTCATTGTCAAAATAAAAACATTACCATTCAACAAGATATCATTAGTAATGAATAAATTTTTAAACTTCCTATCACAAGTTTTGTCACATATCAATACAAGTTTAAACATCAATACCTTGAGGATTTTGATTAAGAGAATGATGATTTGGTGGTAGACTCTACAAAAGAATTAGAAATCATGACTCAAATTCCTATTTATGATGACACTTTAAGGATGGATGGTATTATTCGTTAGTGTTGCATTGTATTTTTTGTGAGCTTTGACATTTACATCTTACAATACTTAGACATCATACATTCTACATCACATTTACATTTTCTAATTACATTTACTATGATAGTTATTTTAGTTATAATTCTTGGGGTTTTGGATTTTCCCATCATAACTCTTTAAGTTAAAAATCCTCTAGTGATTCCACCTTGATGTATAGTGCCTAATCATCCACATGCCTTTTTCAAAAATTCATACCAAAACACATATTAAGAGTTAAAGTATACCATGACATATCTGACCTAATATGTCTACTTTTCAAGAAGTTGCAATGGCTCCTTGAACCCACTTTCCACATATATTTATTTGGGATGATGATTAAGTTGACTTCATCATTTACAATTAGTTCACCAATACTTTTATCGATGCATTTGGCTCCTCTAGCTCATATTATGACATAATAGATGAGATTATTTATTATTCATGATAGAGTGTCTCTAGTGCTTCATCAATATATCATTATTTTAGTATAACTTATTATTATGTGTAACTTATTTATTATATGTTTCATGCCTTTCATGTGCCTTCATCCATTTAATTTTTACGTTTCTTCATCCTTATTTTAAATTAGGCATCTTTACCCTTGTCTTTTATTTCATGGACATTCTTCTATCCCCTTCATTAATATTTCTTGTTATGTTGCATTGGCCCTTACTCCTTGATTTTTGATCCCATTCCAAACACTTGCATAGACCTCCCAATGATGAGAGCATATATATCAATACCATCATCACTAGTGTGGATTGAGTTCTAAGGGAAGTTGTATGTTGCTTGGAATCCTCCTTTTTCTTATTTCTTTCAGATTTCCACCCTTTGGCTTATTGGACTACCTTATTTGGCTTGCCGACTTGTATCCCTTAACTTTTTTTTTGGTCTAAATATTTCATCTCATAAAAGTATAAAATATAAAAATAATAGATAACATAAAATTCAAAATTTTATTTGTTGATGGATAAATATCATGCTTATCTATGTATGCAATGATTGTACATTTATATGTTTTTTATTTGACAAGGTGAAACTCAAGATTTAAAGGGATTTTGAAACCATAATGCTCAACAAGTATACATAAAAGACCATCTAAGAAGCATAAATAAAATAGGCCACCCTAGATAACCAGTAACAACAAACTTAAATTGAAACCCGACAAGAACCCCAAACTCAACACACTAAGAAACGAGACAAAAGAAAAGAGAACAATAAAAAATATTTATGACTCTTAAATACTATTTGGTTCTCTGCCATTAGGAGCTCACTCCTATTCATGTTCTCCTTCAACCTAGTTTTTTTGAAGTTGCCCCTTGTGTAGATACCTATGCCTTCTACCTTCTACTCCTTCTACTTATATTCTACCTTAACCTTAGGGGCCATCTTGGTGCACTTTTTATTTTCAATCCCTTTAGATTTTTCCTTGCTTTTAGTACTAGAAGGGGAGGTAATTTTGGTGGGGTTGGCCCAAGAGGCCTCCTTGAAATTTATTATGGGAGTAATGTCTGAACCTGGTAAGTGTGCATCACCTTTAGATTTTTTGAGATTGTTCCAATCTTGTTTCAGCTTGTCCAACTCCATTTTCATAACATTCCAATACTTTATGAGGGAGACCATTTGGCGACCCAAATTTTGTAGTTTTTCCTAAAATTTATGTAGCTTCCTCTTTTGTCCCACAAGGGGGTCAACCAGTTATTTACTATCCTCCCTTCTTGTGACTTCGGTATCCCTTAGGGCTTGGATTTCAAAATTTGGGGTAATTTTATTTCCCCCCTAAAGAGGTGAAACCTAGGCCTTTTATTTCCATTTCTATATTTTATCTACTTTGTCACTTGATGAGAGCTTCTGGGAGGGGAAATAGGGCAGGTAGGTGTTGAAGAAACAAGATCACCCACACTTTCTTCCGTCATGTTTTTTGACTCCAAACTATTCTCCCTACTGCATTCATTATTGTGGACCTCTAATGCCCATTGGGCTTTCCCCTCTTGGTGAGAAGGAAGATAAGCCCCTGGTGGATGATGTCAAAACTAGGTTTGGAATGGAAAGCCAATACTATGTTTTTGAGGGATAAGAGTATAAAATAGGGAATACTAGTATGATGAACTTTAAAATGGTTAAGAAGCAAGAAATGGTGTGAAAATGATATTAGTGAAATTACCCTATAGGGTTAAGTATTTCATTACCTGTAGACAAATATATGGCCAACACCTAAGAAGGTCTAGGAAAGGCCTTCTTCTCCATGTGAAAAGTGGTGTTAGACTAGAATAATGTTTGCATTAGTTCCTTATTTTTGCATTTGTCTTTGTATGCCTTGGTGCCCTCACTTGACATTCTTGTGAACTCACCCATCAACTCTTCCAATATATCAACCTTTATACCTCCATAAATGACCTTCCACTATTTTCATCCCATGACAAAATCCTTGGAAAGCATTTCATCATGGCCCTCGATCCTCAAGATAAATTTAGTGAGCCTTCCTTTATATAATTTATGCCATACCTTCCATTTGATCTGTACTTCAACACATGAAATAGGTTCTAGCCTATCTCTATCACCTCCCACTTCTTTAGACCTTCTCTTGGTTGTCTTTTGATAAAATTTGCTAGTGCTCAAGGTGAGGCCCAAATGGATATAATTTACATGGGGGAAATTTTTTCAATCGAGTTGACATCTCCTAATATGATGTCGATCAAACCATTAGATGAAATGAGTATAAGCATCATGGTGCCTAATGAATTAAAGCTTGGGATTAGATTTTAGCTCAAGTCATATGTGTGACCCTGATCCTTAAGGAATTAATGAGAGTTTATGACTCAAGATTAAATAGGGTGATGATGCAGAGGAGGGGAGGCTGGTAGACCCATACCAAAAATAAAGGTTTTGGATTATGACCCTTATGTTATCTATGCCATCCTCAATGAAATTACATTCCTGATAGATGTGACAGATGGATGGCTCATTGAAAGAGGGGAAGAGGCCTTTGGAGTCCTCGATAAAATGTTTGATAGTGTGAGAATATGTGGCTTTACCTAATAAAGCATTTAGGAGATTTAAGGAGTCCCTTTCAATGGTTAGCTTCTTAATCTTGAGTTGTACATTTACATGTTACATATGTGCTTCTCAATGTATTCTTTGAATGGGTGAGATGCATGATATACATGTTTCATATGATCATGGAATTTTAGATGTTATGTTGTTAGTTTTGTGCCACACCATTGGGGGGATTATGACATTGGCAGTTGCCTTATGCTAGGGGAATATATATATATATATATATATATATATATATAAAATATCTTAAAATGATTTATTTCTTATTTTCCATTTATCATATAGATCTACTTACATTGAATACATCATATACTTCAATTGGATACATCAAACATGTTACATGGATATCTACATTATGTTATTATATATGACTACTACATACATGCCTTGCATATTCTCTTACATACCTTGCAATTGATTACTTTCCTATTCAATATTACTTGGTTCCATATCATCCATGTTACCACTATTGTATATGTGTGTGTTATTTCTATATCTATCCCTCCTAGGGGTAGATTCTCACATTGTGGGAATATTAGTGGTCCATGTCTTACTTTTCCACTGGGGCATTGTAATGATATCTATCTCTTATAACTTACTATATATATTACATATATAGAAATTACAATGGGAAATATATTTTATCCCTTTCATTATCTATCTTATGAATTTGATGATAAAGAGCCTCATTCTCCCACACACATCTTAAGTTACTTGTTATATTTTAAATAAATGAGGACATCAACCTGTCATCATAATCTCTTTTAATAGAGACTATTATCCATATCTTTTTATGAATTATACCCACACACGTACTATGAGATTCATCAATTATATTTGTATCCTTATTTTCCATTGGGGGCATCAGACCCACTTATCTTGCAATCCTTATTGATTACATCCATATCTTATGTGCCATTTGGGGCCTTAAACCTATATATCATAGAGATTATATTATTTTACATTGGGGTAAATATTTTGAGTATGGAAGGAGTGAATATTATCTTTTATTTAATCTAAAATACAACTATATATCTTCTAATCTATCCCATAACTAATAAATATTAATATAGTATTGTCGTAAGTGTGATTGATGACAAAATATACACTATATAAATTCAAATTAAAATACACATGCTTGTTGGTTTTCATTTGTGAATATATAAATTAAAATTAGATTTTAACACATCCAAAAAGGCTTTTCAATAATAACTATTGTACCACCCTTCTTTGTGCATAATTTTTTATTAATAATTAAAGCTAAAACAAATCTATTACAAGATAACTTGTATGACAAGTTATGTCTAGAAAAATCAAAAAGTGAAAATTAACTTAAGACCATCATAGAATCTAATATAAATTAAATTAAATTCAATAAAATAATATTGACTCGTTGATAAGATAAGGTCAACATGCAAGAAGCCTTTCTTAGTAAGTAAACAACTTATGCACACTAGACAAGTTACGTGCCCCAACTCCCTACAAAAATATTAAATTGACTAAAATAATTTTAATTTTAGTTAACTTAGTTCTAAAAAGTGTGACCCACATATTAGGGGTGAATGGATAAGTGTTTCATATCACTTAAGTATACATTTAGTGAATTGCAATCTAACTGGTACTTCTAGCCATTTTTAAAGAAGTTTCTAGAAAGTTTTCAAAATTGACCAAATAATTGATCTAAGACATAACTGAATTAATAAACTGTTCTAAACTAATAAAACATAAAATAAAGTAAATCTAATATTAGTAATCAAGTGACTATATTGACATCATACTCAACATTCTCCCCTTTGATACAAAAAGGAGAGATGCCTATCATCTCCTTGAGTGTTCTGTGAATCTACTTGTGCAATATCTTGATGATAATATTAACAAATTGATCTTTAATTCTGATATACATAATAAAAAATTGATTATCATTGACCAAGTTTATAAAAAAATGATGTTTAAATTCAATATTTTCAGTTCTACAATGAAAAACTAGATTCTTGGTCAATTGTATTGCCTCATTGTTATAAAAAAAAAATGTGTTGGCTCAAGTTAAGCCTATCTAAAATTAGATAAGAATAATCTCATCCATAATCCTTGTGTTACATTTTATTTAATGGTTGTATATTAAACTTTAGTAGAGGATAATGCTTGCATTGTAGTTTTTTATTTGAAGACCATGAAACCAACCTACTTCCCAGTGTGAAGCAATAACTTGAAGTTGACTTCCTGTCATCAAGAGATACTCTCCAACATAAATATAGGTATACAGTTATATATAATGAAATTGTTGGTATAAAATTAATACTATGATTATAAATACTTTTTACATATCTAAAAATTCTCTTCTTTGCTTGCAAATGTTTGAGTGATTGTTTGTCCATAAATCTAGAAACTAGTGAAAGCCCATAATTGATATCAGGTTTTATCATAGTGAGATACATACAACCTTTCACTATGATTCTAAAATTATTTTTATTAGTTGAAGGATTTCCATCCTCTCTTATTATATTTCTTCACTTATAATTGGAGTCTCCATTAGTCTAGAATCATCAAACTTGTACTTCTTTAACAAGTTTTGGGCATAATTGGCTTGACAAATGATTACTTCCTCTCTTTTTTTGATGAAATTCTATGTCAATACAATAATTCATAATTCCAAGATAATTCATCTCAAATTATAATTTTATATCTTCCTTTAAGATATTCAATATCTCCATAGATTTATCTATAAATATCAAGTCATTTACATAGAGACAAACACATAAAATATTAGAAGCCAATGCTTATATATAAAGTGTTGGTTTATTTTAATTTATTAAAAATATTTGATCCAATAGCCATCTATCAATTTTTAAGTAGTTATCATTTTGATCTTGATTCATCCCATAAAAATTCTTCTTCAACTTATATACCCAAAATATTTTACCCTTTACCTCAAAACCTTTCGGCTTCCCCACATATACTTCTTCAATCAGTCTATTTCAAATTATAATTCTGACTTCCATTTTATGGATTTTATATATTTTATGAGTATAAAAATCAATCATTAGTCTTATAGTATCAAGACGTGCCACAAGTGCATTCATTTTATCATAATCAATACCGTATGTTTATGCAAATTCTTTTATAACTAGTCTAACTTTTAGCTTGTCAATAGTAATATCACTCTTAACTTTGGTATTGTAGACCCATTTGGTTCCAATGAAATATTTATTTAATTTAGATTTAATAAGTGTCTATTTATAATCTATCATAATTAAATTCATTTCAAATTTCATATCATCAATCCATTCTTTATTTTGACTAGCTTTTGCATAACTTATAGATTCACTAGCCATATATGACAATCTAATTATATCATTTTCCTCATAAGCATCATAAAAAATATTACCTTATTAAAGTTGAATAATTGTGATCCTCCTCTCATAGTTATTATTTAACATTTGATTGGCTGGATGTGGATTCAACAAATGTTTGTTTTTACTTAAAGTTGATGAAGATAAATGACTAGTCTCTTATGAAGAGCTAGTATTATTTCTATTTTAACTAGAAACATGTGTAGGACTTTATAATCACTAAAAATAAATTTAAAAAGTTTTTCCCCATTCAATTATAAACTCTTTACTTGTGATTTTTATAATTCTCTTTCCTTTAACTTGGATGGAATTTCCATCCCTCAATTGCACTTGGCTTTTGAAGGAATCATCTAACTTGTTAAAACTATCTTTGTGACTTGTCATGTGATTTGAGCAACCTAAATCAATTAAAAAAAAAATTATTTTTATATTCCTACATTAAATGTTGGACAATAATATCAATGGTCTTAAAACTCACTTTGTTCAGTTTAGAATGTCTTCTTTTCACCCTCTTGATTAGCTTGATTCTTAGTTGCTAGTATTTTATAAATTTTTATAAAGTGTCCTAGTTTTTTACAGTAATGATAAGTAATGTATCTCTTGATTTTACCTATGAAATCAGCTTCAAATTTTTCTTTCAAATTTAAGTTTTTTGAACTCTTGTGATTTTGATTTATATTTATATCTTTGGTCTTTGAAACCTTTGCTTTTATTTCAAGTGCATATTTTAGATCTCATGCATATAGTCTTATCTTATCCTCATGAAAAAAGAGAGAACCCACTAACTTGTCAACACTTATAGTGTTCATATCCTTACACTCCTAAAGAGTGATAAAAATATGCATCCATCTTTGAGATAAAGATTTAAAAAAAATCTTTACTATAACAATATCTTACATAGTTTCTCCATTAGCCCTCATTTTATGTACTAAGTCATTTATCCTTATGTAATATTCTCCAACTCCCTCATTACCTTATATGCTCAAATTTTTAAAATTAATTTTAATAGTTTTGAGTTTTTATTGTCTTACCTTATTAGATCCTTAATCTGAAGTTTCAAGGTATTTCATTACTTGTGAGAATTTTTGCAACTTACAATTCTTGGATAGATACTTGGGTCTATGGGAATAACTTCATTATACATTACACTACTCCTTCAAAGCATAGTTTTGGCCCCTCACTATCTCATCCTCATATGAGGATATGCACACCTATCAAGCTTTACACAATGTTATCTATAATATATGGTTTCAGATGGACGTAATCCTTATCTATCTATCCTAATATTCATAGTGGTTTCATGTGGTTTTACCTCACTCTTTCATCCTTGTACTCCCTTGATCCAAATCAACCTATTGAGTATTAGATGACATTTTTTATAGTCACATACATGTATTTATAGCAATTTTTTTAAAGATTTTAACAACGTCGACTATATTACTTGATAACATATGGTGTGTATGACTATTTTGAGATGAGTGATTACAAGAGCAAGTTTTATAATGCATATTTTTTAAGATTGAGAAAAATATTTCATGAAATATCGAGTAAAATTTTAAGCAAAGGTGAGCAAAATTGAGTGAAATGAGATTAATAGAAATGGCCAAGCATTTAATTCCTTGATAAAAAATGGAGTTTAGTTTTCATAGCTTAATCCAAAATTTATGATACTAGAGTGAGCATTATTAAAGTGTGATAAGGTGTTGTTTTCAAGTTACAAAAGCACAATCTTCATGCCATCAAGTCTATCCATTCCTATGCTCATTGAATTTTTATTTCATATATATGATACATGTTATGACATTTTATTGCTTTCATTTTTTTTCAAGAGTAATATGACTTTTTTGAGAGATCTCATTGCATGTGGGTGGAACTTTGACCAAACATTGATTGTTTCATCCTTGCTTCCCTAGGTAAGTGCAAGTACATGCATTCAGGTTATTATTGTTTTACTTTGATGCACAAATGCATTCACATCACATATACACATAAACAAATAGACATTATGTAGACACCTAATTTTGGTACCAAGATTATTATTAGAATATTTTTAGTGTTGTTTTATGCATATGGTCCCACAGTTTGAACTAGGATCTTATTGAAACTTTTCATAATGTTTTCATTCTTCTCTTTCTTCTCTATGCAAATGTACCCTTATGTTTCTTCTATTTTCTCTTTTTGTTTGTTCCATCATTTTACCTAGAGGATTTTTTTGATATTTTTATCTAGGTCCTCTGCCCTTTCTTCTATTAGGTCAGATTTTATGACTCACGAAATCTACTCTTGAATTTGGCCCTTATATTTTTACGATCCCTTTTGGCACTCCTTTAATTTATTTCATTTTTTGGGATTCATGTATGCCAATTTTTATATTTTCTTTGGTTATCTTGCACACCAATAGGTTCCTAAGTAAAATTTTATAAACCTATATATACAAATCCTCCTATAGTCATTTCAATAACAAGTATCAAGAAGCTTCTTCAAGTATTCAAGTGAACTCAAGTCTTGACACACTTTCATTTCTATATTTATACTCGTGATTACTTGCAAAAAGATTTAGGTACATTTTTTACTAAAATATAGATAAGCATAATGAAGGTTCATGAAGTTGCATTGCACCTAGGAAGAGGAGGTGAAACCCTTACTCA
Source organism: Torreya grandis (assembly GCA_037957365.1). Classification (NCBI taxonomy): domain Eukaryota; kingdom Viridiplantae; phylum Streptophyta; class Pinopsida; order Cupressales; family Taxaceae; genus Torreya; species Torreya grandis. The sequence goes on from JARHVA010001387.1 coordinate 3,068,334, forward strand.
TAATTCCACCCACATGCATAAGAAAACTACATTGATTTTGGTTCTAAGCATGTGGGATCAGTAGTTGAAACTATTTGATGAGATTTCCCAAGTTACTTGAAATTACACTTGTTTATTTTACTCTTGCATATGTTAAATAATCACGTCAAAGCTAAAGCAGAAGATGAATATGATATTTATGGAATCAATTCAATAAATCGAGTGTATAATCCTTCTCAACATTTGACCATGCACCTGCATAGAAAAATATAGAATCCAAAACATAGAAGAGCATATATTTGATGCATACACATGTACATATTTGGTGTCCTATTGAATCCTCACAATACATATTTGTCACAATGCCAAATCTATCCTTTCAGTTTATGATAGTCAAATTTTTACATTAACATTCTAGTAACTTCCATAATTTTGTTCCAGTATCATAAAATCATTCTTTTTCATTTCATTATTCTATCTTATTTTATTAATTTGTTTGTTCCACATGTTTCTATTTTTAACACATTAGGGTAGGTCTAAGTACCGCATTTACTATTATATCATAGATCTCCATTATGCCCTAGTTTTAATTATATTTATGACTGGTAATTTCTATTAAACAAAATAATTGTCATTGGTTGATCCAACCTAATACTTTCAATTTGTTGCATCTAACGAGGCCAAGGTCAACATTTTGAATAGTTTCGCAATAAAGTCAACAACAAGTATTCAAATTATGTCATTGGTCATTTTTATAAAGCGATGGGTCCTAACATGGGTTCTAATTTATGACCAATGAATTTAGCCTAACTTCATTATGTTTAACCTTTGTTTTATCAAAAATTAACAAGTCATGAAAATACATTAGTGCACAATGTTTTTCACATTGAAATAACCTAAGATTAAAAGCTTGAGGTAGATTATGAGGCATATTTTTGTTATTCCAACTTTTATGATAAGGAGTATTATGAGGGTTTATTGCATTCTTTTCCCTAGCCATCCTTTGCATGGTATGGTTCACCTCATAACAAGTCATCATATATTGGGAAACATCTATATTGGAACAAGACATATATACATAAGACACTAAGATTTTATTATCATTATCAAAAGGATAAATACATAAACATGAGGCACTGACACAATTTCATGAAACCCTAACATACATCTTGGAAGAGATTCTAACATTCTACAATTTTTTGTTGAAGACATTTATTTGAACCAATAAGAATAACATGCCGACAACAAGATACACATGCTGATATTATAGTATATATACAAAATTGAGAGTATAGCATAATAGAATCATATCTAAGATATATATTGTACACCATAATATACCTATCCTTAACAATAAATGCATTCTATCTAGAGACGAGCATTTTACAACATTTTTTAGTACAATCAATGGCTAGGATTTAAATAATATGACTATGAACAAAACCTTAAGAAAATGTAAAAAACCAAGCATAATTTTGACAAGCACGTTAGTGGTTGAAAATAAAATTTCAAAAATGTGAGAATGACCTAGGGATTGAATCAAGAAAATAGAAGTTAGGGATAGTGGATATAAGAACATGCAATATAACAAACCCTAGAATAATTACATTGATTCAAAAATGATATTATGTTGATTAATATTTAACCCTAAGGGAAAGATCTTGTCAAGTCACCCTAATAAAATTTGGATCTATCACAAAATTGAGAAATGTATAACTCGATAGGGATTTCAGAGAGATGGGTTCACCAGAATGTAGAATAGATAAATGGATTTCAATAAAATTGTAATACATATATTCATAAACATTTAACTAGTCTTAAAAAATATAAAAATACTGAATCAAACCTAATTAAGTTTTCAAAACTAGAGAAATATATGATGAAAAGAGAATTTATAAAATTACCTTTATTTTTTAGAGATTTGAAGATAGCTGTCAATGTCTTACATTAGAAATTAGGGTTTGATAGCAAGATCGTTATAAGAATAAAAACTTGTGCTGACTGGAGGATCTTGTCCAAGCTATATATTTTTGTTTTTGGGCACCAAAATCATAGAGTATAGTTATGGGAAGTGTTAGGTAGGAAAAAATTAAAAAATATGTTCATTAGATCCTAGATCCAAAAACCTCACTAAGATTTATGAGATTTTTTGCCAATCCCTAGGAAATTACTCTTCTTCTACCCCTAATTAGGCAGCTGAACTAAAAAATGATAAAGTAAACAATGTATTTTTAGGCCTATGCTACACTATATAAAAGTTGAACTTCCTTGATATTCATCAAGGCCCTCAATGATAAATAATATTGAAAGTTACATGCCAATAAATGTAGTAATTCTTCAATGAAGTAAACCAATGCACTACAATATATCACTAATATAAACTTCAATGCTATAATTAATGCTCTCTAAATGCTTCTTGATTTCATAGAATTATTATAAGAGCTTAATACACTATTATGATGATAAATGTTAGACGTTTTTAAAGATGATCTCTAGATGCCTAAATGCATTAAAATATTAGAGTATTTCTATACAAATTGAATTTAAAATAAGACTCTAATGGCATGCAAATTGACATCAAAAGATAAAAAAAGTGGACAAGATGAAACCATAAACTCTAGGGTACCCCAATAGACAAAACCATCCAAAGATCCTATAAACATACTCGGTATACCTAAAACAATATTGAGTATGTGTGAGATAATAATAGTGTATCCCATTTTTTGGCATTTTGAGACCACATGCACTCAAACATCCCTCCCAAAAAACTTGAGTTTAGTTGGATGAAACTAATAAAACATTCATTTTTTAACTTATATATATATAAAGGTGTATTGCATCTTGATTTTTCAAAAAAAAAAAGCTTGTTAAATATTTAATTATTATTATTTTTAAAATTTAACCCCCTATATAATACACTAATAAAATTTGACTTGTAAAATTTTGGGAGGGACCACAAAAGTAGGATTAGAGAGGAAAGGAGGAGAAAGAATAAAAGGGTAAATGACAAAGTTGACCAAACACATCAATAATGCCTAATTTAAACTAATGGCCGATAAATACACATATCTTGAAATAATATAATTTTTGTTGATGAAATAGATCTTATTATATTGAATAAATATGATAAAATATGCAATATTATTCACATAAAATGGGTGTAAAGGGTAAGCCACAAAATCTAAAAACTAGGCCATGCCTAGAACAAAAGTAACAAAGCAAATAGGTCAAGCCTAGTAGAGATCTATAACATCAAAAAAAAGCCACCAAGAACTAAGATGCTATAGCAAAAATATTTATAGATGGGGGGTCTTTATCATAGGGATCACCCCATACAGAGCCTGTTATATCATTCTCACCAAGAATAGGGTCCAACTAGAGCCAAAAGGGTTTTGATCACCTTTTTTTTGAGCTTTTACATCTTGATTTGTGCAATAGGGGGAAAGTTCCAAGGTAATCCGAGGGAAAACTTTATCCGTCAGTGACTGTCAGCCACCCTAATAACTATCATGTGGATAAACCCATATGTGCTTCCCTGAGAGAGGTGGAGATCCCTACCCCTAAGTGTAAGGTGAACATAGAGATGAAGATCCCCACCTCACACAAGGTGCTAGGGGAGGAGAGTGGTGTCTCTTAAGATAACCTTGGAGTGATTGTGAGAATGTTGTCATCACTAGCTATGGTGAAAACCACCACATGGAGGGCCACTTACACCTCTCAGCATTGTATCCATTGGTGAGGAGGGTGGCATGTAAGCTAAATTACATGGGGAATCCCCCTAATGATGAATTAATATTTATAGGTACTCAATCTCCATAAAAACTTTATTATTTTGAACTTGAATATGCAAAAGCACATTAGAAATAACCATAGACTTATTATAGATATAAAAGTGATTATCAACAAAAACATTAGATAATAGAGCTTAATTATTTTATTTCCATATCTAAAACAAGATTTAGACTCTAAAATCATGCCAAACTTGGGTGTACTGAAGTGACATCTTAGGACTATCACAAAGGATAATATGTTGCTAGCTGAAAGGCTCAATATAAAAGGGTCTGAAAAAATCATGAATTCAAGACCAAACACCTTAAAACTTGGAATAAAACTAAAACAAGTGCATGATAGTCTCCAAATTCCCAAAGAATGGGCATATAAGATCCACCGCCCATAATTAAACTAGTCTTCTCCCAATAGGAAGCCCTTGGTGTAGTATACACCAAGAAAAATGAGCAAGCTTATATTTGATAGAAGTAGACCAAATAATTTGAAAGCATCTACCCCAAACTGAAAGGGGTGAATGAATATCCCATATGGTATTGAGCTTATCAATCATAGGTAAATGCGGTGAAATCCATTCATACCCATTATGAGCAGTGTAATTTTGGAAGGGGGTGTCAACATACCATTTCCAGTCCTTTCACCAATGGCGATAAGAGGAGATAATGATTTTGTGAAGAAAATCAGTTGGAAAACCTTTTGTAATCTCCTCATAAGATTCCTTATAAATATATTAGATTATTAAACTTCACTTTGAATTCATCTCCAAAAAGCTAGAACTGAGAGTGCTTGTAGAACAAATCTTACATAGTATAAATTCATCTTTGAAATAACTAAAAAGAATGAATCCATGACACCTATGCAAGAGGAATGGCATGATAATTGATAATAGGAGACCACCAAAGAGAATGTTGGTTGATAAAAAGGCCATCTCTAAACCCATAACCATTCCATAATCAAGGTTTAACTTTTTCCAAATCTTTCTAAATGCTTTTAATCACAAAAGACCCAACAATTTTCACAAGGGCTATAAGACTAATAAGGTTATCAAAACATATACATTTCCAATTCAAATGACCATGATGGGTGCCTTCAAAAATTCAACTATATATTAAAACTTTATAGGATTCATTTTCTTTAATGGCACAGATAATCCATTTGACGTAGAGATCCAAGCCTTGACGAGAAATGTATATCAAACCCATACCTCCCACCTCCTAGGGAAGGCCATAGAATTCCTAGGCCACCTTATGGAAACCTTTCTTAGTGGAAAGATTGCCCCATATTAAAAATTTTAGTAGTTTTTCAAGCTTTTAGACTAACTTTTTAGATGACACCTAACATGAATAATAATACACATGGGTGGCTGCAGGTACTTTAGAGCAAATTTGAAAGTTCCCAACAAGTGATAAAAGTTTGGTGATCCAATATAATATTTTTTTCAATCATGTCCACCACATATTGCCATAAGTTAGAGGGGGAGGCCTAAAATACAAAGGAAATGCCCAAGAACTTGAAATTTTCATCATGTTGGAGCCATTTCTAGTCATAGAGACTCACCTAGGGAGGCAAAGCGGGGAAGGATTGTATGTAACACTGGGTTTTTCACCACTAAAATGAAGATCCCTAAGAAAAACAATAAACATCAATAAAATGCATATAATTATCAACATTGGATTCATCCTCATTGAGAGTGAGAAATGAGTCATTCACAAAATTCTCGTTAAGGAGTTACAAAGGCTCCTCAGTAAGCAAGGAGATACTGCAAATAATTTTTTGAGATTGAGCATTGGTTAGCAGAATCCAAAACCTTTATCAATGAGAAAATACACATGGGATAAAAAAAACCTTGATGAATGGATTTATTAAAACCAAATTGCTCAGAGACGACTCCATTAATGAAAAGAAAGGTTGAGGCATCAACAAAAATCATTTGCACTAATTATAAGAAAATGGGCTAAATCCTAAGGTTTGTAACATAGCCATAATAAATGGCCACTCAATTCAATCATAAGAATTTAAAAATCAATTTTGATAAACATAACCTTTTGATTGGAATGGCAAGCCCATTCTATACCCTCCCACAGAGCAATGACATTATACAGAATGTATTTGCATTAAATGAAGCTGATTTGCTCAGGTTGAACAATCAAGGGTAAGAGATGGTGAATATAAAGTGCTAAAATTATGGTAGTGATATTATAAGAGACATTAAGCAAAGTAATGGGCCCCCAATTACAAATTAATTCTATGTCTTCTTGTCTCAGGATGAATTTGATGTGTCCATTCTTAATACTAGAATCTAATGATTGGGTGTGGAAGGATTCAAGATAGACTTGATACAAGTTTGGCCCAACAATATCCCACATTTTTTATAAAATTCATAAGGAAATCCATTACAACCAGGGGCTTAATCATTAGCCATTTGCATAATTGCCTCATGCAAATCCTTAATGTAAAGTTGCCTATCACACACAACTCGTTGATCAAGAGTTATCTTGCAGGGCACAACCATGAGACATTATTTAAGATCTTGTTGTCGCTCTAGGGAGGGATCTTAAGCAGTGAACACTTCCTTGTAGTGCCTAATAAAAGGTTGGGATCAGTCTGGAACTTCAAAAAACTATTGACCAGTGTCTTGTATGGTTGCTATCTGTTGAGAGGTATGTTTGGATCTGTGCATCTAATTTTTTTTGGGAAACTCTATCCCCCACATTAAGCCTATCCAGACACACTTGGGCCTAAGCATTATAATTTTTTACAGCTACAAAGGATCACAAAAGGGGGGTTTCTCAAGTACCACCACCATACTTATCAACTCCAAATAGGTGTTGAAATAAGAACATCATCGTATCTTGGCCAATTGATGGCCATAAATTTAGATAAATTTGAAAATGGATGTGAGTACGTCAAAACATCATTGTATCCAACTTAGCTACTAAGTTGGTCACATGACTAGATTACAAACTTGATAAATGTGGGTATATGGTAGGACCATCCTATAATAAAGTCATATTTAGAAAAAAATGCATTTTTGGATTTTTGGCCATTTGAAATACCAACTGATGTGAAATTGGATGGCCAAATATTCAAAAATGATAAATCCTAGCATGGCTTCAACTAGTAAAGAAAAATATTGTAAAATGAGAAGTATAGTTATGTAGAGAGCATAGCCCGATCAAGCCATTTGGGCACGCAATCAAATCCATCTCGAAGATTGGTCTAAGTGTACTAAAATTTAGATGTTGGATGGTGACTATTGTTGGGGTCATAAAATCCATATTTATTTTACATTAAAATAGAAGCCTCCCTTTCACTAGTTGACCAACACATTGGCAGATGGCCAATATTTTCAATAGTTTATTCCACCATATTAAATTCATGACAAATATCCCAATGTGCATTTGGTAGCTTGTTGGTAATCCACTACCATAGAGTCATCCTTTCATGGGTGCCATTTAAGGCATAAACAATTAATGATACCAAATGAATGGTTATTAATGTTTGAAATAACCCATATCACATGATACAGGGTCAGAACCAGAGTCTACATAATTAGATCATTATTTCAAAGAAATAAATGTAATAAGGCCATAATGACCTGGGTCATGATTGATTTTCATAACTATACTATCAGGTCAAATCATTTTACCTACAACACAGAGAAGGAAATCCTCCACCTTAAATTCTTTAAGGCAGAAAATGTCCATATCTATAAACATCACACCACATACTTACGAGCTGAGTTTTTTAGACCCCAAACATTCCATGAATAACATTTCATAAATTACATGTGTCAAGAGACATATCCTTAGAATCTAAGCCTTATAGGGCTTCATACCATTTTTTCAATAATTTTGCACTATTAAAACGCATGAAATCCTAAAGTTGAATTGGTCATCTGTTTACAAACTCTACCACATACTCCTCCATAGCAATTTTTAAAATAAGGGCATTGAGAGTGAGCTGAAGATTCCTGGGAAGGACTGTGTGAGCACTTGCTCGCTAGTGGATGGGCAAAAATATGTGGAAGAAGATAAAAATAATCAGGAGGAATATCTAAATAACCTTGCAGACTGGCCAACACATTAAAGACCATGGGAGTGTTGTAGAATATGGGATTTATCATTTTATATTTGGTTTAAACATGCTCCTTGTCAAGTTGAATAACTAGTGGAGGCTCCCTAGTAGGTTGAGCATTTGGCAATGGAGTGTAAGGTGTAGAACTAGAGGATGACCTATTATTGTTAATAGGGTTCTTATTAGCAATACCCTTGTTATGGTTATTTTTTTCCCCCAACAATTTTCCACCTAACTTCCTAAGTATTCTTAGGGTTATTAGAAGTGGGTTTGGGAGCTACCCTGTTGCGAGTCAAGTATAGTGGGAAGTCTTGTCCCGTGGTTCGTAGCTTGACAACAAAAGTAAATGTTGGGAAAATTAATATATAAGATCTATTGGGAGTGGCAAGAGTCACCAACTTGTATCTCAACAAACTCTTTGAGGTTTTAAGATAAATCCACTTTAACGTACACCCTTTTTTGGGGTCGAGTTGAATAAAGTATTGTAGGCTCATGTCAAACAACACGCTCGATAGAAGCCACATTTGATTTATGAAATGCCAACAAGACAAAGGCAACCCATGGAGCTCTACCCAAATGGGGACTTTCAAAGCAATATGCTCTATGACAACAAAAATCTTAGGTCTATGGTGAAAGGACCATTATGGAGTTTTGGATATGCCACGTGGTAGATTTATTAGTTATCACATCCGCATCGGTAGGGTCTGTGAAATTGGTAGGAATAAGCCTTTGGTCATGTTTTGGATGCTCTATAGCTTAATTCCATGAGCAATCCAAACCATTTGCACCCAAGTTTTAAGCATTATTTTAGAGGGGACGTGACCCACAAAATACCTGATTAAGCAAAACTAATCCAACCATTAATGAAAGCTATAGATAGAAAAAATATAGTAATAACACACATAAGAAAAACCCTAACAAAGCAAAAACTTCCAAATAATATAATTTTAAAAATAATATATATCTAAAAACCTTTTTTAAATGTTTACATGATACTTTAATTATAAAAATTAAATTAAAATAAAGTAAAATCAAGTCTAAACATTTTAGTCTTTACCTTAAGTGAAGATTTGAGTATTTATATGGTTGATAATTAATCTCAAGTTTTCTTCTCGACAAAGTACACATTACAATAGAATATATGTTACCTCCATTTCAGAATATGCCTTAATATCAATACACATTGTAATAGTTTACATATTACCGCCATTACATAATACGTTTTAAATAAAAATCCATAATAACATCCGAGAACAAGTACATAACAAAATGTGAATACATATAGTGTTACATTATAAAATTAATATGCTCCCATATTAAACTAAAGAAAAATCGAAGTAAACTATATAAGATCAAAAGCAAGATTAATAGGAGAATGATTCATAGATGGATTATACAAATTTTTTCCATTTAGAAAGACCATACCTTAAATCCGAGAGCAAATTGAATTGCATTATGTTTTTTTATATATTCTCATTCGAAATAATAGTGTGGGTAAAAGGTCTAACATCAAAATTCACTACATTTATCCATACATGTTATAAACCAGGCAAATTCAAATATAATCAAATTAAACAATAAATTATATGAATATTTTTTTAGAATTATAAAAAAATGATAAAAAAGGGTTTATAAAAGTATTTTTATTTATCATGAATTTAGATATATTCATCATAAATATACGATAGAAAACATGTCCAAACAACGAGGTAAAAACCAACAAACTTAGAATGAACAAGGACTATTTTTTAGTGCACTTTTTTAGATGAGAAAAGACATTTCTAGAAGCGTATGGTTATTTTTGTCCAAATATATATATGCAAAAAATAATTTGATGAATGTGTTTGTATTCTTCAAGGCTATTAAAATCTTGCTCACTTTCTAATTTTTTTAATAAATATATGGGAAATTGATCTTCTCCTCCATAATCCTAACAACTCATCATAGACCATTGAAAAATTAGGAATTGATTGGGTGGCATATGTTATCCTTATAATATTATCAGGCCCTTAGGTTGGAATAACTTTTATAATTCAACTCTCAATGTGAGTCAATAATCAATCTATAAATGCATGGATATGACTTTTCCTACTAGAATAACTGTATGGCAAAGGAATTAAATGCTTCATATTTTGCTATAATTCTACTCTAAATGCTGAAATTTATTATTCCAACACTTTTACAATAGATTCCTTCAATAAATATATGGCTACTCCTTATCAATTATGTGTGAATCCCTTGTATTTTTATTATCTTATATAAAGCACCTCTATATATATAGAATTCTCAAATTCAAATTCAGAACTTATTGGCACACAAGCCAACACACAACAAGTGGAAAGGTTGACAAATCAAGAACACAAAACATGGGATATCCAAAAAAGGGATCGAAAGGGCCCACCCTAGAAACATAAGTGTACGGTTCCAAGAAAAAGGCCCAAAACCCAAGAAAAAAAGGAAGGAGGTGAGCAATAAATAATGGGGAAATTAATATGAAAATAACTAGAAATATGGGGGAAAACATGTCAATAAGAACCAAAAAAGAATTGATAATGAACAAACATATAAGTACCCTAAAATCATACAATTCTACAACTAATAACTACCAACTGACCAAAATTAAGTGTCTACATAATGCCCCACTTTATTGTTTATGTGCATAAATATGAAAGTAAAACTAACAATTGGGTTTGGAAAATCCACCTCAATCACCTAAAATCATGTAAGAGTTATCAAATTAATATATGAATGATGGTGTACTGAAAGTCAAAATGGAAAAGAGATCACCTAATTTTGGTTATGGAGGGTTGTGAAGATCTTTCAGTTGACATCCATGACCCTATGTCCTAGGATATATAAACATGTGCCCCTATAAACATGTGAATACCATGTGAAAATGGATAAGTGGATAACAAGCAATGGCTTACTAAAATAAATAAAAAGAGAACTAAAACGGATACACCTGATTTTTTTATTGGTAGTTTAGAAGCGATCCCAACTTATGTGTTCAACATCTTGAAATCTATGTGAGTGTCATGTGATTCATCTGAGACCAACATATTACTGGATGAGTATTTATAAAAATAACCTAAAAAATATAAATTGAAATTGATGAACCTATTGTGGTTGGAAAATGTGAGGGTGCCTATGTATGAGTTCCTTGTATCTCCAAAGTTGTACTAAGTAAGATTGCCTCTATATAGATCCAAGTATTGAAACATGTGTTAAATCTTACATGCATTTTTGTGAAAAAAATTTAGCGACCAAAACTCTAAGCTAAGTAAATTTGATTTAACAAAAGAGAGTAGGGTTAAAAAATGTTCTAAATATATCCCGTGGTGGAGACAAGTATCATGTGTTAGATATGTCTTGAAACATCAATTTGTCATTTCCTTCTCATGAAGGAGCAAAATAATGTGGAAATGTCTCGAGTCGTAGAGTGGATAATCATTATCTCCCTTTTGATATTTGGGCTAACTTGTTAAACACACATTTGAAAAGAAAGGATTACACATATCATGTGTGAGATATGAAATAAAAACATTGATGTCTAATAAGTAAGATATCATAATGAAAGCTTTTATTTCATAAATAAATTACCCCATATAGGCCTATGATATAATCTATATAATCACATGTATAATGTGTACAAAATGGGAAAGATATAAGAAATGTGAGGATGTGAGTAATATGACCCTTATGAGAATATGTAATCAATAAAGCACAAAAGTAGTATGCCCCAATTTGGTAACACGTGATAAATATATAAACATACAAACTATATGCTCCTCATGGGATAAAATTAACTAATGAAGCACTAAGGTTGCATGCCCAAATAAAAGTAGTGTTGCAATAGATATATCAAAGGAACACATACACATGGAGCCTTTTTCCTAGGAGATGCATGATTAGAATCATTAAAACATAATAAAGCAAGGAGAAGTCTCTTGATGATATATATTATATAAAATAAGATATTTTTACATTATATATATCATGACATTAACCATACAAGATTGTATAGTAAACAAGGCACACTAAGCATAAGGTAAGCACACCACACATAAAGTAAACATATAACATAATATAATGCATAGTAAACAGAATAACACCTATATAAATAAATGTCGTGCACATAGTATGTATGTAAAATAACACATAAATTTAGCAATCACAACACATAGCGTAAGTCATGATAACACATGAAATACATCCAACATGTAGAATCAACATACATAAATAAGGAATACATATCATCCACATGGAAAAAATAGAAGGCACACCAAATAATAAGCACAATAGGAAAGTAAAATACCAATATAACCAAGCATGAAGTAACACTGAGGTCATAGTAAGTACAAAAAGAATACAAGCTTTCATGAAAACACCAAGCACATAAAAGTGCATTAAATATGTAAGATCAATATGATAAAGGAAATCACAATAAAGATAACATGAAATGATACCAGGAGATACCCCACAATGCCCCTAAAATGAACATGAAATGTTCCCCAACATTATATGAACATTTAATAATATATATTTGGGTAAGTGCATAAATATGGTGGACAAAAAGGGCCTACCTATGGGCACATTTTTCTTAAAAATTAAAAAATCTCAACTGATGTAGATCATTTGAGATAGCTACACTCAAAATTTGAAGATGGTATAAGAACATGAATTGTAGAATCTTGAGTCTAGTTTGCAAAACATTATTTTTAAAAAAAATGGTCAAGTACAAGTAGGTCAAACATCTAAAATTTGAATTAAAACACCTATTTTTTTTAAAAATAGAGTAGATAGTCGTCCATATGGCACAATTTTTTATAGAAAAGTTTAGTCTTTTTTGAAACCTTTTTACATAAATTTAGATAATATCATCTAGTTTGTGACCTATATTTTATTTTTAAAAAATAATGAATATTTTTTAGTTAATTTTATAAATAAATAGATCCTAAAAATTGAAAAACAAATGGATAAATGGTCGTACGACCTCTATAACTACCTCAAAAAAAATAGTTTTTTTTAATGCTTATAGAATTAGGCCTAGTTTCTAACTATATAATTTTTTTCACATTTGGATCAATGAAAACAAAAATAATTAAACATATATAGGAATGTATATTTGTGGCATGTAGTGGCCTAAAAAATCCATATCTAGAAATCAACATAGATGAAAACCTTAAAATAGTCCAAAAATTTAGAAAAGTGTACATTTGGAAAGATGAGAGTATCCTTGTCATCGTGGTAATAATTTAATGAATTGGTTCATTGAAATTCATAGTGTATTTGGTGATGGAATTTGAATTTTCTTATTTTATATCAAAGATCTCAAATTCAGTTGTGTGTTGATAGGGCCAAGCCTTTGGCTCACAAATCTAAGTATTTTTTGAGCCAAAAGGCTCAGTTTTTGAATTTAAACATATCATGTTTGCACGATAATGCAAATGTGTTATGTTAACAGTGCACATAAAAACAAAAAATATCTATTTATGTGTGTTTATGTTTATGTTTATATCTATTCACATTCATAATTTTGTATTTTTATTTTAAAGTGGAGTGTGTCAATATATGTACTATCAAAAAAGGACATAATTGATATAGTGATGCAATTTTGGTGTATTTGCACATGTAAACATAATTTCATCTATATGGAATATGATTTCTAGTTTAATCAGGCCTAATTTCATTAAAAAATAAATGAAAAAGTCATTTTTTTCAATGGTGGAGGTAATTAGGTCCAATTTGGACCCCTTACATGTAATTAAAACTATAGGATGTGATTTGGGGCTAAATTAGCTTAGGTTTCCTCACATATGTAGCAAATGAGTGAATTGGTACAATCAGTGATGCAATTTGAGTAAAATTGAGCCTGATGAACTTAATTTTGATTATTAAGGATGTAATTTGAGGATTTTAACCCAAACATCATAACAAAATAAATTAAATAGCCCATTAATTTAATTTGAAGGCAATTTGGGGTAATTTGAGCTCCTTCAACCTAATTGTGACTATAAAATGTTGTTTGGGCCTTAATCAGATCCAATTAGGTTCAATCCTAGATGTAATTTTGACATGTATAAGACATTGTTTGAGTCTCAATAGACTCCAATGTCATCATGTAATGAATTAAATAGTCGATTGGTTTAATTGTGGAGACAATTAGGGTCAATACAATCCCCTTGAACCTAATTACGACTATACAATGTGATTTGAGACTAAATTAGCTTTGATTTCATAAAGATTGAGCTAATTAGTCAAATGGTGTAATTAATGACATAATTCTCAAAAAACTAAGATATTCAAACATCGTTTGAATTGTATATGATGTGATTTTGAGTGAAATTGACTCTAATGTCATCATATAATGAACCAAATGTTGACTCATTAAATCAAGGGGGAAATTGAGACCAATTTGAGCTCCTTCAACCTAATTACAAGAGTAGGATGTGATTTGGAGCTAAATTAGTCTCGATTTTGTCATGAATTGATCCAATTAGTCAATTGGTGTAATTATAGACATGGTTTGGGCCAAATTGAGCCATATAGACCTAAATTATGGGTTATGGTTCAAGATTTAGGGTTACAATTAGTTGATGAAATTTGGATGAAATTGAACCCCATGAACCTAATTTTGATTGTATAGGATGTAATTTTGGGGTCAATCAATCATAATATCAGAACAAAATAAAGCAAATAGTCCACCAATTAAATCACAAAGGAAATTGGGGCCAATTTGATCCCCTTCAACTTAACTACAATATGAGGATGTGATTTATGGCTAAATTACTCATGAATTGATTTAATTAGTCAGTTACTACAATTAGAAATGTGATTTGGGCTAAATTGAGCCTCGTGAACCTAAATTATGGCTCAATTGATTCTATAAGATGTAACATATGGCTTAATCGACACTTTAATTGTATCACAAATGTAAATAGGGAGGTAATTAGGGCCAATATGAACCCATTGAACTTAAATACAATTATAAGATGTGATTTGGGGCTAGAAATTATCTCATATTACCTCACATATTGAGGCAATTAGTCGCTTGTTATGATCAGTGATGCAATTTGGATGAAATTCAACCTTGTGAACCTAATTTTGACTATATAGGATGTAATTTTGGGGCTAATCGACCCCAATATCATAACAAAATAAATTAAATAATCCACCAATTCAATCATGAAGGAAATTAGGGCCAATTTGATCCTCTTCAACATAAATAAACAAAAGCATGCCGTGACTTGGGGATAAATTAGTCATGAATTGATCCAATTAGTCAATTTGTGAAATTAGAGACATTTTTGGGCCTAAACAAGTCATGAATTGAACCAAGTAGTCAATTTGTGCAATTATAGACATGATTTGGGCCAAATTAAGCCCCATGAACCTAAATTATGGCTCAATCAATTGTATAACATGAAACATATGGTTAAATCAACCCTATAATTATATCACAAATGCAAATATGGAGGTAATTATATAGGATTGCATGACATAACCATATAACATAGGATTGCATCACTTAATATAATCATATATCACAACTATATGATATATGACTATATATATATGTAGTTATAACACATACACATTATAATGTGTACATGTTATTGGTATAATAGACAAAAAATCTTTGTCTAGCTTCTATTTTTAGGGTACTTCAAGAATTATTACCCCACTTACATTATCTAAATCATTTTGTGTTTTGTACAGTGAAGACAAAATGAATCAAATTATTCTTTGGGACACCACCATCAAAAGGAATCAAATTGTTCTTTGTCTACATGGGTGACAATTCTCATTCAAGGAAGAATAAACAGTTAAAGCACAAAACACCAGAAGGTGCAAATACTATCCCTAATGAACCAAATGTTGTAGATAATGATGAAATTGACAATGATGAATTGAATAATAGTGATAAATATTTATTGAATATTCAAAATATTATTGCAAGTCTACATTTAAAGTATATATATTTTTTATTTTGTTGATGATGAATCTATGCATGATCATTTACCACATAAAAATGAAGACAATTTTATGGAAACACATAATGATGAAAGTAACAATGAATAAAATGTCATGAAAACACTAAATAATGAAAGTAACAATGAAGAAACTAGTAGTGAACATAATGATTTTGAAACACCCTCTCAACAAATTTCACCATTAATAACACCTCTAAGGATTGTTTGTAGAAAATGCAAGTACTTAATTGAAGTCGATGAAAATATTTTGAAACCAATGCATAACAAAATGCCTGACCACCATTCAAGAATACTAGCTAAAAAAATTGTGATAATTTCTTTAGAAAATTAGATTTTGACAGTCAAAAATGTCAATTATTTGTTTCATTCAAGAAATTGATTAAGAAGAGACCTAAAATATACACCCTAAGACTAAGAACATCTAACATGGATGGTGAAAACAATAAAATTATTTAAAAACTACATGATTCATATCATATTATATGCATGACATCATGCAATAAATATTGTAATGCTGCCCAACGTATAATTACAACTTGTGTAGTAAGTGATCAAATAAGGAAAACATGCTTGATTTCAAAAAACTAGCCGAGCATTGAATTTAAATAGAAAACATTAATGAAAGTGATTAGAATACAAAAAAAATTTAATGATGCCAATACCAATGAGATTTGGGCATTCTCTAGTAGACTTCCACAAAAGTCTAAGGCTATAGTCAAAGCTCTCAAAGATTTAATTGCACAATTTTGGAAAGACAATACAAGAGTTTCACCCAATACAAGAGATGTAGTGAAAAGAAGAGTTGGTTCTCACAACCGTGAACCACATCTAAAATATTTTTTGGATATGATCCAAACACAATTGTACTCTTAAGTTTTTGGAAAAACATCACAAATTTCTATTACTCAAATATATTTTGAGATGGCCAAACCCTTTTATGTAAAAATAAATCACACATGCACCAATTTTTGTTGTAGGCAACATGTTGAATTTTTAATGCACTATGATGTTTTTTTACATATATATTATACTTTGCATACTAACAACATTTTTAAAGAATGTGGCTTAGAAATTTTGCCAAAATTAGCCAAAGAATTTATTCCAACCATTTTTTGTGAAGGACCAGATAAACATTTCAAGCTAAGTAAGGACACATTCCCAATTGGTTCTCTTATTTTAGTAGTCAAATTTATTGAGAATTACATATTTAAATGATAAATGAATGTTTATTCATAATATTACAAATCAATATATATATTTGTACATATAACATTCATTTATGCACCTGATAGTAAATAACATGATAAAATATTAAGATAATATCATTTCTATGTCAGTAATGACCAATCACATTGTACAAAGTACGTGTCAGGTTTGTTTGAAATGTTCTATGAAAATTTCATTGAGAAAAACATTACTTTCAATCAACATTACAATTGGTCAAACAATTTCACATCATAATTCAAGAATGCATGAATGTTTTACTTGTTGAGTATGATGCACATTACCACTAGCGTAGAACATATTTATAATTTCACTAAGGCTAGCCATAGAAAAGGGGAACATGACAGTGCTAGAGCATGTGTAAAAAGATATATTTCAAGAAAAGAGTTGAATTTTGAAGATGGTGTTGTTTTTACTGATGCAAAAACCATTGTTGAATGGTGTAATAAAAAAAGGGCCATGGTGCTCAATAAAATTACATTATTCATAGACATTTCTGATTGATGGAGGAATAACACTTGGCAAAGTATAAGGACTGTATGACCATAATGGGATCAAGTGAACTCCACTCATTTTGTAGCTTAAATTTAGTATTTTAGACTATGTAGACAAGACACTTGACATGTTTTTGTTATGCATGCATAGACTTTATTTGGAATGAGGGCGAGTCACAAGATTGGGTGGATGACTGGAGTTACAGACCTCTAATTCCAATTGATATATATCATGTTCCACTAGCATTACAACTTACAGATATGACATCATCACATGACTTTGACCCTATAACTAATCTAGTACAACCAAGCATAAGATTAATCATTATGTACTATTTATTCTCATTATCTATCTTTATAATATCATTAAAAATTATTTTAAATGTGATACAAGGAATTTTTTTGTAGTTATTATTGATGAGGACAATGAAAAGTGAACATATTACTACTTATGTTGGTATGTAGAAGAAAATAAAAAATTGTCTTCCCCTATCATAGATGGAGAAAACATTGACTATCCCATTAGGTCTGTGGTAGTTAGTGGAACTTGGATTCAATGATATCCTATCAAAAATTAGATGCATGGTTATTTGAAGACTTTGAAACACATAAGAAGATACTGCACTATTAAAATTTGGTTCTTGCAACAAAAATTCAATTATTCAAATATCATGGAAGGCCATTAAACATGAATACATGGAAAGTTTGTGAGTTATTCCATGAAGTTATTCTTACTATTATCAAGATTAGAGAAAATCCTAATGGTTCGTTGGATTGAAAATCTAAGGTATGTTGAGTTCTCAAATGTAGATGTATTTAATTTTACCAAATTTTATTGATTTTTTAGGTAGTACATATAAATTTAATTTTTAATTACTTACCAGCAAATATTTTGTAGGTTAGTGGTGCCAAATAAGATTCCACTTTGATTTAGTTGACACTGTTAGTAAAGAATTTCATAATATTGAAGCTAAGAAAATCTTAATAAAAGTACTCAATTATTATAGAAAGGGCATTCTTGAGGCCAAAATGGGTAGTGAGTCTCTTAACTGGGCATGATGGGAGGCTAAGAACCTAGCCCTGAACATTATTTACTGTTAGGGTATGGAGCTAAAAGCTTCACCAAGGAGCAGACTTAAACAGGTTTGGGTCTACACAGATGCCGGCGTCGGTCAGGAGCGACCGACGTCGGTCAGTTGCAGTTGCAGAGGCGCCGACGTCGGCAGTAGGGTCGGCCGACGACGGTCACAGGCGAACAGGCAGGAATCGACGTCGGTTACCTGTGTGTCCAGAAAGTGATTTTCGTGGACAGAAGCAAGTGTTTGCATGATGAGTTTGAGTTGTAGTCTCAAGCTCGCGTCTCTATTATTAGCAATGTTATTTTTAGAGCCCTTGTTGAAGAGGCTTAACTGTTTGTTGTAAGAGCATGCTCAAGTTTCCTATTTCTATATGTAGGAAAGATCTTCTTAGCTTAGAGAGTAGAATGTATCAGTAATAGTAGAACATTGTGAATGTTTGAAGGACAGTGCTGAGTTGCATCAATCCAGGTTGTTGGATTTGATTGTACTTGAGAGAGAGCTCTTGAGGAATAGAGATCTAGTGAGATATCTTGTGTGCATCTGAGAGAGGTGTGGAAGAAAGAAGTTTCTTCATTGTATTTCTATTGTAAAGAGTTTTAATACAAGTTTTCAAGGTGTTTTCTTGTATATCTTGTTCTGTGCTATTTATCATTTTAGTTACTTATCTATCTGATTTATTTTCGCGTTTATTGCTGTCACAATTGTAATCTATTGTTGGTTTGATCCCCCAACATCTACCACCTTATATGTGTTGGTAGCCCCAGTTTATATCTATGAATCACTGGAGGTGGAGTTCTCCAATTACCGCTTTAACATTAACAACATTTATTGTTAATTTTTCCACGCTCTTGAATAATAGTGAAAACATGAATCTAATTGGATTTATAAACCATGGTCATGGGAGCACGTGTCATTTGCCTATGTAGATATGTTTGAAGCAATGAACTTTCACTTAGAGGTCTTGTAGGTGGAAATGTCAATTGGAGGAAAAGAACTTGACTCTTCACTGCAAAAAAGTTACATTTGAGGACCCATTATTATAACATGTGACACAGATTCATCTCAAGGTTTCATCGACGTGATCTAGGCTGAAAGTAGAGAGATTCAACACATATGTGAGGTTTGTTTTATGTTCATTCCTATGATTTATGATTTTTGTTTTATGTGCGTCTAACTTTAGGCCAAAAACTATAATTTCTTTATATTGAGAAGGGCATTATTAAGGTAGTAATGGGTAGTGGGTCTTTTGATCAAGTGTGATAAAAGTCTAAGACCCTAATCCTAGGCATTATCTACCAATTCTGATATGTTGTAAGTGTCAATTTTGATCCATGGATCATCAGAGACAATGATTTCAAACTGCCCCTTCAACTTTGACAATATTTATTGTCAGTGTTTTCATGCTCTTGAGCAGTAGTGAAAACACATAACCGGGTGGATTTAGAGGTCTTAGTCATGGAATCACATGCCATTTTATTATTTGGAAATGTTCAAAGTGGTGGACTTGCATTTGGAGGTCCCAAAGGTAAAAATGTCAAGTGGATGACAAGAACTTATCTCTCCACTGCAAAAACATTGCATTTCAGAACCCATTACTACAATGTGTGTCAAAGATTCATATTGAATGTTAAATCAATGTGATCTAGGGTGAAATTAAAGGGATTTTATATACACATGAGGGTTATTTTAGTTCATCCAAAAGACTTATAGTTTTGGTTTTATGAGCGTCTGAAGTTAGGTTAAAAACTATAATTTCATTGTATTATGAAGGGTGTTTTTAAGGCCAAATTGGGTAGTGGGTCTCTCAATTGTGCATGATGGGAGGATAAAAACCTATCCCTAGACATTATTTGAAACCCCTAACATGTTGGTAATGCCATTTTTGAGCCACAAAGCACTAGAGGTGGAGATCTTGAATCACCCCTTTAACTTTAACAATATTTATTGTCAATGTTTCCATACTCCTAAACAGTAGTGAAAACATGCATTCAGGGGTATTTTGAGGTTGTGTTCATGGGATTATGTGTAATTTGATTATCTATATTTTTTAGAAGTGATAGAATTACACATGAAAGTTTCAGAGGTGAAAATATCAGTTGGAGGACAAGAACTTATCTCTTCACTACAAAAAAGTTGTATTTCAAGACCCGTT
This sequence comes from Torreya grandis, assembly GCA_037957365.1. Lineage (NCBI taxonomy): Eukaryota > Viridiplantae > Streptophyta > Pinopsida > Cupressales > Taxaceae > Torreya > Torreya grandis. The sequence continues at coordinate 3,089,119 of JARHVA010001387.1, forward strand.
ACTTTAGTGTGTACCACATATTCATCTCCAAGGTTCCATCAACGTGATCTAGGGTATAATTATAGGGATTCAACATGCATGTAAGGTTTATTTTGGTTCATCCAAATGAATTATAATTTTTTTACATGTGTTTGAAGTTAGGCCAAAAAACTACAATTTTATTATATTGGGAAGGGCATTCTTGAGGTTGGAATGGGTAGTGGGTCTCTTGACTAGGCATTATCGAAGGCCAAAAACCTAGTCTTGGATGTTATGTACCACCCTAGATGTGTTAAAATTTATAGTTTTGAGCCAAGTTATAAGTGATGGACTTGCACTTGGAGGTCCCATAGGTAGAAATGCCAATTGGAGGACAAGAACTTGTCTCTTCATTGTAAACAAATTGTATTTCAAGACCCATTACTATAGTGTGTGCCATGAATTAATCTTGAAGGTTCCATCAACATGATCTAGAGTGAAATTAGAGATATTTGACACACAAATGAAGGTTATTTTAGTTCATTCCAACAACTTACAATTTTTTTATGCACGTATGAAGTTAGGCCAAAAAATTATAATTTTTTGTATTGGGAAGGGCATTCTTGAGGCTGAAATGGGTAGGGGTCTCTCAAAAAGGCATGATCAAAGGCCAAGAACCTGGTATTTGATGTTACCTTCCATCTTAGACATGTTGGTAGTGCCAATTTTGAGTCAAGAAGCACCAAAAGTGGAGATATTGAACTATCACAACTGTAAAAGCATATATCACCCCACAGTCATACGTGAAGATGTTTATTTTGCTCATTTTTCAAGTCATACGGAAGGGATTCCCTCTTTGACAACATACTCATCATAATATTTTAATAATAATTACTTTTTTGTGCTCTTTCCTTATTATGGGGATATTTTTATAAACAAATCTTGTTGAGATTCTTTGATAGTGCAAATGTGTTTATATATATATATATATATATATGTTGAATGGATATATGATGACAAAAAAATAAATGGCCAAGCTGAGTGCAATGGAGAGGGAGAGAACAAAGTTGGGGAAGCAAAACAAAAGAGATATAACCACCAAAATATTTCAAGTCCTCAGGAGACATGATAATTACAATATTTCACTATTTCAAAGGGCCAAAGAAGAGTATTTAAAATAAGGGAAACAACTCTTTGAAGAAAGAGATAATACAACATCACTTCATGATTAATTGATCCCATTTTCATGAGAAGTTAAGAAGGAATTTCACTCTTCAAGGGTGAATATGGAGCAACTATCCAATTTATTTGAGAAGCTTAAGTTAGAGCACCCCATTTCATCAAAAAGGTTGTATCATTTTTAACATTCCCATGTTGACATATGATTAGAAGAGACTATATGGACAAACTGAGTGCAGTGGAGAGGGAAAGAAAAAAGTTGAGGAAGCAAAACAAAAGAGCTATAACCACCAAAATATTCTAAGGCCTCAGGAGACATGAGAATTAAAATCTTGCACTACTTCAAAGGACCAAAGAAGAGTCTCTAAAAGAAGGGAAACAACTCTTTGAAGGAGATAACACGACATCACTTCATGATTAATTGACCCCATTTTCATGAGAAAGTAAGGAGGATTTCACTCTTCAAGAGTGAATATTCAACAACTATCCAATCTATTTTGGAAACATAAGTTAGAGCAACCCATTTCATTAAAGAGGTTGTATCATTTTTAACATTATCATGTTGGCATATGATGAGAAGAGAATAAATGGCCAAGATGAGTGCAGTGGAAAAGGAGAGAAAAAAGTTGAGGAAGTGAAATATAAGAGCTATAACCATAAAAATATTCCAAGGCCTCAAGAGATACGAGAATTAAAATCTTGCACCCCGAGTAAAAATTAATGAGGTTCTTCGCGCCCTTATTAAAGAGGTTGGCTGGATTGTCAAAGAGGATGACACTACTTTTAGAAATATAATATGTATATAAATTTAATAAAAATAAAATGTGAATAAGAAGTCCCAAATATATCAAACCATTTTAATAGGGGTATCCACATTATAATAGTGATAAATGGTGTAGCCCAATCATGAGAGGCACTTCACACTAATATATGACTCTAGCTCAAAGATTATACTATTTTCTCCCATATAGTTTTAATTGAAACACATATTGAAGGATTGTATGCTAGTTTTAATTAACACATGGATGAAATATTAAAGATGATAATATCTAAATATGGCCATACAAGTATCAAATTTAGTTTTGGAATAATAATATGAGCCAAATTGTACATAGAAAGATGATCACCATAAAATGTGTGTGTGTCCATAAAATCCATAAAGACATACAAAATAAGAATATAATATAATGTTGGATGAAGGCCATATAGGCATACAATGTCAATAACACATACATTGCTAAATGGGCATACAAAAATTACATCATCTAAGAACATAATAGAATGTCATATAGGCATACAATGCCAAAAATGTGTACATTAGCATATGGGCATACAAGCAAGTACATTATCTAAGACATCCTACTCATCAAATAGTCTCCCTCTCTTTGCCTTCCTTGAAGAAGACTCTCCCTGGGATCTCTGCTTGTAGATGGAGATCCCTCATATGCCTTGGATTCCTCTAAGGTTCAACTTTAGGTGCTTCTACACTCATAGATCACTTGTATCTTAACTTGTTCATATATAAATATATTTATAAAATTAACATACTAGACATGTGACCAAGTTCATAAATTAATTTTAAACTAATACAAAAATTATTTAAACATGCATTTATCATAATCTCGTGGTCACACTCAATTTGCATCTAACACTCAACAAGGTCAGTGACAAGTCAAGGTGCATGAACATGTGTGTGAAAGGGGGGTAACACATGAGAAGGTGACCTACTAAGCATTTGAATGAGACTATTAGATATCATCAGACAACCCTACGTAATTAATACATTCACATAACTTATATTTGCCCAAGTATAGAGTAAAATTATTTAAAAAAATTTATATCTACAATTCACAATTACAAGTTAACATGTACCTTAGTGAGTGCCTGCACATATGACATTTGAACAACAATTCCTGTGTCTATCTTAGCCCGTAGATATGGAGGAGTCTCCACTATGGTCATGAACTGAATAAATAATATATGATTATTAGTTGAATACATATATATATATATATATATATGTATATATATACATACATATGTATATATATACATACATATGTATATATATACATACATATGTATATATATATACATATATGTGTGTGTGTGTGTGTGTGTGTGTATATATATATATATATATATATATATGGTCATGAACTGAATAGATAATATATGATTATTAGTTGAACATATATATATGTACACACACACACACACATATGTACATATATATGTGTATATATATATGTACATATATATGTGTGTATATATATGTACATATGTATGTGTATTTATATATCTATATATATGTATATATACATATATGTGTGTGTGTGTGTACATAAATATGTGTATATATACATATATATACATATATGTATATATATGTATATATACACATATTTATGTATATATACACATATATATGTATATATATATATATGTACATATATATATATATATATATATATATATATATATATATATACATGGAATATAATATTAATGAAAAATTACCTCTGTATATGCAAACATCGGCCTAGTAACATCAATAGATGTAGTCGTAGATGACTCACAAACTGGTTACAGATATGTAAGCATCAGTTGGCTAAGATCATAAAATGTAGTAGTGGACCATGAAAATGATGGCACCATTTGCTCATGCAATATAAAAAATTACATATATATTATTGAATTTATGTGTAAATTAGTTGTTAGCTTTTAATACAAAAATAACTAAAATTTAACGTTTCAAACATACAAGATATCTACATAGGTGTAGTCAACATGTGCACACTAAATGTACATGCCAAAAACTCATCATTCAAAAGTATATCATCTAGGCCCTCAAAAGCACCACCATCATCATCTGAAGGTCTAGTACATATAGCACCACAACATATAAATTGGCGAGGTTGGGTATGCACACTAGTGGAGTATCCCCATGTCCTCCCTCTTCAACATTATTCTTAGAAAGCCTACTCGTATGTTGAATGAGTGTGTCAGTAAATACACTAAGCACATGTAAAGTGTGAATATCCATAACCTCCTTGATTATAGAGGGGATCTTGGGCTAAAGTGGATATTGGATAGGGATTTTTGTAGGTTGAGTGCACCTAGTCTATCCTGCATAGAGCCTTTTCATCAACGTTAAAACCTTGAGTAGTCAAAATAGTTATAAATATCATTGAGGATAAACTCGCAATAGATTTTCATAAAAAAATACAATAGAACCTCATGGCTGTTACAAGGTGGGTAATCAAACATCATCCACCATTATTTTCAAAAATTATCTCTAATCAAATTATGTTGACATCAGTGGATTGAAAACCATTTATGGATAGTGGAAAATGTGCATTGGTTATTGGATCAATGAATAGGAAAAAAATAGGTCTTTTGATATTTATTTGTCCTTCACCTCACGTGCTGACAATTTTTAGCATAGTAATCCCTACATTTATCCCTATATAATTCCCATCTATTAATTTGAATTGTTATTGAGTCAGCCTTTCCTAGTATTGACTCTAAGGTATTATCAAAATAGGTGTAGTGGGTATTAGTCAAAGTAGGGTACCTCATTCTCATAATTGTTTGTTCAATTTCTATTTTATTCTTGATTATGTATGCAACCAAATCCCCATGACTATCTAGGGGGTATTATGGAATTGTAGGAGGGTTAGGGATAGGGTTAGGAGGAGGGTTATCATGTTGTTGTCTTGCACTTGAATGAGCTGTTAAAAAAAAGGGTTTTAACAAAAAATAATGCAAATAAAAAAATGCTAAAATCTAGTGTTAATAGGTTTGGTTTTTTATTGCTTACCTCCCCTCTACAATGACATTATTGATATATTGAGGTAACAAGGGGTGATAATGTGTTTTATCATCCTCAAAGCACACCATGAACATGATATAGGTTAGATAAGGTCAAAGGAAATAACAAAACAAGTGAGAATGAAAATGGTTATGGGTTTGGGTATTTTTTTATTTATAAAAGTTATAATGCGTATGCCTTATGTATAGTATACATAATACGTAAATGTTATGTATATTATACATAACATGCACACATTATGTATATTATACGTAACATGTACACATTATGTATACTATACATAATGTGTATGCATTATGGTTTAGAGTTTTCAAACCTGAATTTAAATAATGTGTACGTGTTATGTATAGTATACATAATGTGTACACATTACGTATAATATACATAATGTGTAAGTTTTCAAACCTAAATTTAAATAATTTGTACATGTTATAACTATTATGTGTACATGTTATGCTATAACACATACATGTTATGATAAGATTTCCATGAAATTATCCATCAATTCCATGTGCTTACCCATCTTCTCATTGCATATAAATATTTCATTTGTCTCAATAATATCATTAATAGAATGTGTATAATTAATATAAAGTCTATCAATAGATGGATACTCATAAATCATATAGTGTGTATTTTAACATAGTCACAAAGTAAAAAATTTATCATCCAGGGAAAGAAACAAATATAATTCATATCATATCATAGAGAGTGTGTTTCATAAGGTAGTTATAGGCACACAAAAGGTAAATGATGCAAACCATTTGGATCATACAATTTTATATGACTAAGTATGAATATTTTGTATCATGAGAAAGATACATATACAATTATTTTCATACTTCAATGAATGTAGTTTTGAAAAATATTAACAGATCAAAACATAACAATGTGGTAGGGCACACTTTTATATGCATCTTCTTGTGAAAAATACTTCCCATTTCTCAAGAGTGGTCCATTGAAGACTTATTAAAGTGGATGTCAATGGGTTGTACTAGTTTATTCTAAATATTAATTGCCATTTATAATCTTGTGATGAGTTCAAGCACCCATATATTTTTTATTCATGACACAATGTATATTAATAGTTATAGTATATGCTTGATCATTTGTATTTTGTCACTTTGGATCCTTATGTATCTTTTCAGCATTTTGATAACTAATTTGTTTTTTATTTTTGTCATTAGTTGGAAGAATGGGCTCTATAATACCTTAATCCTTTTATTAACCATTATAGCCCATCCTTTACACACATTTGAGTCCAAATCCATTTTTTTTCAAGGATGTTTGAATAATATTATTACCTTTATAATTTTTATTTGTGAGACATAAATCATCTCTCATTGGTTATTTTCCTTTATCTTTACTTTTTATTGATTTTGTACTATTGAAGTAAAATTTATAACTCCATAATCTTGATTGTTGATCTAAAGATAAATTACACTCATGTCATCTCTATATTCTCTATGGCCTTTTGGTATAAAACTCAACTCGACTAACTTCCCATCTATGTTATCAACTTTGTAAATATTCTCCTTAAATATGTACTCTTTTAATCCATAGGTTATTGATTGTAACTTAAATATGTAAGGGTGAATGTTGATAAAAAATATCTTTTGGAGGCATCTCATCATTTTCAAAGGTAATGATACTCTATTTCTTAAATATTTAATAATAGAATTAAAGTGAGAAGGTTGAGTATCATTTATAAAATTAGTTCTTTATAAATCCTTATAAATTATATCCTTGCATACATTGATCTTGTAATTAATTATATAATGGATATATTTTATTGATTATTCTTTAGTTGATCCAAAATATCATAATTTTGAGCTTCTTTCAATCTAATCTTAGGAGCTTGAGGGAGATTACAAGGGTTGTTTTGAGCGTTATGAACTTGAGATTGAAAAAGATCAGTAGGATCTATTACATTCTTGAATCTATATTATTTTTGCATAGTTTAGTTGACTTTATAATGTATCATCATGCATTAATATTTGGGAGTAGACATTTATAAAAGAGGCTATATGACTCTTTTATCATTGGCAAGGGTAAGAAGACATAAATATGAAACACTATTATAATTGTATGAAACCTATAATTTCTTAGGAGATATGTTAGTATTCTATGATATAATATTTAAAATAGAAATGTAAACATGAATTTTAACAATTTATACAATGAAAACATAATACGCAATCTAGAAATTTGCCATGTAGACAGAAACTTTGAAAATCATGCCATAATTGAATCACATCTAGGATTAAACCCATTCATATGAATAACTAAATTAAACATAGAACACAAGATTTATAATTTTTATACAATTAATGTCTAGAATAAAAAGATATGACACTTAGCAAAACCTAGGAAGTAATAAAAAAGAGAATAATTAGGGTTAAGGAAGTTGAAACATGAGGTAGTGTAAGCCTGTGTAAATTCAACACTATGGAAAATCATGATTTATCCCTATGAAGAGGTCATAACACATCTAGGGTTTGTGAAACCATATAAAAAATAATATCCACCAAAATAAAAGTAAAATATAACCCTAAGAAGTGTAAGAGAGCATGAATTCTTCAAAATGTAGTATATAAAGTGGTTTTTACATAAAAATGCATTACATCTACCATACAATTTGTAAACTAGGAACAATTAAATCAACTAGTAAATCATACCTAATTTACAATGAATAATAGATTAAAATCATTGATAAATTAATGGGTTTAAATAGTATCTTAATTTGACGTGAATATGGAGATAGTCATCACAAACATATGGTGGAAAATAGGTCCAGATGTTGAGGCAAACAAAACCCTAAAAAACTCTATAAAATGCGTTCATTTTTATCCAAGTTTAGATATATGAAAACTCATTTTGACAATCATGTTCATCTTCTCAAGGGATATACAAACCTCGCTTTCTTTTTCTAAGTTCTCTATAGATCTTTTGGGAAACTGATCTCCTTCTTCATAGCCCAAATCACAAACCAATAAAAAATGGAGGATTTATTTTAGGGACATATTTTATCCCTACATTATTATCAAGCCCTTATACTGTAATAAATTTGGCAATCAACACTCAATACAAGTTAGTAAGCAATTTGTGAATGTAGGGCCTAGTCATTATGACTTTTAGTGATAGAATGTGTAGCAAAGAAAATAAATGCTTAATATGTTATGCCAATTCTCCTCTAAATTATGAAATTAATTTCTCTTGAAATTTCATAATAGATTCCTTCAATGAATGTGTGTCTACTTCTTATAAATTATGTATGAATTCCTTGTCTTTTCATTATCATGGAGGCACTAATGCACTTGTGTATTTATAGATTTATCAAACTCAAATAAGACCCTATTGACGTGCAAATTTTGATAAATCAATAATTCAAGGTACGGGAGATGCAAAACAAGGATTACAAGGGCCCACCCCAAAACCATACATTGTACAATTCTAGTGCCATAGAATTGTAAATTATATGATTCCAAGAAAAAGTCACAAATTCAAAGAAAACATGAAAAGGGAGAGAGAAATGAATGATGGGGGAAAGAATAGGGAAATAACCTAAAACATGGGGAAAATGTGCTAATAAGATCCAAAAATGAATTGGTTGTCAACAAACACATAAGTACCATAAAATTATGCAATTCTACAACTAATAACTATGCTAGAACTAAAATTAAGTGGATACAAAAAACACATAATTTATCATAAAATAATTATTAATAATCATTACTGAATAATAAAATTATTATAAAAATAATGATTAATAATTCTAATAAACAACTAACATTATTATGCTTGAAATCCTCATTGACACAAACTATTACAATTATTATTAATTATAACCATCATTTGATTTAACCATTGACACAAAAATAATTATAATGCAAATACATAACACATTATTAGTTAAAAATACTTTCATAATTATAAATAACATCAAAAAGTCTGTTGGTTATAATTATGTTAAAAAGTGTTCTATGATGGCAACCTGTGGGGGTTGTAATGTTCATGAATGTGTTCACTTTTAATTTTGAAATTGAATTTGATTACCATTTAACCCTTAGATTTTTTTCCTTTTTTATTTGAAGATTCAATTAAAGAATCGTAATATCAAGAGTTCCTTTTTTATTTGAGGATTCAATGAAAAAAATAGAATATCGAGAGAATGACTCTTGAGAAAACTTACTTTCTTAGGGTTCGCATATATATCTTATGTTTGGTTGTCTTGTCTTCCCTTGTATCAAACTACCTCTATAATATTTTCAAGACCATATCGCATTTATTTGGGTATCAACTCAACCCTTTAGGTAGATTTAGTTTCTTTGAATGAAAATAAACCAATTTGTCACAACCATTGTTACTGATGTTGGGAAGGGTGGTGCCAAAATAAGCTCAAAAATATGTATTGAACGTCTACAATAAGGTACATATTTTGATAATCCTCATCAGCCTAATTTTTTTATGTAAGTAGTTTTTGTTGAAAAATAAATCTATATGGTATGAAAATAATTGTCTCATTGCTTATTATGTTGGTTGTGTACCCTCTACAGGTTCCCTCAATGCATAGATTCAACACCACTAAGAACCCTAGCGGTTTCAGGCTACAAGTGTATGTAACCTCACTAATGTTTTCTAATATTATCCTTTAAGTAACCTTCATAGGTGCAAGCTCTTATTTATAGGTTAAGTTGTTGGTTCCTTAGGAATACCCTGATGATTATGTCCCCATGACCTTGTAATTTTAATGTTTCTAAGAGAACATTCCTTAAGGTGCCTATCTAGGTTGAGTTACCAAGCATTTTGATTCCCCTGAGGGAATTTGTATTTGATATTTTCAAATCCATAAGGCATGTTTTTTCCATAAGCTTAATATGTTTTATTTTGCATGCCCAACAAACACGTTTGTATTGAGGTTGATTTGATTAAAAACTTGAAAGATTATATCGATATTCAAGTAGGGACTAAACACTATTCATAGAAAGTCACGTAAATTAACCTTCAAAACACGTGTTTTTAATTCCAATCACCCAACCATAGGATTTGGGGCTTCTCCTCATGGTCCAATCAAGGCTTTCTACCAAAAGAAATGCCTAAAAATCAAAAAATGGTTGATAAGAGTGATGGGTGGACAACTACCTAATAATAAATATGATGCCAGGAATTAAAACCCTAAGTTGGCTCCCACTCCTCCCTTTAAAAAACCCTAACAAGGTGGGAAAAAATGGATACCATTGTTCCTCCTCCCCTCATTCCTCCTCGATTTATCAGTTTTTTGGCTGTCCTGCATATCTAAGTTTCTCAAGAGAATTATTTGTTGATTTTTATACTCATGTTTGGACATCCTCTAATATCACCCCCACCATGTGGAGGTCATGTAATTTAGCTCACCAAAACAATAAATCTCCACAAGAAGAGATTGGGGATAAGCATCACTCCATATCACTAGGGGATTTTTTACTAAAAGCTAATAGCCATTACTAGGTAATCATTTTGCAGCACTTGGATTAGAGGAGAACATAGAGGATGGATAATGAGAATTTCACGTGGATGATTATTCTCAATGAATGTACTCTCATGGAACATTTGAGGTCTCATAGAGTCCTCTCATAAATTATATTTACACACCACTTGTCAATAGTTGGGAATTTTATATGTTATATGTTTCCAAAAAGTTAAGATTTTAGGGTTTATTCTATAGACATCTCTGATAGGTATTTTGCCTAATGCATCACACTTTTCCACTTTGCATGAATATGGATGTGGTAGTGCCAGTATTTTAGTTTCACCAAAAATTTCCCCTTTTATTATTGCATCTAAAAAAGGTTCATTACATCATGTTATTTGGGTTATGCTTGATAACGATGGATATTCTTTAGGATTTCTCAATGTTCAAGCTCCTAATGATGGCCTTGACAAAATAGAGCTTTGGATATGGATTGCCACTAATCTTAATTTTTCCATCTGGCTTATTTGTTTTGAATTTAATATGAGTTAACTTACCTGGGGATAAATTTAGTTCCCTCCCTATAAAGTGGTGTGTTAGGGAGCATGAAGCTTGGTGTTATTTAAAAAAAATTGGGGCTTGGTGGACCATCTCTTTCAACAACATTCATTAATTATAAAACCATGGTTCACTTGGTTTAACTTTCGAGTTGTTGTTAATAAGGTTATTAAGCAGTTAGACCATGTAATGCTTTTTGAGTAATAGGTATTCTCCTTTTCCATTTTTAATGGGAAACCTATCATAGTCCACCTGAGAGGTTTCCTTCCCAACCATAGTCCCACCACTTGTAGAATGCAATGGGTAGGTGGCTTTCATAAAGTCCCTCGTAATCATTTTTTTTGGATTCATCACTTTTTAGCCACGAGGGAATGATCTAGCTCATTTTTAGAGTGTGGAACTTGGATCCACATCTAACATATGCTAATAGCTAGTTTGAGGGATGGAATGACACAATTAACGACACCATTGCTTTCCTCAGCCACTATGGTAGATAGATTATGTGAGTTTGTAAGCAAGTGGAAGGTGTTGTACCTAAGGAGTACCAAATGTTTTCTTGCTTACTTGAAAGAATCCCCTTTTATTCTCAGTTACAAGAAATTACTACCTCACCCAAACACAAGATGAAGGTGGATAAAATATAAGTGCCAAATGTGCTCAAATAAGGGCTCAATTACACTTGCTTAATATTGGTGATTGTGCCTCCAAATAATTTTTCAAATTCCTCAAGGACAAACAAGATAATGAATAAATTAAAGCCATAAAAATAGTGCATAGTCATCTAACCAACCTACTAGAGATATCCTCATCCTTCTTGGAGCACTATAAACTTGTGTTTCAAGCCTAAGAGTATATGGCAGAGAGAGCGTAAGATTTACATGAGTGCTTAGATGTTGTGCTGCCTCATAAGTTGAGCCCTTTAGATAAAAAACTCTATGATGTCCCTCTCTCTCTTGATGATCTATTTGTTGTCATGCAATGCATGGCTAGTTATAAAGTGCTAGGGGTGGATGGCTTTCCTTGCGAATTTTATAAATCACTTGGAAATTTTTAGGTTTTGATTTTCTTCAAGTTTATAAAGAATCCATGCACAATAAATCTTTAGTGTCCATCATCAATAAAGGAAATATTAAGTTTATTACAAAGGCTAGAGACCCTAAGCTTATTACCAGTTGGTACCCTATCACTTTGTTAAATCTTTTATATAATATCTTTGCCATAGCCTTAGTGGTATGCCTTCACCACATCCTCCATACAATCATCACACAAGAGAAAATAGGATTCATTAAAATTAACTATACCTTGGACAATATCATAGCAATTTCAAAAGGAATGGAGTGGGCCCATGCCTCTAGATAGAGGACCATCTTTCTCGATCTCGATTCTTAAAAATATTATGATTGGATTGAATGTCCATTCATTCTCATAATGCTTAAAGCTTTGGGTTTTGGTGATTTCTTCATCTCCTTTATTTAGGCTCTATTTTTGTAAAGCATCGGCTTGTCTCACCATCAATGGTGAGCAATTTAATAGTTTTGGGATTTTTTGCTACGTAAAACAAGGTTGTCCTCTTATCCCATCTTTGTATGTCTTAGCTTCTAAAGTGTTTGGTTATCTTCTTGCTCACAAAGTAAACATAGGGCTTATCATGGGAATTGTTCTTTTTGATCACTCCTCTCAACTCATCAATTGCTATTTTTCAAATGACACTTTCCTCACACTTGATGAGCAAGAAGCCTCTTTTAAAGAGACACTTTGCCACTTTGACATTTTTTGCAAAGATTTGGGTTGAGCATGCACTGGGGTAAAATTTAATGTTACAAACAAAGCATGATGCCATTGTCTGAGTGGTTACAACACTATCAATGGTAATAGATCCAAAAAGTGGAAACTTTCAAATTTCTTGGTATTCCCATTATTTTTAATAGTTCCCCCTCTATGCTATAGCAATATGTATTTGATAGAGTGGGGGATAAAATCACTTACTAAATTACTAAGCCTCCTTCTCTTATAGGTAAGTTTCAAGTGTGCATTAAAATTCTTACAACCACTCATGTCTACTATTCATCTTTTTGGGCCCCTTCAAAAGCCTCATATGACAAATTAGCCAAGGTGTTTAGAAAATTTATCTCATCTAATGCTGAGTATACTCTACATTTCCACAAAGTAGATTGGGACATATGTTGTCTTTCCTCATGACAAAGGATGAATGGACATTATTGATATTTCTAAACAAAACATTGCTCTATGTGTTAAGTGGATTATAAGGGAAATTAAGGGAAATGAGGCTTGGAAAATTTTCCTAAGGCACTGCATTGATACAGATACTCCTTATGGAAAGAACCGTTGTAAAAATACTAGATTGCATATTCTTTTGATTACCTCTATCCCCATCAAGATAGAAGGGTCATTTGTCGATAAGAGCATCTAGAAATATTTTGAAATAATAAAATCTTTTTAAAAATGAGTTGGTGATGAATTTAACATTGACATCCCTTTTAATGACCACAATCTATGGTGGTCCCCAGTTATGAATAATTCCAACCTTCCTTTGGAAAATATGTGAGGCATAAAATCTCTTCGGCTTTTCAAAAAAATTATTTTCAATGTTCAAGATTTGGTTTCCTCTCATGATTGGATCTCATTGCACTCTTAAAAATCTAAATATAAGATTCTTAATTCATACTTACCTTCTATTTTGTGTATTCAAGAATTTATGCCCAATGTCATGCTCCATAGGATGGGTCTACAACCTACACTTGCCTAGAGGAAGGATTGGCCATGGAAGTGGAATACCACCTTCAAAAATTACTCTACTAATCTTCTGTACCAAATCATTAGTCTATTTTCTTCAACTTTGTGTAAGCTCAATATGAAATCACATCTAAATTCCTTGCCTGGAATGTGGCCTACCAACTCATTAGGATTTGGAATGCCAAACTCCAGCCCAAACCTGCGCATTTTATTTGGTGCTTTGTTTATCAAGGTCTTTATCTTAGGGAGCATCTCACACACGTTAGGATTTATAACCCCAAGTGCCCAGCTTGCTCCCATCATGAAACCTTCAAACATCTTTTATAGACATGTTTGAGAGCTCAAACTACCTAGCAATGGATTCATAGCCTATTATGGCCTTACCACCCAAAGCTAATTAATTGGCGCATGGAGTTTTTTGGGGACAAAGCTCAATGGCCTCCATACATTGCATTCCTATGGAATTTTTCATGGCCATCATTTTATTTTAGCTATGGAAGTCTAGAATCCAGTTATTTTTAATAGTGAAGAGCATTTTTTGTAATTCTCTATTAATGATAAAGTTGAATTCTTTAGCTTTTCTATAGATTTAAGCATGGGTTGAGAAGGTGGCCCTTGTGTTTCAACACCTGCAGGAACTCCTTAACCATTGGAGGAGTGCTCCCTATAGAAGGATCCATGTTCATGCTGACCAACCCTTTCTCCACTAGAAACCAAACGTTGGTAGAGCCATTCTCATAGGCTTGGTAGCTTCTCCTCTTCTCCTCCTCAACAGAGGGGTGGAGTTTTCCATTGCATGGAAAGTCTTTTGCTGATCCATCCAGGTGCAATTCGCCTATGCAAGGTGGCAAACCAGTGGGGACTTATGCGCCTTCACCTCTTGGATGGGGTATTAAAGTCTCTTTGGATCTTTCAAAATCCATTCAGGATGGGTGGGTGGTGCCTAAATCTCCTTTGGTGGAACCCTCTTCTTGGGGTACTTAGCCACCTAAGGATGATTTGCGTCCACCACCTTCTCGAGCTACTACATGTGCCTAGTTCTCATGTTTTGTGATGCTTTAATGTTGATTTTGGGTTGTCATGTATAGTCGTCACTTTTTGTTGTTTTGAGCAGTGTTTTTTACCGATGAGGAGATCATGACATGAATACCAACCGACCACATTTTTGATGTAACGATCTATGTATTACATTTTTTAATGATTAATTGATATATAGACGAGTTCCAATAAAAATCATAATATCTTGGCCATATGGTGAAGTTTGAATCCTTTTTTTTTCGAAAATATATTTTCAAGCTTGACACATTGGTATAGTTAGATTGACATAATTTGTCGCCAGTCAACAATAAATTTACGAAAAAAGTAATGAATTTTTTTATAATTATAATATGTAATAAATAGTAAATTTGCGAAGAAAGTAATAAAATTATTAATAATAGTGATATGTAAATACAACTTATAATTATAAACTTAGCACTAAAATTGTATTGCACTCCATTGTTAATTGAAAATTGAAAATTTAAAACAAATTACAATAGCAAC
The DNA here is from genome assembly GCA_037957365.1 of Torreya grandis. Classification (NCBI taxonomy): domain Eukaryota; kingdom Viridiplantae; phylum Streptophyta; class Pinopsida; order Cupressales; family Taxaceae; genus Torreya; species Torreya grandis. Next base: position 3,104,394 of record JARHVA010001387.1, read on the forward strand.
ACAATTTACAATCATACTGAGTTTTTTTGTAATGTAGGTAGGTATATGCACGTTATTTTCATAGTTTAACATAAACAATGGAAGTTCTAAATTACACATGTGATCAGGTGTGAGGTGAGAGTATGTTTCATAAGATCGACATTTTGTTTTACCCTCTATATACCAACACCTTCTACCCTGAAAACTAACTAATCTCTCACCAAGAAAATACTTAGCTCCTGCTGAGAAGAGCTATCAGGATTGATCATATGAAAAGCTTGTGAATTTGCAGAAACCACAACTCTCTCAAAATATGCTCTCATATAAACTATATCCTCTTCATTATTTCCATGACTTACTCCTTCCTTGACAGGCAAAATTCCTGCCCCCATGCTTACACTCATCATCAGCTCCTTGGTCCTCAGATCACTAGAACAAAGCTGGTTTGACTTCTGTATAGCAAACCCAACATTCCTTCCATTGCAAGACATGCTCCACAAGGCCTCTGAATAGAGGTGAGATCCACTGTTTTCCTTGGTCTTTTCACATTCTAGCACAATATGAAGCTGATCTTCTTCCATCTCTTTCGCTAAAAGAGGTCTTGGAATGGAGAACTCTAAGACCATGATAGGAAGATGCATAGGATCCTCTTGAATGCATAAGTACACATGTCTTTTTCTGTACCCAAATATTGTTCCTATAACTTTGGAAGGCACGGCATCAGTTAAAATCTCTAGTGGGTTTTCCATGCACGATGACATTGATTGACTGCATCCACTGCAAGGGTTCACGAGTGATATGATGGATCTGAATGAGCTCCAACATTTGAATTCCTTGTGATTACCTCTATTTGTACTCACAGTTCTCTCAAAAAATTTCATGGCTGATATTCCTCTTTCATGCCAACACAAATCTATCATTTTTCTCTAGCTTCTGTTTACTTATAATCAAGCCATGAATTCAACCACAAATTAACAAGATCAATGCAACGGCTTTTGTTCCGAAAGATGTTGAAACCAAATCTATATATAAAGATTTTTTTTTGTTCAGAGATCTGGGAAGAAAAAAGGTCAACAGAAGAAGAAGAATAGGCACTTGGGTAGAGGCCAAAATTGCAGAGGAGGACTAGGAGCATTAATTTATGTTGAGGAGAATAACAGGGAGGATTGTCAGGGGTTGTGAAGACCAGAAGAAAAAAAAACATAAAACCTTAATTGAATAATAAAGGTGGTGACACACAAACCATAATTAAATAATGTAGATGGTGACTTTTAGGTTTTGTGCTCAGTACTACTTTTATGTTTTAATTTATTGAATATCAAACATTAGCTCATCAAAGGTCACTTTGCCCCCTCATTAATATTTTCGTATCTCTAAGATAATAATCCAGTGGATGCCAACTTTCAAAGTGGTGTGCATACCCATACAAATATTATACCCACATTGTTCGTTGGTGTGTCCATCTCTCCTATATTAATGTATTCACCGATTGTCTTATTTAAATCTTTTCTTAACAGGCACCTGTTTCTGGTTGAGCTATCATAGAATATAGCTATTTTGTTGGGATGGGCAACACGGAAGGGGAGAATACAGGGATGAGGATTTTATTCCTTCATTCGTGCAACATATAGAGATGGGCCTTTACTTTAATATATATTGTTTTATGGGAGAGTGGGTTTTACATCAAACTGCATCACATTTATCCATAAAACATACAGTTAAATTTAATGTAACTTCAAATGGTAAAATTGGATTTAAATGGTAAGAGACGTGTTTAAAAGAATTTTTGTTTTTTTTAAATTTAGAAATAATTATTAGAAAGAGATGATACAATTAAAGATTTTAAAGAAAGATAGTTAGAATTTTTGATGTTTCTAATAAACCAGCTTATACATTGTATATTTATAATAAAATGCAGACAGGCAAAAACTGATTTGATAATTTTATTCGTCAGATCTAAGACTCTGAAAATCTCATTCAATTTCCTAAAATTTTATGCAGATTTTTAGAAAATTGATCTCTTTCTTCAAAATCTTAATAAGACGACCACATCTATGAACCTAAAAAAATGAAAAATGTATTTTGGAGTTTGTGTTATCCTTAGCTTGATTCTTATGAGGCACATAGAATGTTTGAACAATTTTACAATCAGCACACCAAGTATAATACTTATTCAACCAAGCAGTGTAGCGATTCTATTCTATATGACTTTTTGCGTTATAATGAATGCTTGATGGAGAAATAAATGCTTCATATCTACTTAGATTTTTTTAATATCGACTCCAAATGCTTGAATTAATTACATCAACACATTCACATAATCTCTTACATGTATGATATTAATTATCTTTATGTCCTATATGCACTAATGTATATATGTATTTATAGGCTTTTTGAATTCAAATTAGGACCCCATTTACATGCACAATGACATTCAACAAGCAAGAATGCTAACAAGAATAAACTCACAATCTACAAGAAACTAAAAAATAAGGGTCATAAGGCCAACCCTAAAACCGTATACATTATATATTTTTGAAGAAAGTTTCAGAAACTTATAGAAATAAGAATATAAAAAAAGAATAAATAAAGGAAAGAAGACGAGGAACAACCAAAAACATAGTGAAACATGTTAGTATAATACACAAGAACTCTAAAATGATATAATTTTAGGATTGATAACTACCCCATGCTACCAAAATTAAATGTTTGTATATACATTGAAATGAATAATTTTTAATATTTTTACTAATTTGATAGTTTCTTTCATTTGTGTATCAATGATATAAGGGGAGTTTGTATGCTTTGTAATACAAATAAATAAATTATATTTATTTAAGTATTATAAGACATGTAAAATATAGTAATAATAATGTCTAATTAATACATAGAATATTAATATAAGGAATGGTTAGAGGGATATAAATGAAATATCTTATGTACTAGAATGTTGTAGAAGATATTTCGTCTAAATATGAACTTGAGAATATGTATTCAGGAGTGTGAGAAAGATTATTCTAAAATTTACATCCAATTATAAAAGGTGATGTCTATAAATAAGATTTGACTTTCTGGGTTTATTCCCTCTTTGCTTCCTTACATTCAATTTATATGTGGTGACTTTCATGTTTATACAATACGTTGAATCTTTTTTACTTATAATGTCAAAAAAACTCAATCAAAGACATGCGTTATGATTTGGGTAGCTGGTGTCTACTAACTAACCCTCATACAGTCATACATCATAAATAATAAAATAAATAAAATTACTAGAAATCTTAGAAGAACAAGGTATGCCTCTCATGTATCAATACTATATCCAATACTAAATGTATAATTGGTAATCAAATGAAATATTCTATTTGTTTATTGATAAGTGTTTTGAATTCAAATTTGAAAATATTAGCCTATGTATCGATTTCCTACAAATAAAAATAAAAATAAATAAAAAAAAGCAAACTGAAGCTATAGGACTTCCAATGATACTAGTTATAAGACTACAACAAATGATTATATAAAGGCTATAAGACTTCTAATGATTCGTTTTATAACACTATAAAAATTAATAAAATGAAAATTATCTTTAAAAATTACAAAATCAACAAAAATATTGATATTACCCAATTTAAACTAAATTAATTATATATAAATAAATATACGAAATTAAAAAATAAATTAACACAAAAATAAAGGCACGGGACCATTTTAAGATACTAAACTCTTAAGCATGGCGACTAAATTAAAAGATAAAGAAATTGAATTATAAATAAAAAGTTCTCTAAGTCTCCCATAGGGAAGGTTTGGGTGTCATTTATTGAAAGGGCTTCGTAAAGCATATGGCAAAATAAATAAGATAGTTGTGGGATAACGTTTAGTAAAAAACCATATGCCAATTAGATTTAGATTCGATATGATGGAATGGCCATTGTTTTTGTCTTGACTCTACAATGTATACTAAAATGGAAGATATAAACTTACTTAGAGGAGTATGTCATTTATTTACCACTTGTTTTAAATTGATGTTTTTTATGGAGGTGCTCCTTAACATCCTCTTCCCTCTGCTTGAAACTTTAGTCTTTAGGTTTGTCTAATTAAACCCTGGCTTAGTAGGTGTGGAAGGTCAGAGGAGGTCTTGAGGGTCACTGTGGTGCTTTTGACACATTGTTTGAAGTCTTGTATATTAGTTTTTTTACATTTTTAAATGGTAGCAATTTTTTTTGTGGGTGGGGTTCTGCATTTTCTAGTGATGATGGTCGTAATAATGGAGTGTTGGTAGAGTGACAGTTTTTCCCCTATTCTATGAATGATGACTATTCCCTACTTTGTTTCCTTCTAGTTCGTGTGTTGGGTTATAGCCATTGAGTAGTAGTGTGGTGGTGCTACAACAATAATCTTTTTCTGTGGTCGCTAGGTTTCGTGGATGTAATGACGATGGTGGTGGTAGTTCATGTCCTCTGGTGGCATCAGTGGTAGCTCAATGGTGATGACTGCTATGTGTATGCCCATTTTTCTGCTTTCTAGGGTTTGCTCCTAGGTTTTCCCTATTGGGTTTTGCCCAACCAACACAATTGTCATAAGGGCTCATTATTTGTTCTGCCATGTCTGGCTTTGCTCGATCAACATGGGTATTGTGAGGGCTAGTGTCGTGATTTATTTCCATCCGCTTTTCTTTGTAACCTTCTGTTCTTTTTTATTTTTAATAATAAGATTATCATGAAGCATTCCAATAGTAAATATATTCAAGAATTTTACATCCTGTATGGATTGCTTGCTTTGCTTCAATTTTTATTGTAGGGTTAATAGTTTGTATTAAAGTTAATTAATTTTAAAGTGCAAGTAACAAGTTTAGGGGGTAAATTTATGGTTGTTGTATTCTCTTGTAGTGAGTTTCTCATTCTCAAACTTTCAAAGACACAAAACACAAGATGCACATAGAGACAAAGACTTTCTTTATTGAATTTGAGACAACATAACATTCATAGACATAATTTTGAGTCATCGTGTTCTTGCTCTACTTGTAAGGTTGTAACTCTAGGTTCTTCTCTATGTATTCTCTGTTCACTTTGTGCTCTAGTTTTTTCCTTGTTAGGAAACCCCTTGATCTCCTATATCTACTATATGTCGACTACTCTCTTCAATATGCCAACTCTCCACTGGTCTCAACTACTTTTTTTAGAGATAAAATCCCCCTTAGTTCTTGCCTTGAGATCTTTTTTCCCCACTTGTTAGCTTTCTCGAATTCTCTCTCAAACTATTTATGATTCCCAGGGAATTATTTGTAACAAAGACCATGTGGTTGATTTATTTGTCTCATGGCCACAACTAACTAAAATCTCTCATCAAAATTTTTCCAATAAGGCCCAAAATGCCCCTTTTGACATTTTCCTATGAAAATTATGGTTGCATCAAATTTTGTTATATAACTCAGTGTTATCTATGTTGCACACATGATGTTGTGATCATTGTAAATAAAGATCTTCATGATGAATTAGATTATGGCATGTTCCATGATTCGAAGTCCATTGTCACTAAGCATTATGTGAATTTGAGGCTCTGTGATGTGTTCTTGAGATAGACATACTCTATGAAAATACAATATGTGTGTTTTATTTTAGGTTGCTCGACTCCCTAGATTTTGTTACCCCTTGGGGATTTAATGAGGCCGATGACTTATTTACTTCCAACTGTGACAACCATCCACCTTTCACAGAATCATAGGCTCTATGAATTATTTTTGGTTGCCAAGGACTTTATGGGGTGATATTGAGGCTATGGGATTCATGAACTCCATTTCATGCATTAACTTTGAGAATTCCATGCACTAACTTAGAGAGTTTCATAAAGTGCATAAACTTTGTGTTATGTGCATAAACTTTGAGAAATTTATGGGTTGTAGATCCATTAAACTATGTGAATCACTTAATAACTCAATGGGTTCATAATAAAGTTTGTGGGACACTAGAATTGGTCATATAAACAAATAGTTAGTGAAATGAGATATTGTCATGAAAGCATATATTTGTATATGTGAGGCATCCATTAGACTTGGAGAATGTTTGGCCTCTATAACATTGCAACTTAGAGTTATGATAATAAATTGAACCCAAAATGTGATTTATGTAATCTATTATAACCCATAATTTGGCTAAAAACCATTTTTGAAAATTAACCAAAACTCCTACAATATTTTTAGGTGATGCAAGATTGCACGCTCACCTTGGATGCTCCTACATCAAACACCTAGGGTAAATGAAATTACCAATGACCTCTTATTCATTAACCTATTATAAGATCCTTGATTGATCTTCCATATTTAGAAACTTTAGATGCATATATTGAAGTTGCCTCTTCTACTGCATGGTTTTTCCAATTCACCAACTAATTGTAGTACCCATTGCACCTCGCATTCTTTCAAATCTATGTGTTTAGAATGGATTTTATCTCTTCCTTTTTCTTGGTTGGTAGTTTCTCTTTCCAACCAATGTTTTTAAAATCCATGTCTGACTCTTCCTCATTTGTTTTCCCTGCCACATACAGATACAAATCAGACATATTAATAATTGGAGAGATATCTAATCCTTTTGGTAACTAAATTTCATTAGCATTGGCTAAGAATTTTTTGACAATCTAACAAGTCTAATTTTCTTCCATTTATGTTATATTCACCATTTGCAATCTCTCCTTATGCAAATATGCCAAGACTAAGTTTTCAACTTCAAAAAATGTTTTTGTTCTCCTTTGATCAACATGTTTTTTATATTTATTTCCACTTTCATCTATTTTACCTCCATATGTACAACATGTATAACTTGTGCATATTCCTCACCTTCAGCACTTATGCTACTCAAATTGGTTATATTTTTTAATTCACTCACACATATTGGGTTGATTTCACATACAATTTGGAAAGGACTCATAATTGTACTCCATTATTGAATAATTATATGCAAATTTAGCTTGTGTTAACTCCAAATCCCATTGTTTGGGCTTATCACCAATGAAACATCTAAGAAAATTTCCAAGACCGTGATTTACCATCTCCATTTTCCTATCCATTTGATGGTGATAGGTTGAACTGAAGTCTAATCTTGTGCCCAATTTTTGTCACAATGTCCTCCAAACATGAGCAATAAATTTAGTATCTCTATTTGATAGAATACACCTTGAAAACACATGCAATCTCATAACTTCATTGAAAATATGTTAGCAATATTTGTTGTAACACTAGCTCTCTTGCATTATATATAGTGTGTCATTTAAAAAAAATTATCCACAAAAATGAAAATGGAGTCATTACCTCTCTAAGTTCTTGGTATTTTGATAATAAAGTTCATGCTTAATGCATCCCATGGTCTATCTAGTATAGGTAATAGTTGATATAAAACAACATTTTGGTTTCTCCATTTTTACATGATAGAAATAGGCATACCTTTGTATGAAGTTTTTCACATCCATGCTCATTTGTGGACAATAATATTTATCACTTAGTTGCATCAAAGTTTAATCATATCCAAAATGTTCAACCATACCTCTATTATTTTTCTCTTTAAGTGGGTTTTCCCTCATATAACCTTGAGGTTTGCATAGCCCCTTCCTCTTAAACAAAAACCAATCTTTAATAATGTAATCCAACCATGGATTTTTATCCATTTTTGTGGGATCTTTGCATGTTGTCCATGCATAATGAAAATATTCATCATCTTCATACAACTCTTTCATTGAATTAAATCCAATTACTTCAACTCTAATCTCATTCATAACAATAGCTCACCTACTTAAGGTATCTGCAACCTTATTTAATTTCCCACTTCTATGCTTTAAAACAAAATAATAGCTCTGAATAAATTCTACCCATTTCATATGTCTTTGATTTAGCTTACCTTTATTATTTATAGATTGTAGGGCTTGGTGATTGATGTATAAAACAAATTCTTTTGGCAACAAACAATGTCTCTTCTTCTTAAGTGCTTTTACTATTGCATTATATTCTTGATCATAAACTAAGTTTTTTCTTTTAGCTTCATTTAATGTTTCACTAAAATATGCAATAAACTTACCTTATTGACTCAACACTTCTCTAATGGCCATTATGCTTACATCATAATCCACTTGAAACACCTTCCCAAAATCAGGGAATGCCAACACTATTGTACTTTTATCTTTTTATTTAAGATATGAAAGTTATTATTTGTTGCAACTATCCAATAATAATTATTTGTCCCTTTTCATATTTTTCATGATAGGAACACATATACCATTAAATTTTCTAACAAACTTTGGGTGTAATGTTTCTAATCCATGAAAACTTCTAGCCTCAAACATATCCTTTGGTGAAGGCCACTCCACAATTACTAGATATATGGTTCTTGGAACTAGATATACATGATGGCTAATGCTTCTCATAGTTGGTAACCCATCAAAAAAATTATTTGTCATAATATCAACATACTCTTTCAATAAATTCTGAATTTCAATGGGAATGTCACTTACCTCATTTTTTGTCACAATTGATATAGGCTTTGAAATGAAAGGCAAATCACATCTCCTCTTCCTTTACTAATTTAAAAAAATATATCATGAAATCATCATCAACTTTGAATTGTTGTCCACTTCATATCCCTTATCCTTCAATGTCCTCAAGGTGAATTTATTTCCATCCTTCACAAAAATTTAAGTGTTCTCTCTTCCATCATGCATAGTTATTATATCATATTGTCATGGCCTTCCCAACACACATGACACACATCCTTGGGCATAATGTCACACATAAATTTATCCATATATGAACCAAGTTTAAAATTCATCATGCAGTACTTGTTTACTATAACTTGATGGCATTTAAATAACCATGAAACTTTGTATGGGGGAAGGTGTGATAAATTTTTCAGCCCAAGTTTATCCACCACTTATTGAGACACAAATTATGTTTTTTGCCACAATAAATGACTACCTTACAACACTTGTGATTTTAAAATAGTCAGAATAGACTCTTTTTTTTCACATGTTCATTCACTTCCTTAGTTGGTTTCAACAATACTCTTTTCATCATAAGAGCCTCTCCTTGTTCTTTTTCTTTTGTGTGTGTTGGACATCTAACATTTCTTCATCTCCATGGGCAATATGTGTTGTTCCTGCAATTATTCTACCATTATTTTGAGTTGCTTCCAGACACTCATAAGTTATATGTCCAACATATTTATTGAATCCAAAGTACTTACCCAAAAATCCTCTGTCTCTTCCTCTTCTAAAGAATCCTCTTCCTCTAAAAAGTAGCCTCTTCTTCCTCTAGTAATATGATTCTACTTTTAAGAGTTCCTTGTTTCCCATCATGAGTTTATTGTCCTTTACCACCACTACTTTTCCTTCTTCCTCTTGAGGATTCTTTGTCTACCTCTAGATTTTGTATATTACATCCTAGAAATTTTTGCATATGCATTCAATGTACATTGATATGATTCTTCCACAATTCTTAGGTTAAACAAACTGATTATCATCTTAAACAATAATATGTAACCCATTCATGTATTTAATCACCTTTTTTGGGTCATTTTATACATGTTCAGATATTATAATGAGCCTATTAAACTCATTGTAAATTTCCTAAACAAACTCATATGCTATTCTAAACACAAGAATGTAGCCTTTAATTTCTTCACCATTCTATCCCATGACTTGATTTTCTCCTTACTTATTTTGTCTCTTCATCTACACATGATCCCACCATAAAGATGCATGACATTCAAACTTTGTACAAGTAAATTTAAATTTACTAGGTTCCTCCATTGATTCATAGTCAAAATATTTCTCCATTTCTATATTCTAATCTATAATCTATTTAGGGTTCAAGTTTATACTATAACAAGGTGTATCTAGATTTGGCTTGCTACCAAGCTTTACAATATCTTTGAGAAATTTTATTTCAACCTAATTCTCCATATCTTGATCTTTAATTTATTAAGCCTTTTTTATTCTTCATCACTCACATATTCAACATAAGCTCCTCTTCTTTGTGTTGTCTCCATTGTATCCAATCTTGCTTGGATTCCCCTCATCATGTTTTTTAGGTATATAACTCTAGGTGTTCTTTCTCTTGCACATATTCCAATGGGATTATCTTTGTGTACCATCACTTCAGCCAAAGTAAATATTACCTTTCAAAACTTGTTAATTAGTCAATTACAGTCTCTATACACATAACAAAATAAGAGAAAATAACCTTGCTCTGATACCAATTACTGAAAATGAGATGTATAGGGGGGAAATGGTTTCCTTACTCATCAATAATGATTCTCACTCTCTAACTCTCAAATACAAAAAGCACAAGATTCACATAGAGACAAAGACTCTCTTCATTGAATTTGAGACAAAATTGCATTCATAGATAGACATTGGGATCACAATCTTATTAATACTCTTGTAGGCATATAGACTTATTTTCTTCTCTATGAATTCTCTTTTCACTACATGCTCTGATTTTCCCCTTCCTTGGAAACCTTTTTATCTCATTTATCTTCTCTCTATCAACTACTCTTTTTAATATGTCGATTCTTCAATGTTCTCAACTACTTTATTTAGAGAGAAACCACCCCCCCCCCCCCCCCCCCCCCCCCCCCCCCCCCCCCCCCCCCCCCCTCAATTTTCAGCTTGGGATATTTTTTTCTCATTCATCAACCTTCTTGAATTCTCAACCGAATAATATGTGATTCCTAGAGAATTCATTATACTAGTGACCTTGTGGTTCAATAAAATATCTCATGGCCATAACCAATTAAAATCTCTCATCAATATCATTCTAATAAGGCCTAGAATGCCCCATTTGGCATTTTCTTGTAAAACTTGTGGTCACTTCAAATTTTGTTATGTTTTTCGAAGTTTTCTATTGCATGCATGATATTGTAACCACTATGAACAAATATAGTCATGATGATTGAGATTATGACATGTGTCATGAACTCACAGTCTATTGTGATCTTTGTGGCCATTGAACATTTTATGAATCCAAGTGTAGATTATGATTACAAGGGGTTAGTTCATTGTTAGTGATTTAAAATCAAACAAATTGATGAACACAACACCTCAGGCATAATATCTTGGATTAGGAAAGGTATAAGAGAATACAAAAAAATATAAAAACATAACCAAATGTTATAACTTTCCAATGGATTCTTCCTCCAAGCTGAATTCAATTTTGTTTATGCTCGGACTGTAGAGCTAGGAGTCTTTATCAATGTCACTTATTTATTTTGATGGCATCTCCCCTTGTCTACAAGTGGTTATTTTAAATAATGGAAGAAAGGTGGAATATTTTCAATGGATTTTTACAAAGTTTCTTTGCACAAAAAAGCTTGTTATGCCTATAGAGATCATCTTTTATTTATAGCTTGATCAAATGCATTATAATTGTTGGATATTAATCAAGATGTGTGGATAAATAAATTAAATTTGAGTACTTATTGTAATAAATATTTTTATAATAGGCTACCTTAATGAGGCATGGCTTCCAAATTTTGATATTTTTGTATATTTATGATAGAGCTTGATAATTTTTTATGATGTCATGATGATGTCATAATTCAAATATTTGTTGAATATTTGAATATTTCATAATTATAAATTAACCAATTTATATGGATTTTATATGGATTAACTTCTATGTGATTTATGTAATATCAAAATTTGACCACTTATCTAGTTAATTTCCTCAAAATATTGCTTGCAAAATAGTAATTTGGCTCAAAGTGAATTAGATGAAGCTAACAATTAGTTACAGTGTATTGCCCCAATCAGGATGCCCTAATGTGTTTTAGAATATACATGTCAAGTGTGTGGGTGAATTTGGGTATTTCAGTGATTTGCATGGTATTGCAAGAAATTAATTTTGATTTCAATTTTGACACGAAAATGATAAAAATTAAATGTCAACATTTTTCCCTTGTTTGAGAAGGTGTTACAAGTCATCATAAAAGTAATGTATTTTACAGAATGAAAATTTTGTTACAATGATTAGATAATGATTAAAGAATGATGTGCTTACATTTTTGTTGATTCATGTTCAATTTCATGAAAACAAGTTCACACAAATGCCTTAAATGTTATTTGGGACACCTAAGATGCCCCTTTAAGGGATTGGTTGAAAATTAATTTTGATGAACGGGCCCTTGAAAATAATAAAATATAACACTTTATAGCTAAAGAGGCTGAGAAACAAAATAATTAAAATAAAATGAGAGAAAAACGGACCATGGAGCCACCTGCAGGCCTCTAGGGAAGAAAAATGCAATGGTAGGCTACGGGGTAAAAATTAAAATGTTTGGAGCTATATATTTATCCCTGGGGGATGAAAATGGTTCATTTTCACCATAAACTATTGAGAATTTACTTTGGATTTGGACATGAGAGATGTAAATAAAATGGTGTGTATTCCACATGAACCACACCAAAGGCATCTTGGCAAGCGAATGTGAGTACCAACAACTAGTGGGGAGTGGAACATTGATAAGTGTCTTTATTTTTTGTAAATTTTTGCATTTAATGAATTTAATACACATTATAATTAGGAAATTGATTGATATCACCATTTTTGAAATACTAATATCATGCCTTAAAATGGTGATATCACTACTAGAAACAATAGTATCATGATAAATTTGATGATATCACTGAGAAAGGCTAGAAATGTTGAAATGATGAGAATGCGTATTCAAGAAACACCAAAATGGTGGGACCATAGTAAAAATGGTGAGATCACCATGTCAAACAGTGACATTGTCATGATAAATAGTGAGATCATCAAACTAGCCAAAGAGGCTTGAAATGGTGAGAACGCCCTATTAAGCATAGGGATCACATTGAGAAACAATGAGATCATTAAAATGGTATAAATTTGAGGAATTGTGAGAATTCCCTACTAAATGATGAGATCACCCTAGTAAATTACAATAATGCCCTTCCAAATACTAGGATCACCAAAATGGTATAAAATTCCAAAGTGGTAAAATAGACAAATTAGAAGAAGTATTTGGTTTGATGTGAAGGGTGAATGTTTAGTTTAGGTAGATAGAAGGATTGTTTGTGATAGGATATTGGTATTATCTTGTTGAGATATATCTTGGTTGACATAACATGCTGACTTCATTATGATTGGTAGGGGTGAGTTTCTATGTTGATCTCATGCGAGCGGTGCTCCCACATCCTAAGATATCTCAAACTATGGAGAGTCAAGACATTGGTCTTCTTTGAGGTAGTCAGTTTGAGTTATATTTCCTAGATGTCGATGATTAGAGTACATAAAGCATTCCTTTCAACATTATCTAATTGATGGCACTTGGATACAAATACAATTCACCTACTTATTCAAGAGGTGATGATGACCTTGAAGGACATGTGGCGTATACTACACAATTCTGATCTGAGGCTATATAATTTATTGGAAGAAGTAGGGGTACTTGACTATGCTAGAGGAATTGATTGGCATCACTAATTTCACCATTGTCAATGTTTTAGTTTATATTGATTCCTTGGAGGACCTAGCCTTCCCAACAGATGGAGCACAACATTTTATTAACTGAGAGGTAATGATTTTGATGGCCATTGTTAACATCATATTATTTCCTAACAAGAATGGTCATACTTTTCATATTGGCTTGGTAAGTGTGATTAGAGATATTATGGACTCGACCACATGATTTTATTATATCCCAATAATATTATCCCAAATTTACAAAGATCTTCATATGATGGCTTATTGGTGGGGGCAGAGTATTGAACCTTGCACACTGCTCCAAATTTGGGCCTGGGATCATATGGCTATAAAGTGATTAGTGGACAACCAATGATAATGGTAGCTTAAGGATCCATGGGTATATGGTTAGCACATGATAGCAATGGGATGACAGTGCCATGGAGGAGACATACTATTATATACAAGCCATTAATTGGATGGTTGATGGGACATTCATCTAATGATCGTAAATGCATATTCAACTTGCATAGTGCAAGGACATCATTATGACTTGATATATGACAACCCCATACTAAATTATTGGTCACCATGACTTTATAGTTGAGTAATATAGGTATGATCATGTACATAAGTATTTTAGGTGGTAGCAAGATGTACCTAATGGGCCTCACTATTTTGTGTATGTCACAAGAGAGATCAATGAGTGGGGGCCCCTTATTCCAAGAGTAGAATTAGTGGGTAACTTTTTGATAGTCTAGATAATGGTCTAGGATATGAGGGATAGGGGAAGATGAAGGATTCACTAGGACCTATGCATCATGGTGGGTGTTGTCCCCAAAAATGAGTGACATCTTTGGGATAACCTATGAACTATTTTGGTTTGCTAGTCCAAAATCATCTCTTCCCTTTTCAAAATTTGTTCTGAGCATTCAATTTCCTCATTTTCCAAGCTTTTTCAGTCAAGGGTTCAACAAGTTCAAAGGCTTCTACGGGAGAATTCAATCAAAAGAACAAGTTTCCAACACGTAGTCATTTCCAAGATTGGTTTAGCACCTCGGTTCAACCAAAAGAGTTCAATCAGCAAGCTTCAAAGAACAAAGGCGTGAACCGTTGAACTGTTGAACCTTGAACCATTTTGGTTCAATGGGTTCAATGACCAATTGGTTCAATGCGCTTGGTTCAAAAGATCAAAAAGACTTAGCCAAATAATGAAGAATCAACTGGTTGAACCATTGAATCGTTGAACCAAAGGTGGTTCAATCGGTAGGTTCAAGGAGCTGCCCCAAAGCCAAAGGAAGAAGTGCCCTTGTAGAGGGTAGTGAGCAAAAGCAGACAAAGTTGGAAATCCCTCGAGAAAATGAGTAAGTAAAAGAGGACGAAAGAATTCTTTCGAAAGTATTTTCCATAGGAAAATGACTAAGGCAAAATTCCTTTGGACTTTTTGTTCGAAGGAATTCACTCGGAAAGAAAGCCCGAAGAAATTGAAAAGAACAAACTGCTAAGTAACGGAAACTTTCCTTCAGACATTTTGTTTGAAGGAAAAGCCTCAAAAGCCTAAAAGCCAAAAGCCCGTCGAAGAAGCAAAAACCCACCGGGGAAGTTAAAGACCGAAGGCCACCCAAAAAATCTTGAAAGGTAGGTACCCTTACAAGGGGCACTTGACAGAGAAAGGACCGTTTGAAAAGCCCGAAGGGACACCTTCCCTTCAGGGCGTCCAAAGAGCCTTCGAAGACTTAGACAAAGAAAGATAAAGGAAGTAATGTTTGAACGGGACAAAGAATGAACTGATTGAACCTTGAACCGAAAGAGTTCAAAGTTCAGTGGTTCATAGATTCAAAGGTTCAAAGGCGGCCTCAGTCAAAGAAAAAAGCAACAAACAGGTGGTTCAATGGATGGTTCAACCAAGGAGCGAGAAAGTGATTGAACCAAGAAGCGATGGAACAAAAGAGAGAGAATGAACCGATAAACCAATGAACCAATGAACTTTCATAGGTTCACAAGTTTAAGGTTCAACATGGTTCAAGCAGTTGGCGACCATTGACGGCCCCACGGAGTCAAATTTAAAGTGAGGGAATATCTATGAAAATTTAAATAGAGCACAAAAATTAAAAGAAGAACCAAGCGACTGACTGAAAAGAGAGCTCAAAGACTCAAATTGCTATAGGCGAGAGAAGATCAATATAAAAGATCAAAAATATCTTCAAGGGAGTTATTTTTGATAGGTGAAATAGTGGATCAAGTAGACTTCTGAGCGCACCAAATCAAAGATGCGGCCTATTTTTTTTCCATGAAGTAAAGACAAATTGGATAGCTGCATAGACATCAGGGAAAGGACCAGACAGTCCATACTAAGAAGAGACATATTAGAGGAATGGACACGCCATAGTTATGGTAATGCACTGTTTCCAGCATGGTCCCTCCAGACAGAACTTAAGGCGCATTGAAGGCATTGACTGTAGCATTGGCTGTCCCATGGGAAAGAATGCCAAGCCTTGCATGGTTGTTATAAGATTGTAATTTCTCTCATTAGTAAAAGAGACTTTTCTTTTTTTATAGGAGCGAAACTCTGCCCAATTGAAAGGAGAATACTAAGACTTTGAGCTCAGATTGTAATTTCATTTCATTTTATTTGAATGAGAAAGCAAGTTATTTGTAGACTTTGTGTTGTTTTGGCTTGTATCATTTTAGGAGATTATTCTTATGTCTATCTTCTGAATGTGTTCTCATCTACTTAATTTAGCAAGTAGAATTAGTGAAAGTAATAAAGAAGGTGTCCTGAAGCCAACTGTGGGAAGACTTTGTGCTTTCACAATTGTTTTTAGTGTGTGTTTTTTTCTTTCTATGTTGAGGATTTTGGGATGACTTTGTGCCCCCATTATCCTCTGTGTTTCACTCTTTGGTCAGTTGAGGTGGAGACTTTGCATTCCATTTCATCTTGCTGGTTCTTATCCTTTGTTACCATTCGCTTATCATACCTAAAAGAAAATCTTGCTGTATCCTGCAAGAACACTTCTGAAAGAAGAGAAGTGCCTTCAGTGTTCTCACCAAAATTTTCTACTCTATTTGTTAACATCATCTCTAAAAAAAGAGAGATGGATGGTATATCCTACCCCTGAGTGTTACTTTCTACTTATTTATATAATATATAGCTCCTGCATATTTATAGGGAACCTCCCTTTGATGAGAGGAGAGATTTGTCCACCTCTGATGTAGTAAACCTGCACACTAGGCTAATCAATCTCCTTTGTTGTGGATGATAAGACCAATTTTGCTCAATCAGACAACTGACTGACAAAATATTCACCCAATAGTCTTTTTGGTGACTTCGCTAGGGAAGAGCACATAGTTTGAAGTCTCAAGCTTCAATCTGAAGTAGATCCTACTCTTTTTCATTTTTTGTTCTGCAATATGGCAACTCCACGTTACACTAGGAACTAGAGATCTCAAGGTGTTGTTGGCCCTATTTTTGAGTTGGTGCAACAAAGCAATTTTGATTTATTTCCTCCACAACCTCACCTTCATCGAACTAAGAGTCTTCCTCCTAGCCCTACCAGGTCACCAACACAAGGCAGAGCTTCTTTTTCTGCTACTAGCAGAGCTTTGCCTATCCATACTCCACCCAGATTTATGATCCCACTTTTACATAATCAAATCATGGCTCAAGGCCCCTGGGGTAACTCTTTTGGTCCACTGAATTTAACTCCACCTCTATAGGAGCTTCCACGCAGTTAAAAGAAGAATTTTCCTAAATTCTTTGGTGATGGTAAAGTTCATCTTGATGAACACATTGCAGCTTTTAGCATAGCCTGTGGCGTAATAGGGGTGGAATTTGAAGACATAACAGTCAGGTTATTCATGGAGACACTACAAGGCGCTGCTGCAGACTGGTTCTACCATCTGCAAGCTCGAGTAGTGACTAATTGGGACACTCTGAAAGATAAATTTGAAGCCAGGTTCAAACCTATAGAAGATGCACATGCCTTGCTAGCCCAGCTCACACAGATGAAGAAGGAGCCCCATGAACCTGAGGGACTTCATTTCCAGGTTTGACAAGTTGAGGCACAAGATTCCCATGGTCGCCCAACTGACACCTCAAAATCTCAAGTGTTTTTTCATCTCTCAAGTGTTTTTTTATCAACTCACAGCTGCTTAAAGTGAGTTTTTGCTGAGACGGGCTAGACACATAGACCTTACTGCTGCTCAGGACTTGGCTACTGAGGTCAAAGATGACCTTATCTTTTTAGGAAAGATAAGGAGAGACCCTAATAAAGGTAAATCCTCTTCATCTTCTGAATACTCACCTACAATCACCACTGACCCAATGGTACAAAAGCTAGCAAATGAAGTGCTAGCTCTCAGAAAGCAAATGGCACAAAGGATGTCATCTACTCTTGCATATAGATATATGCCCAAGAGGACATTTGAGAATCAGGCGTACCAAGGCAATGTTGCCAGGAATCAGGGACAACAAAATTGCCTTCCTCTTCCACAGAGGAACCTCACCCTTGAAGCACCTCCAACCAACTCAGTAGTTGGATATCTTGAAGCTGAATCAGATTTCTCTTTCCAGCCTGAGTTGAATCTTGAAGATGATGCTAATCTCTTCACTGAGGAAGAAGAAGAATTAGTTGGCAAATCCAACATTAATTTTCTGAATTATCAAGATGAACCTAGAAGTGAAGGTAATGTAGTTGAGAGATCATATGTTTTATTCACCCAATCCAAGAATCAATTAGCTCAATCGACTGATAAGGAGAAAGCAAAGGAGTGATTTTAACCAGTAGTTTCAATTGCTAAACGAGGATCCACTCTTCCTTTCCAGCCAAAGGACCCAGTGATTGCAAAAAAGGTAAGTACCTCAAATGCCTCTATGCCTTCTACTTCAAATTCGTAGTCCAGTCCTCCCCCTTCCAAAAATCCAAAGGATGAATTCCCATCCTCTACTCCTGGCTCATTTCAAGCATTTGACATAATTGACCATATAAAGAAAACTAAAATTGAAATGTCTAAATTTGAATTTTTGCAGTCCCATCCTGAGCAATTAGATAAATTAGTTCAGTGTGTGAAGAACCAAAATGCCCTTGTAGGACAAGAAATTTTTAAGGTGATTCATGATTCCCCAAAGAATGCACCCACCAGAAACAACCTTGTCATTACTCCCCCTACTGTTTCTAGCAGGACTAGACCTTTTTATGTCTCATTGCAGATAAATAGACATCAGCTGAACAACTGCATCATTGATTTTGGAGCCTTGAACAATGTTATGCCTGCCAAAGTGGCTGAATCCCTTGGCTTTACACTGACCAAAACCTTTGGTAGATGCTTCTCCATGGAAAACAAGCAAGTACCACTGCTGGGGTAGATCAAGGACACCTAATTTGCATTTGCAGCATTCTCAGACAAGAGAATCAAGATGACTATCTTGGTGGCCGACGTCCCTGCATCCTATGGCATCCTTCTTGGGCATAATTTCTACAGGGATGTTGGTGGTGAATTAAGCATGGACTTATTCGAGGTGAGGATTCTAGTCAAAGGTGTTATGAAGAGGCTACTCCCTAAGAAATAAGTGAAGTACGTGGTTACCTAGACCTCAGAACCTGAAGCTCAAATTCTATTTGAGTCTTCAGGCAAGGATAACTACTTTTTATCCATGGATGAATTCCATGAAATGCCTATTGAAACTCTTGAAGGTGACAACCCGAAGATTAGTTCAAGTAGAACAACAGAAGAATTGGCTGAGTGCAATGCAAATGTGGAAGAATATCCCCCTCTGATGTCAGGGAAGTCCAAGAACAAACACACCTCTGTTCTGATTCCTCTTGTTGGATCTTGCTCCTCGGAAAGAGCACAGTATGATTACCAAATATAAGCAATTATAAATGCAAAAATAACTAGAAACACAAATAGCTGGAATTCACCAATAGCACAGAATATGAGAGACAATACACTATCTTGTATTAACACTTTACAGAAAAGAATACAACAAAGAGCCGCCACACTCTTTCACCTTACAGAGATTTGCCACACCTCAAGTGTACAGTAATTCTTCTCACACAACACTCTCTTACACAAAAAACGGTCCCAACAACCAACTCACAAACTAAATTGGTGTTCACCTCTCCAACTAGTCAGTAATAACCCTGCCAGTTCACCAAGCACTCAAAAGTACTTCAAGTTGATCTCCCATGAACTTGCAACCTGCAATTCAACAGACCATACTCACATGTAGATCCCCTATGAGCTTGCAACAACCTGCAACTCAATGATCTTACAATGAAAGCAACTTACTTGCCTTCCTTTCTATCTCATGCCTTAATTACAATACATGCCAATGGGTCTATAAATAGATCCCTAACTCAAACACTAACTTAGACTCTTAATTTAGACAATTATCCTCGCAACCAAAGACTCTAACTGGCCTTTACATGCAAACACTTCATTTACTTAACTAACTGTCTGTGTAACGAGCAGTTCTAGAACACACAGGCGACCGACGTCGGTCCCTGCTAGTCTGGTTCTGCCGACGTCGGCCGACTCCATGCTGTCGCCGGTGGCATTCTGCACTGGTCACGACTGACGTCGGTCCTGCTACCGATGTCGGTGCTCCTAGATCTCAACAACCTTCCTATTCCACCTGTTTGCAAAGAGTTGAAGCTTTTAGCTCCACAACTCAACAATCTCCCACTTGGAGATAAATAGCTGCAATCTGTACCTGTACCTGTACCTGTACTTAGTCTAGTTTGTTCCCTTGGCTTTGTATCCCTCCTCAAGACCACTCTTGAAGACCAACCACCACAAACCTGTAGTGTAAAACCTGTCATCCAAATCACCTGCCACATCCACATCTACAACCATGTAGAAATTAACCTGAACCTGCATAGCATGTGCACCTGGTGCTAGTCCCTGTAAGAATCCACTGAACTGTCCTCCAATGGTTCTCTCTCGGATTGGCTCCAACTTGTGACAACTCCCACTACTTGGGAAAACTCGGGTTTAGTACATACCATGCACTCAACCTCATTATGTGAATCAAGACACCTGTTCATAGAACTGTTCAACCATCGGCGTGCTAATCGGTTTCACACAATCATCCTGAAACAAAGTCAACATATGACCTACCATGTCTCTAGAACACACTCATGCCAAAGAATCTTGCTGCTCCCAGATTCTCCATGACAAACACCTGAACTAGCTTTACCTTTAATTCAGCAATACCTGTATATGTAACCCTGTAACAAGCACATCATACAAAAATAGGATAGTGTAGCTAATACTATCCAACCTGGTAAAGAGAAACACAATGATCAAACCTCCATTGCCCTGCAGCTAATACAAGACCATATACCCTGATCTTCCATCTCACGTATCCATTTTCGCTCTTCTTTATCCTGAACATCCATTCGTCTCTCAGTGCTTACTTCCAGCTGGCCACTCTACCCAAAACACCTGTTTGGTTCTCCTTCAAGGAATCACATCCTCATCCATGCCTAGCTCCCACTGTTTCTTAGATCTACCTGTTCTGCTTCTTCAACAACTTCCTGGTCTTATGCCATAAGTGAGCAACAAGTAGTGTAAAGAAGGGAAATGACAAATTTAAGAACTTACTTACACCTTCAGTCCTCCATATGGGCGCTTGAGACTCCATGACAGCTTGCTGTCCACCCAAAATTTGTCTCAATAACTGATGCCGGTCACATCTCAGTCTACAGACGACCGAAGTTAGTTTCCTACGACTGCCACCTTGCCGACGTCGGTTTCCCCTGGCTGATGTCGGTCAATATCTGCCCTGAGTCACCGACGTTGGTCTGCACATAGCCGACGTCGGTCCCTGTCTGGACGCCGATGCCAGTTTTCCTGCCGACGTCGGTCTCTGTGTTTTTCTTGTGAGACCTAACTTTTTCTCACGAGCTCTTTTTGGATCAAATCCTTGTCCAAATCACCCTTGCTCTGCTCAAAATTCTTCTGCATCTTGTGCTGAACTCTGTCCGTCACCTTCTCCTTGAAAACCAAGGCTTTCCTATTCTTGTCACTAACATCGGGTTCTTCAAGAAACGTTACCTTCTTCTTCTGCATACAAAAACCACGATCCATACCTTCCAAATCCGAAAGCATATCCTTTGACTCAAGAACAAGCATCTCCTTCTTGTCTATGTGACCAAGCCTATCAAGCCACATCTCTGAATCTACAGCTGAAGTAGAAAACCCAGAAAGAGAATCAGTAGTACAAGTAGATAGATAAAGCGTACCTACTTTCTTACCTCTAGCTACAACAAGTGTACCCTTGGCAACCTTCCAAGAGTCCGCTGTGAGAGTTACTGTGCAACCCTCATCACCCAAACTTCTAACAGAAATTAAATTTCGCTCTAGAACTGGGACATGCATGACTTCTTTTAACACCCATGTGTTACCTGTCTGCAGTTTCAGCTTCACTTTCCCTTTGCCAACAATCTGACAAGGCTTACCATCCCCTACATAAATTTCTCTAAAATCTGTCTGGACATACTCATGAAAAAATTCCCTATGTGGGGATGCATGAAAAGAGGCACCAAAATCTAAAACCCAAGATTCTACTTTATCTAAAGAACATACCAGAGCATCTCGTGCAGCATAATCTGCAACGTCTGCTTTTTCTTCATGTTCTTCATGCTGGTTTGTACCTAATCTACAATCTCTCTTTAAGTGCCCTTGCTTTCCACACTTTCAGCAGGTTATTCTGCCATACTTGGACTTAGATCTTCTTCCTGTCTTGGACCTTGATCTCCCATGCTCTATCTTTTCTCTTTGCCTTCCTCTGCCTTCAACACTCAAAGCATTTTCTGATGATTCACCTGTGCTATTCATGCATATCTCTTCATTCAAGATCACACTTACAACATCATCCACTTTTAAGACTTTTGAAGGAGACACAGTATTAGAAACTACCATTACCAAACCTTTCCAAACTTCAAGTAATGAACACAAGATTAAGAGAGCTCTAATTTCATCATCAAAGACAATATTGACTAAACTTAACTGGTTTACCAAACCATGGAAATCACTAAGATGACTATGAACAGATCCACCTTCCAACATTTGCAAATTAAATAAACACTTCATAAGAAATACCTTATTAGAAGCTGAGGGTTTTTCATATAAATTTGCCAAAGATTCCATCAACTCCACCGTTGTCTTACACTGTGATAAGCTGAAAATCATAGATGATGTAAAACTCAATCTAATAGATCCCAGAGCCTTCCGATCAAGAACCTCCCATTCTTCATCTTTCATATCTGAGGGTTTGCAAGTAACCCCTCCCAACGGTAAGTACAAATCTTTTTGATACAGATAATCCTCAATCTGCATCCTCCATAATTGGTAGTTCTTGCCATTAAACTTTTTCATCCGTAGCTTACTGTCTTCTGTCATTGCTCAACTCCCACTCAAACAGAAACCCTGTGAGTACATGTAATCAAAACACACTAACTAGATCTAATCCAATCTGTTAGTATCCCAACCAAAAGCTCTGATACCACTTGTCAGGGAAGTCCAAGAACAAACACACCTCTGTTCTGATTCCTCTTGTTGGATCTTGCTCCTCAAAAAGAGCACAATATGATTACCAAATATAAGCAATTATAAATACAGAAATAACCAGAAACACAAATAGCTGGAATTCACCAATAGCACAGAATATGAGAGACAATACACTATCTTGTATTAACACTTTACAGAAAAGAATACAACAAAGAGCCCCCACACTTTTTCACCTTACAGAGGTTTGCCACACCTCAAGTGTACAGTAATTCTTCTCACACAACACTCTCCTACACAAAAAACGGTCCCAACAACCAACTCACAAACAAAATTGGTGTTCACCTCTCCAACTAGTCAGTAATAACCCTGCCAGTTCACCAAGCACTCAAAAGTACTTCAAGTTGATCTCTCATGAACTTGTAACCTGCAATTCAACAGACCATACTCACATGTAGATCCCCTATGAGCTTGCAACAACCTGCAACTCAATGATCTTACAATGGAAGCAACTTACTTGCCTTCCTTTCTATCTCATGCCTTAATTACAATACATGCCAATGGGTCTATAAATAGATCCCTAACTCAAACACTAACTTAGACTCTTAATTTAGACAATTATCCTCGCAACCAAAGACTCTAACTGGCCTTTACATGCAAACACTTCATTCACTTAACTAACTGTCCGTGTAAGGAGCAGTTCTGGAACACACAGGCGACCGACGTCAGTCCCTGCTAGTCTGGTTCTGCCGACGTCGGTCGACTCCATGCCGTCGCCGGTGGCATTCTGCACTGGTCACGACCGACGTCGGTCCTACTGCCGATACCGGTGCTCCTAGATCTCAGCAACCTTCCTGTTCCACCTGTTTGCAAAGAGTTGAAGCTTTTAGCTCCACAACTCAACATCTGAATGAAGAGGAATCCAAAGAAAAATCAGTATCAAATGAGGTATGGATTATTGAATTTGATGGCAGTTGGTCCTCCACTGGTTCAAGAGCAAGAGTTGTGTTGATATCTTCTTAAGGAGATATTTTTCCTTCATCCTACAAGTTGCAGTTTAGCAACATGAATAACACAATTGAATATGAATCTTTGTTTCTTGGATTGAGGGTTGCTCAAGACAAAGGCATCAAGCTCTTTCATGCCAAGAGAGATGTTGAACTAGGGGTTTGTCAGGTGAGAAACCTGTACCAAACCAAGAATGAAAGATTGTGTCACTACCACAATCTAGTTTGGGACCAAATTGAAAGCTTTGATACTTTCAGCATCTCTGCCATTCCTAGAGAATTCAATGACTGGGCTGATGCACTGACTATTTTAGTTACTCTCTTGGTCCCTCACTCAGACTTCAAAGGAGACAGGTACACTATTGAGTTGGTCTTTCAACCAAGTGTACCTAATAATGCCAGTCATTGGCAAGTGTTCAATAATGACAATCAAATCATTGCCTTTTTGGAGCAAAAAGACAGCTTTAAACGATTGCATTTTGAAGGTAGTGGACCTCAGAAGTGTGAACCAACTCCTGAATCAAGTATAGACACAGGTGATGAGTTCCTGTAACTCTAAAGGAATAAGATTCTCAAAGGCCTGGTTTCTCTTGAAAAACTATTTGACAAACATGATAGATTCGTCAAACAATAGCAAACAGATTCAAGCTCCTCCCAGGAGTTTGATCAAGTAAATCTAGGCACCAAGGATGATCCTAAGATGGTGAACATTAGAAAATGCTACACTCCTGAAGATAAATTCAAGTTCACTACTCTACTTCGTCAGTACATGGACGTCTTAGCATACTCTTATGATGACCTGAAGTCACTCAGGCTTGATGAAATTTGACATGACATTCCTCTCAAGGCTAATTTGGCACCCTACAGGCAAAAGTTTAAGGCAAAATATATTGCAAATAGAGTGCCTGTAAGGAAGAAGAATGGCAAAAATTACCTCTGTGTGGATTTCAAGAACTTAAACCAGTCATCCTTGAAGGATAACTATCATTTTCCAATCATGGATCAAGTGTTTCAGACAGTGACGGGTTTAGAGATGTTATCAATGCTAGATGGCTTCTCAGGATATAATCATGTTAAAGTTGGTGAGGCAGATCAACATAAGACTGCTTTCACCACACCTTGGGGTATGTTTGCATATAGAAGGATGCCTTTTGGCTTGATAAATGCTGGTGCCACCTTCCAAAGAGTAATGGACCTTGCCTTCAAAGATGAAATGGGTAAGTTCATCGTAGTTTATCTTGATGACTTGACCATATTTTCTAAGCATCGCTCAGATCATATACGCCACTTGCAACAAGTGCTGGAGCGCTACTGCTAGAATAGTATTTCCTTAAACCCCAAGAAGTCAATTTTTGGAGTAACAGAGGGGAAACTTTTCAGACACATTGTGTCTAAAGGAGGAATAAAGATTGACTCAGACAAAGTCAAGTCTATCCAAGAGCTTACCTTGCCCACAAGTAAGACTGTTATTCACTCTTTCTTTACAAAGGTGAATTTCTTACAGAGGTTCATCCTCGAGTTTGCTGAGAAGACCAGGCACATTGTAAACATGATGAAGAATAAGGCCACCTTCAGCTAGACTGAAGAAGGCAAGTCAGCATTTGAAGATATCAAGACTGCCATTGCCCACACCCTTTTTCTAGTTTGTCCAGATTATATGAAGGATTTTTTCATGTATAATTATGCTTCTGAAGACACACTTTCAGCCATCCTGGTTCAGCATAATGAAGAAGGTGTGGAATCTCCCATTTCCTTCATGAGCTATCCTCTCAAAGCTCATGAGCTAAAATATTCAAACATGGATAAGCACGCTTATGTGGTGGTCAAGGCAGTGAAGCATTTCCATTTCTACATCCTCAATTCGTGAGTTACTACTCTGGTTCCTGATACCACAATCAAATCCATATTAACTCAGCAGGAGTTTGGAACCAAAAGAGGCAATTGGATTGCAAAAATATAGGAGTTTGATCTGGTCATCAAGCCAACAAAGCTAGTATGGGGAAAGGGCCTATGCCAATTGATTGCTAACAACAGACCAGAAGAAGCAAGGCATGAAGAAGCAGAGGTGGAAGACGTGCCAACTGTCCTCTTTGTCTCCACCACGAATGAGTGGTATTCAGGTATTGCTTATTTCTTTACTTATGGTGAGTGTCATGCTCACCTATCTTATAAAGAAAGGAAAACTATCAAGCTGAAAGCTGTAAATTTTGTCCTCTGGGACAACGACCTGTATAAGAGGAGCCTTGATGGAGTGTTCCTTCGCTACATGGATAAGGAGCAGCAAAGCCAACTTTTGAAGTCCTTCCACAATTTAGCCTGTGGAGGACATTTCTCTACTCCTGTAACTGCCCATAAAATTTTGCGAGCCAGGTATTATTGGCCAACTCTCTTTCAAGATGCATATAAGTGGGTAAGAAAATGTGAACTATGCGAGCAGTTTATTGGGAGACCCAAGTTAGCTGCCCTGCCTCTCAAGCTAGTGGTCATAGAGGAGCCATTCCAGCAATGGAGAATTGATTTTATTGGAGCTGTAAACCCATATTCAAGTGCTAGACATGATTATGTCTTTACAGCAATAGATTACTTCACCAAGTAGGTGGAAGCAATTCCAGCTAAGCATGCTACTTCAAAAGTAGTATGCAATTTCCTCAAGGAGAATATCATTTCCAGGTTTGGAGTCCCAACCAAGATTGTCACTGACAATGCAGCTTGTTTCAATTCCCAAGAAATTACTCAATTATGTTTCTACTATGGGATTACACTCTCCCACTCTTCCGATTACTTTTCACAAGGGAATGGACAAACTGAATCAAACAATAAGAACCTAGTGACTATCATCAACAAGCTGGTGGATGATAACCAAAGGACATGCCATAAAACATTGGTTGATGCTCTATGGGTCGACAAAATTACATCAAAGAGAGCAATTGGTATGTCTCCTTTCCAACTTTTTTATGGTATCAATGCTGAGATACCAATCACCTTAGAATTGCCAGCATTGAAATTAGCTAACGCAGTTGAGGATCAAACATATGAAAGCACCCTTGCTAAGAGGATCATGTGCCTGACTAAGCTGGATGAGTAGAAAACTATGGTGGTAAACCGAATTGCTGCCCATCAAAACCTGGTAAAGAAGCTCTTTGACCAGAAGGCAAAGAACCATGATTTTTGGGTTGGAGATCAAGTCCTACTATGGGACAAGAGAAGAGAGCCAAAGGGGATGCATGGAAAGTTTGATTCTCTTTGGAGAGGCCCATTTATTATCCATTAGCTCAATGGTGAGAATAGCTTCCTATTGAAATATCAAGACAACACGCTCTTTCTCTGCCTCACAATAGATAGCACCTAAAGCACTTCAATTCCTGAAGTGTCAGATAAGTTCACCTGTACAAATATATATTTGTATAGTCTTTGTTTTTGCTTTGTGTTGTTCATTTTCATTTTTGGAGCCTTTCGTTTTGGGTAGCATGACTCCATAGCCCAATGGCATACTTCAAGGCACTAGAGATTTTGGTTTCTACTCCCCTCAGATGTTCTAAGTTTTCAACTGAAGGAAGTTCCCCAACTGGAGCCAGCTGTTGTCCCCAAAAATGAGTGACATCTTTAGGACAACCTATGAACTATTTTGGTTTGCCAGACCAAAATCATCTCTTCCCTTTTCAAAATTTATTTTGAGCATTCAATTTCTTCATTTTCCAAGCTTTTTCAGTCAAGGGTTCAATAGGTTCAAAGGCTTCTGCAGGCAAATTCAATCAAAAGAACAAGTTTCCAACACTTAGTCATTTCCAGGATTGGTTCAGCGCCTCAATTCAACCAAAAGAGTTCAATCAACAAGCTTCAAAGAACAAAGGCTTGAACTGTTGAACCGTTGAACCATTTTGGTTCAACGGGTTCAACGGCCAATTGGTTCAATGCGCTTGGATCAAAAGATCAAAAAGACTTAGCCAAATAATGAATAATCAACCAGTTGAACCATTGAATCATTGAACCAAAGTTGGTTCAATCAGTTGGTTTAATCGATAGGTTCAAGTGGCTGCCCCAAAGCCAAAGGAACAAGTGCCCTTGCTGAGGGCAATGAGCAAAAGCGGACAAAGTTGGAAATCCCTTAGGAAAATGACTAAGTAAAAGAGGCCAAAAGAATTCTTTCAGAAGTATTTTCCACGAAAAAATGACTAAGGCAAAATTCCTTCAGACTTTTTGTTTGAAGGAATTCACTTAGAAAGAAAGCTTGAAAAAATTGAAAAGAACAAACGGCTAAGTAACGAAAACTTTCCTTCGAACATTTTGTCCGAAGGAAAAGCCCAACAAAAAAAGCCCGAAAGCCAAAAGCCCACCAAAGAAGCAAAAACCCACTGGGAAAGTTAAAGCCCGAAGGCCGCCCGAAAAATCCCAAAAGGTAGTACCCTTGTGGGGGGAACTTGACGACAGAGAAGGACCATTTGAAAAGCCCGAAGGGACACCTTCCCTTTGGGGCGTCCAAAGAGCCTTCAAAGATTTAGACAAAGAAAGATAAAGGAAGCAATGTTTGAATGGGACAAAGAATGAACCAATGAACTGATTAAACCTTGTCCCGAAAGAGTTCAAAGTTCAATGGTTCATAGGTTCAAAGGTTTAAAGGTAGCCTCAGTCAAGGAAAAAAGTAGCAAATAGGTGGTTAAACGAATGGTTCAACCAAGGAGTGGGAAAGTGATTGAACCAGGAAGCGATGGAACAAAAGAAGCAAAATGAACCGATGAACCAATGAACTTTCATAGGTTCATAGGTTCAAGGTTCAACATGGTTCAAGTAGATGGCGACCATTGACGGCCCCACGGACGTCAAATTTTAAGTGATGGAATATCCATGGAAATTCAAATAGAGCGCGGAACTTAAAGGAAGAACCAAGCGACTGACTAAAAAGAGAGCCCGAAGACTCAAATTGCTATAGGGGAGAGAAGATCAATACAAAAGATTAAAAATATATTCAAGGGAGTTATTTTCGGTAGGTGAAACAGTGGATCAAATAGACTTCTGAGTGCACCAAATCAAGGACGCGGCCTATTTTTCTTCCATGAAGTAAAAACAAATTGGATAGCTACACAGACATCAGGGAAAGGACCAGATAGTCCATACTAAGAAGAGACATATTAGGGGAATGGACACACCATAGTTATGGTAATGCATTGTTTCCAGCATGGTCCCTCTAGATAGAACTAAAGACGCATTAAAGGCATTGATTGCAACATGGGCCGTCCCACGGGAAAGAATGCCAAGCCTTGCATGGTTGCTATAAGATTGTAATTTCTCTCATTAGTAAATGAGACTTTTCATTTTTTATAGGAGCGAAACTCTACCCAGTTGAAAGGAGAGTACTGAGACTTTGAGCTCAGATTGTAATTTCATTTCATTTTATCTGAATGAGAAAGCAAGTTGTTTGCAGACTTTGTGTTGTTTTAGCTTATATCATTTTAGGAGATTATTATTACGTCTATCTTCTGAATGTGTTCTCATCTATTTAATTTGGCAAGCAGAATTAGTGAAAGTAATAAAGAAGGTGTCCTGAAGCCAATTGTGGGAAGACTTTGTGCTTTCACAATTATTTTCAGTGTGTGTTTTTCTTTTTCTTCTGTGTTGAGGATTCTGGGATGACTTTGTGCCCCCATTATCCTCTGTGTTTCACTCTTTGGGCAGTTGAGGTGGAGACTTTATGTTCCATTTCATCCTACTGGTTCTTATCCTTTGTTACCAGTCGCTTATCATACCTGAAAGAAAATCTTGTTGTATCCTGCAAGAACACTTGTGAAATAAGAGAAGTACCTTCAGTGTTCTCACTAGGATTTTCTCCTCTATTTATTAACATCATCTCTGAAAACAGAGAGATGGATGGTATATCCTACCCCTGAGTGTTACTTTTTGCTTATTTATATAGTATATAGCTCCTGCATATTTATAGGGAACCTCCCCTTGATGAGAGGAGAGATTTGTCCACCTCTGATGTAGTAAACCTGCACACTGGGCCAACCAATCTCCTTTCCTATGGATGATAAGACCTATTTTGCTCAATCAGATAGCTAACTGACAAAATATTCACCCAATAGTGGGTATAATTTAGACTTATATGAGTTACTATACTGAGGCCTCCAAGAGATGAACAGTCGAGGCCATACTAGATATGATAGAGACAAGTGATGCTAGTGACTTGATAGGTACATGGATATAGAGTGAGGCTAGTTTAGGTGGCCATTAATATGCATGTACCATTACAATAGGTGGTGCCTTTGGTGATAGATTATGGCTCATAAAGCACTGATAGTATTAGTGAGAGTAGTAGTGGTAGAAAAAATAATAGTAAGGGTGGATCCTTAGAGTAGGATGTGGATATGAGAGAAATCCTCAGTCTAGATGTAGATGAGGGTAATACAAATGTATAAGATACAAAGGTGACCTTTGATATCATAATAGCGTCAAAACATGCATTAGACTATGTAGGGCTTTCTCAGTTGGGGATTTTAGATGAAGCTCAAACCACTGTAGATAGGCTTGAGATGGAGATTGCAGCTAGACAAAGATATCTAGGATAGAGAGGATGTGGTAAAGTTATGATGAAAATTAGTAGTATCCAAATGTGAGACCACCAAGATACAAGGCTTGATTATTGAATGAGATATATAAATCACTACTTTGATGGGGCAAGTTTCCTAGATGATAGATATATAGGGCCAAATCACCTTGAGATACGTAGAGTTGGTCACAATGATCAGTGAGTGATACAAGGCTCGAGGAGAGGCACAAAGGCACTAAGAAGATGTGTAAGGATTTATGAGGGGAGAGATACATCTATATAGTTGGTTATTGAGTAGGGTTTATCCAGGGCACTAGCATATATGGCTTAGGATAAGGATGATGTGATTCATTCCAAGGATGAGGTTAGCTACTATAAGATCTTATATGAGATAGTGGTACCATTAGGGCTTAGGGCATCAAGATTTAGAGAGCATACCTAGAGTCATATATATAGTCATACCTCCATGTCACAACATACATCAAAGTTAGATAGACTAGTGGTATATCCTCCCCCATACCACAGAGTCATGGGGCCACTGCCATAACAGTCACCACCAGCACCATGTATAGTACAAAGTTTTGATCAAACTCCTCTGAGATATGATTATAGTTAAAGATGATATTTTTATTTTAGCTCTATATTTTTCCTTTTGGTGATGTATATGTATATTTTGATGTATATACATTGATGTTGAGATGTATACAAACATTAATTATTGATCACCTAATGTATATAGACTCTGGTATTCTTTCAATATATGATGTGGCTTTTTACTCATGTATGTTGGCACATTTTATAGATTAGATTTTGGATATTGATGTGGATGTACATTCATTTTCCATGATTATATTTTATTTAATTTCCATGATGATTATATACTTAATCTAGATATCAAATTTGATTAATGTTGAGATTGTTTTTATCATTTGATCATGATGTGTAGTTGTTTATGACTAGTAGTATATGCTTATTTGGAGATGCACATCCGAATTAGCATAGATGTAGCCATATTATTCTTTTTTTTTTATTATTATGAAAAATAGGATGTTTTTATATATGATCACATGTCAACCATATCGGGAGGGGTTACTTTCTCTTTACGCAACATTGATATATGAGTCTCCCAATCACTTGATTGTTAATTTTATAAACAATAGTATGCATCATAATTAAAAAGATTTCATGATAAAATTATATACCACTTTCATGGGACTAGTTTAGATAAAAATACTAACAACTTGAGATCAAGATATAAAAAATTAAGACATAAGTGTAAAGCATAATGCACTAAACAAAGACAGACCAACAAAGAAATAGATACAAATGTTAACAACTTACGATTAAGATATGGATAATTAAGACCTAATCATAAAACATAATGTAATAAATAAAATTAAATGAAATAAAATAAATGCAATTAAAAATAAATAAACAAGCAAGGAAACAAACTATATGAATAAATGAAAAACTTAATATAAAGTAGTAAACAAATAAGTGATCAATGTTGTGCAAATGTGAGAATAAGATGTTACTCTTTGTGATTTGTCCCTAAGTCTATGAAGTGTTAGATAGGATAACATCCAAATTAGATGAAAATGGGGAATAAAATAATAAGGAAGGTATGGTCGAGCTGACTTCAAATTCCTCATGCAATTGAACATTGCCTACAGAGTCCATGTCGACCATCGGGCCAAATGTAGTTCTTTGTGGATTAAAAAATAAGAAAATTCATGATAATCATTAGAAGGAAACTAATTAATAGATGAAAATATGAATGGCTCACAAAATGGTGAGAGCATAAATGGTATTGCAAAATGGTGATAGCGTAAAGATAAATATTAGGGGAAATTAAAATGGGAATGATAGTGACCAAGTTGACTAGAGTTACCCAATGTAGCTAAGTGTTGCCTACATATTCCATGTGGACCTCAAGCTGATGTGGTCCTCCCAAAAATAGGAGTGTATTGATTGGATAACACTATTTATGAAGATTGATCATTTGAGAATGGCATATACCCACCAAAGACATAGGAAAACACCTAAGGGATGGAATAGGCAATAATTTATTTCAATGATCAAATGTGATGGGAATGTGACGGAGACATCATGATTCAGATAAATGGTTTCCCATGTATGATATGTTTAACACAAAAAGATAGGTTTATCCACATGATATTTAATTAGTGCCACTTAGAACAAAACAAATAGGGAAATCCATTGTCCAACAGGATGACCAATTGTGTAAAGTTTTTTGGTGGCTTGATATGCCCTTTTGGGATTTTCTAATTTTTGACATTTTATGAGTTTTTTTTGAAATTTATTAATGTTTTTGTGTTTTTTAGAATAATATATACACATGAGGATTATTTGAATATAATAAAAAATGAATTTAAACAAATGTACAAGGAACCATATTGTAAAGGAAAAATAACCTTAGGTAGGGGCTCAAACAACAACTAATGTAGATACAATATGGAAATCTCACAAAATGGTGAGGGTGTCGGATTGGTGAAATGAGTAGGAATGTGAAATGACTATTGTTCCACAACTCAGACCAAGATGATAAAGAACTACCTTTCAATAGAAAATTTAGAATTTAAAAGGAATGGTATGAAATAGTAAGGAACATCAAAGTGCTAAAATAATCCACATTTAGGACTACCAAGAAGGGAAATCATGCCAAAAGCATTTTATGTTCTAAAACTATGTTTGTAAAGATGTGTTGATGAGGATCAAATCTGAACTATTTGTTGAATTGTCCACTAAAATCACTTGTATTACCCATAGGTCATGATCAAGATCAAGATGGTAATAGAAGATAGGGGAAAGATAATATTGGGCTAATTAATGGAAAATGAAAGAAAAGTGAATAGAAACCATGAAGGGCATGGCCCCAAGAAGGGGCCCTCATAGATAATGTTCAACCAAGTTAAGCATGAAAACACTTGAGATGCATAATGTTCATAGGCTTATCTAACTCATATCCTTCCAATGTGATGGTGCTAGGTATTGGAGGAATAAAAACAAATTTGTATTCAATGTAAAGCTTATTTTATTTTTATACATCATGTGAGCTTTAAAATATTATGGAAGAAGTTGGTAACAAAACCAAACAACAGTGAAAATAACTCAAACACAATTAAATACTAGCAAAAACAAAACAAAACATTAAAATAAATACATAGCTACCTTAGATTATAAATTACCCAACAAATTTCCCCTTGATCTAAATGGGTATAGAAGATGAAAGAACTAGAAAAATGACTCTAAAGTCATCAAAGAAACTCTGAAGCAATTGTAACTAGTGTATTGTACATCTTGGTACTAATCAAAACTGATGTTGATCAATATAGAAGCCTACCCTATGAGTTATGGCATAAAATATTGATGGACATGATCAAGGCCAAGTCATCCCCTATGATCATCATACCGTATTGTGTCTACACAATCAATGTTTGTCTATAAAATACTGATGAACATGAACATAATCAATGTTTATTCAACTTCATTTATCCACATAAGGCTTCACCTAAAAGCCCATCAAAGTGACCAACCTATACTGTGTATGGCACATCTCACTGATGTCCAACAAATGCTTACAACCTTTTCTCAACATTGCTAGTGCTATCAACCCTATCAATTTGAATTGTCACCAATGATTGATTGAAGACCAACCAATGATATGTCTTCTCCCCCTATCAAATGAGAGGTGAGAAGTTGTGCAATGAGAGAAACAAAATCAAACAATCTTGTCTACTATATGTCATGAATATCAAGTATCGAAAGCCAAAAATGGAAATGAAAGTAAGAAAATAAGCCAAAAAAATTACTACTATAATAGATCCCAGTATTGAGCTTAGTAACTCACACAAAATAGGTGAATCACTGATCACTCAAAACAAGATATTAGGGCCATTGAGACCATAGGCCTCGGCCATTAAAGATGCCTCATAATCAAAGGAAGTGTTAGAATAACTGAAATAGATGGAGTAACTAGAAGATTTATGCCTAGAATGTTTATGCAAAGGGAAATGCAACTGATCTATAAATCAATTTTAGCTCAAATAAGATAAAACCTACTTATACTTTTGATTTTTGACACATTAGATATTAAAGTTTATAACTAAAATGAATCTATTAGACCTAACCAATGGATATCTTACCACAATAATATCACTAGGGAGGGTTCCAAAGCCTCCAGTTAAGTAAAACTATGTAATAGCTCTAACTAAGTCCTAAGTTTTCATATTCACTAAACTAATAACAAGTAAAGTCTAATCTAGTGCTCACCAATGTTTTTGGCACAAACTAAAAGTAAAAATGCATAATAGAATCCTATTTAAGCTATGTATATGTAAGATCCTAATACATGGATAGATCAATATATTCAAAATCTAGTACTTATGTTACTTCTATCCACTAAAGAGAGGAGCAAAGTTAGAGATAATTACCTTGAATATGAACCCATCGAGACTCATTATCTCCCTTGTCAAAATGTGTTTCGCAAGAGGTTGTTGTGGTTTGTAAGGATCACTAATAAAGGCCAAAGCATCCAAGAATTTTTCACAAGACAAGATTCTTTTCCAAGTAAAAACCCTGAGCTATAACTCCTCAAGTAGAATGGTGGAAGATGAAATTGTAAAGAAGCATAAATGAATAAATAACTCTTATTGTCTCTCTAAGAATGGTAAAATTAATGTGTTTATATAGTTGAATCTAACCCTAGTCCTTTCTAAAAGTTTAGCCGAGAGGGTCAACCCAATTGACATTGCATCATTATTGACAAAAATAAATTAGGTCCTGGTCTAATTTAGCTAGGGGGCAACCTAGACCCTAAATGATTTTTATCAATTAGAGTATAGGGTTGATGGGGTTGACAGTGTATCATAAATTGTCAAAAAAGATTTTAGGCTAGGGAATGGCTAATGAAGGTAGAAAATGACTAGAATAAGGTACAAAAGAGGAGGTATAGCTTAGGAGAATATTTTTAAGATATGGTTGGATCGATAACAAGTGGTAGTATGGAGACAATAATCCTTCAAAGCACCAATGGTCTACCCACCCCTTTCTCTGTGCACCCCTTAAGACTTACACTTAGACAGATTGAGACTCAATGGGTTCTTATAAGATATAAATCATCATTAATCGATAAAGTTTAAAAATATTATGTGTATACATAATCTCCACTCGAATCTCATCATGTGTCACTCATTTGAAATAGGGGATGGTGCTTTGAGAAAAGAACATAACAACACACAATGTTGAGGCTAAAAATAAGTTACAGTATTTTAATGCAATAATAAATAAAATTTAAAGTACTAAAAAGGAAATAACTAAAAATTAAAAGTAATGTATGTGTACCTTGAATTACATTTATCATTGGATGGTTGTCTATTATGTTTTTAGTGTTGATCATGGAGGGCACAGAGACTACTTTTGACAAACCCAAGGATATAAAACTAAAAAATAAAAACAAACAAATGTAGGAAATCCAAGATAATTGATGCTATGTGAATGAGATGTACTTGTAAATTTAGAAATCTAGGGTGATAAGTTATATGTTAGACCAAATGACCAAGTCAAAATTTAGAGTAAATCAAGTAATAAAAAAGTCAAGGCTACTAAAGACAGAAAAACTCAAATAAGTAAACCCTAAATAAAAAAGACAAACTCACCAAGTCAAACCAAGGATACATGTCAAAAATGGTAATCAAACATCAATGTAAATTCAATAACAATCCTTACTTAAACAAAGATGGGAAAGAAAAATAGTAAAACAACATTGATGAATGAGCAGTAACAATCCTTACTCAATCATCAATGGAAAAAGTGCATAAAAGAGAAAACAACAATATTGGGTGAGAAGTAACAAACCAACCTCACTCAACAATGAAAAAAGAAAAACAAAGTATAAATGGACTCGGGTTTTCAAAAAAAGGTTATTATAATATTAACAAATGGTAAAGGAAAGTGAGACATATCTAGAGATGTAGAGAAATGGTGTAAATAAAAGAATCCATAGTGACTCAAACATATTGTTTGTTTCTAAAGATAGATAAAACTAAACTAAACTAGTGCTAGCATGTTTTTAAGATGTGAAGAAGAGGGAATATAAGAGAAGGGAAAACATATTTATAATCACACTTGCCTATCAAGTGGGGAATGAAATAGGTAGATGGGAGAATGAAGGAAGAACCAAGGTAGAGGAACTCTTTATCAAAGTCAAGACACTCAAATTAGGTTTGTCAAAACAAGAGGACTTTCAACCTTAAGGACTCTGAAGATCTTTTCCTATCCACACAAGTCTTAGGTCAACAAATGAAATATATAAATCATCCCATGAAGGCTATATGCATAAATATTAAAATGGACCTACCTTCCCACAACATGTTCCCCATTCTTTAAGACCCCTTATAGAGTCATTAATCTATTGGGAAGATTGGGTACTTATGTGATAAAGTAGGTATCACCATAAATTTTTTTGAATTCTCCTATTCTAATCTATTAGACTATCACACTCCAATGGACCTCAGCTCTATCATGAGGCCAACTATGGAGTTTGAGATTTGATTAGAGATATGAGATGTGCTTATAATCATGTTTTTTGGTGTGTTTTTGACTTTTAAAATTTGTATGTTGCCTTTTGTATCATTGTATTTTATTTCAAACGATTTGACTTTTAAATTTATTGATGGATTTTCTATTCCTCCATAAAAATTTAGAAGACCAAACATGGGTACTAAAGATTACTTTCATTTGAATACTTTGGACTTGGTTTCTCATAAAGAGAACTTAGAGAGCATGGTGTCTAAGAGTCTCATTAATTCAAGTGAAATAAGAGTGGTATCTTGAATTCGACCTTGATTAGTCCAATGTGGAGTGAAAGGAAAGGAATCAAGAGGAATAAAACATTAAACAAATTGAATTACCTCAAATTGTAAAAAATGTGACAAAGGGTGAAAAGGGGATACAATGACAGTGAAGTTTGATTCATTATCATAAGAATGAGAAAATTGTAGGAAAACATGTTAACACGTTATTGTTATGCAAATTTTACTTACAACAAGAAGCAAAAGCAAAAACTAAGAACAAGGGATTAAAAAATTGTAACCATTACAAACATTCTAAAAAAAGAACACTGAATTAAAGATGGTGATTTTCTGAGGAAGCCCTAGTCCTATCCATGGTCTTACACTATAACTCATAAAGAGAAACCCACGAGGGTGCACACAACATGTGAAAAATAAATGAGAAATATGATATTTGTGAGGAAGGTTAGGTCTTATCCATGGTCTTACACTGTAACTCATAAAATATTAACCCAAGGGAGTGAAAAAATATTGAAAAATAAGAAAACAATGAGAATAAAAGGAAATCATGAGGAAGACTAGGTCTTATCTATGGTTTTACAATGCAACTCATGATAAAATGGAAACCAAAGGACCAAAAAGGACTAAGATTTTTAGAAAGAGAGAATTTTTTGAAGAGGGTGAGACCTATGTAAGTGTCCTAAAAAAAGTGTTAGTAGGATAACATATAGAAAGCATGATAAGAAGGGAAAGATATACACTAACATTTATATCAAGGATGAGCATGTGAGAGACAAGCCTATGTTTCTCGAAAGGTTTCTTGAAGTTGAATTAGTTTGGTATCATGCAATGTAGAATAAGGGTAGATATCATAAGATGCCCCAATGGGTAATTAGATGTAGGTATGGGCATCACAAGATGCCCCAAAGGTTGAAGTAACATGTCGGTGGGCATCACAAGATGCCCTCAGGATGAGAATATAAGAAGAAAAGAAAAAAACATATAGTGTCTAAATTGATTCAAGTTGTCCAAGAAGATTTTGATAGGTGATTTCACGATTCTCAATGAAAGAAATAGAATTTAAGAAATAAGAAGTATAATCAAGGATAGAGTTAGCCAGACATAGAACAAAGTCAGCCAAACAAAGAATAGGATCAACTAATAGGTACATAATTGTTAAGTTGTGGAGCTAAAAGCTTCACTGATGTAAATGGAGGAGGTTACTAAGTTGCAGAGCAACCGACGTCGGTTAGGTCAACCGATGTCAGTCATATTTAGTGTGTAGAGAAACCGACATCGGTTAGGGGTCGGTCGACATCGATCAGACAGGAACTAACGTCGGCAACCTGTGTGTGCATGCATTTGCATGCGCTTCCAGAACTAGTTTAATTTTAGACAGACAGTTAGTTTGCATGTAAAAGACTAATTTTAGTCTTGAGTCTGCGTTTCTAATTATTGTAATTAGGAAGTCTAATTATTGTTTGTATGGGATCTATTTAAGAGACCCATGGGGTTGTATTGTAATTTGAAGGATCATAAGGACTTGCAAAGACAAGGACAAGGGTTCTTTCGGGTGAAGGATCAGAAGGACTTGCAAAAATCAAGGACAAGGGTTCTTCCAAGGTGTGTAAGATCTAGAGGGTCTGCAAGTGTGCAAGACCAGGTTGATCTGCAGGTTGTGCAAGATCAGGTAGAAGATCTACATGGTAAGTAAGATCAATTGATCTGTAGGTGTGTGTGTGTGTGTGCAAGGTCAAAGGAGATATGCGGGGTAGCAAGATCAAGGAGATCTACAACACAAAAAGGAGCAAGATCAGGGAGATCTACTTGGAGTACTTTGAGTACTTGGCGGACTGGCGATATCGTTACTGACTGGTGGAAACAACAACTCAGCTATTGAGTTGATTGGTTTGTAATTGAGAGAGAGAATTCTTGAGGGAGAATTACTGGTATGCCCAAGAGGTGTGGGAAGAGTGTGATTTCTTCATTGTATTTCCTTCTAGAAGAGTGTTAATACAAGATTGTATTGTCTCTCATATTCTGTGTTGTTTCTGAATTCTAGTTACATTTTACTTCTGATTTAATTCTGTGTCTAGTTGCTTAGACAAAGGTAATCAAGTGTACTCTTAAGGAGTAGAGATCCTGACAATAATCAACTAATTCGATATGGTATTTATAATATATAGGCTAAAAATAATGCATAGTCATATGGGTCAACTATGTATTATTAGACAAGGGATAGAGTAGATAGATAGGAAGACATAGTCATACAGGTCGACTGTGTACTACTGGAAAGAAGGTGGAATAATTTGTAAGATATTGTATCAATTAGGATGATAGTGTTCTGAAATAGGAGGAATTTTTGTAAGATAGTTTGAAGTAAGAATGAAATCAAACACACAAATAATTAGATTGATGTGATTGATCTAGTCAGGGCACACGACATAAAAACTTGCACTAATGCTAGCCAATGCAAGTTTTTTTAATACAACACATAATGATCAAAGAGCAAGCAAAAAACTAAAAAGTAAATGCTACCTAATTGGTCACCCTAAGTGTTATTATATTATTATAAGGTTTTTGATTTTAATGTGATAGGAGAGTTGGCTAAAATAAGGAACTAGAAAGTAGTCTAAAGTTGGTTTCAAGATGTTTGGGTTGAAAGGGATCTATATTGATAATGGTACTAGCTTGGTATTGGGGACTACCCCCTCACTTCACAATCCTATAGTGATAATCATGTCAGGTGCTTTGCCAATATATATCATTAACCATGTATTTATACTTGGCCAAAAAACCAAGTCATCTTCCCCCTTGGTGATGAAATCCAAGTAGGTAGGCTTAGAGAAGATAAATGTTTAAAAGTGTTTTAAATGTTAAGTGATTTGGTAGTGTGTGTAAAAGAGTTAAAATATTGTAACTAAAATGGTAATTTTAAAACCCACCTATTTAGACAATGTGAGTTACTCTAAGCATGCAAATAGATAAAAAGTAGATGTGAATTAATTATTATTAAATAGATGTTAATTCCTTGATTATGAATAGTATAGAGTTGATCAAGTGACACTGTATACAAACAGTACAAGATAGAGTCAACTGAGTCTTTTTTTTTTATAGAAATAAGGTCTTTTAGAACAAAGTCGAACAAGTCGACTATGTCTCTTAGACAGAATACAAACTATAAAATTATATCAACTAGGTTGACCTAGTTAGCTATAGGTTTGCAATTTTAAAGACTGTTAACTTGTCAAAAATAAAATTGAAGAAAGTAACCTTGGTGGGATTAAAGATGATTTATATTGCAAATGAAACTATAAAATGATAGAGAGAGGAAATAAAGGAACCTTGGTGGGGTTAAAGATGATTTAGATTGAAAATTTTATGATGTAATGCTTTTATTGTTGCTTTCAAAATTTGTAAATTGGGTCGACTAGTTTGACCGAGTTCTGCAAAACCTTATATGTTGAAGAAGAATAAGGAACAGGGTCGACCTTGTTCGATAGTGTTTGTTGACTTGTATTTTGGTATAAATAATTTGCAGATAGATTTGACCTATTTGAGTGTATGTTAATATAGAAATGAATAATAATACTATGTCAAACTATTCGATTCAGTAACATGTAGTTGATGAAGACCTGCATAGACAAAATAAAGTCATTTTGAAGTAATTGTGTTAAACCTGTGCACAAAAAGTTAGAACTATATCAAATGTTTCAGTAAAGTACTACAAATATGGAACAATGTAATAAGATGATAAAAATGATCGCATGAAATAAAATATGTAAGGGTTATATTCACATCAGGTTCACCAGAAAGTATGCAAAGGGAAATACGATTGATCTATAAATCAATCTAATTCGGAGAAGATAAATCCTACTTACACTTCTGATTGTCGACACATTAGATATTTGAGTTTATGACCAAGATAGATCCACTAGACCTATCCTAGGTATCTCTTACCACAATAATATCACTAGGGAGGGTTCCAAAGCCTCTAGTCAAGAAAAACTATGCAATAACCCTAACTAGGTCATATGTTTTCATATTCACTAAACTAATAACAAGTAAAGTAAAGTCTAATCTAGTGCTCACCAAAGCTTGTGCCATAAATTAAAAGTGAACATGCATAAGAAAATCCTATTTAAGTTATGTATAGGTAAGACCCTAATGCATGGAGAGACTAATATATGCAAAAGCCATTACTTATGCTACTTTTATGTACTAAAGAGAGGAGAAAAATTAGAGATGCTTAGCTTGAAGATAAACCCATCAAGATTCAATATCTCCTTTGGCCAAAGGTGTTTTATAATAGGTTTTTGTGGTTTGTAAGGTTCACTAAGAAAGGCAAAAGCATCCAAGACTTTTCCATAAGATAAGATTTTTCTCCAAGTAAAACCCTAAGTTATAATTCCTCAAGTAGAATGGTAGAAACATAGATTGTAAGTGTAAATGAATAATTAACTCTTGTTGTCTCTCTAAAATGGTGAAATGAATGTGTTTATATATTTGAATCTAACCCTAATCCTTTATAAAAGTTTATTCTATAGGGTCGACCTAATCGACATTGTCTCATTATTGAAAAAAAAAATTAGGTCCTAGTCTAGGTCAACCAAGCCCAACCTAGACCCTAAATGAGTTTTGTCAATTATAGTATAGGGTCAATGGGGGAGATAATGTATTGTAAATTATCAAAAAGGATTTTAGGCTAGGGAATGGCTAATGAAGGTAGAAAATGACTAGAGGAGGGTGTAAAATAGGAGGCAGAGCTTATGAGAATGTTTTTAGGAGATAGTTCGATTGATAGAAAGTGGTAGTATAGGGATAACAATCCTACAAAGCACCAATGGTCTGCCCACCCCTTTCTCATTGCACCCCTTAAGGTGTTCACTTAGAGAGATTGAGACTCGATAGGTTCTTGTAAGATAAAAAACATCAATAATTGATAAAGTTTGAAAATATTATGAATACAAAAGGTTCCACATAATTTGCCTCAACTTTATTTTTATGTGGAGTGTAGGGTCATCGAGAAGGACATACATCTATAGGATGTCCAATAACAACACATTTGAAACATTTGAATTATTTTTTATGTTGAAGAGATCCAGAAGAAACCAATTCACTAGAAGAAACATAAGAGTGAAAAGAATGACTATGGTGATTATTGGCCATTTTTTGGCCCACATACCAAACTTTCCTAAATAAAGTGTAGTTTCTTGAGGATAAAATATGAATCAAGGCTTAGACAAGACTTTTGGATAAAATTAATGAACCAAAGGGATCTTACAGAGTTCAAGGCTTTTAAAACACTTTGAGCTTACTTAAAAGTGTATCTTGGCATTTACTAAAGATGGGAGAAAATTTGCATAGCCCCCATGGAATGCAAAGAATGCTTGGAATGGCTTGAAAGAGAATGGGATTCATTTAGTTCTTTATTGTATTCATTGAAACACTTGGGTCTAGTGATAGAATTTATGAGTAGGCACTTTGCTGACATTGCCATTGCCACATATAGATGAGTCAGATAAATTAGTCATATGGGTTTGCTAACACTTGTACCTAGATCATACACACTAATTTTTAGGTCCTCCACTAAAGTGCAAATGAAGTTATACATGTGAAAAGTTGGATCTTTAGTCAGATTTCACTAAGTTTTTCATACTTAGCCAAATGAGCTTGATCGTCACTAGGACATCATGTAAGAGTAAGTAGACCAACTAACTTATGCATTTAATATCTTATTTAAGAAACCTTATGTGGCAAGTAAAATAATCAAAATTTTAAATTTACATGCCAAGATCATCCTCAAAAAAAATTAGACTTGCACGAGCTTCTCGATTCAAGTTAAAAGCTTTCAAATTTAGACCTATACAGTGAGACATTTGCACTAACATCAAGTTTGAGATTGAACAAAGCAAGTCCTTTTGAGCTTAAAATCAATGGTCACATGAATGTCAATAACAGTCACACGAACATCATTTGACATTTTATAGACTATCAAATTTAAGATCGTGAACTAGTCATTGGCTTTCAAACAGTGGGTCCCAATAAGATCAATGGTCCTCACTCGATCATACATCTCGATCCAATGACATGAGATGAGTCAAATATTTAGATAGTTTGAGAGATCAACACATGGCATAACCATGTAAACTAGCAAATTGACAACATGATCTTGAGGATTAACATGCATTCAACATGTGGCATAAGTAGGGACAAGGTTGATAATTCAAAAATAGATATGAGGGGATCACATTCATTCATACCTGGTAAATCCAATAGAGTGAGCTGATTCAAGGGTCAATGATCTGAGTTGACTTTGATAGCTAATGAAAAAGATCAAGCTAGGACATTTTCAACTAAGGTCAATGGACTAGCTTGAGTCAGGTAAATTAAATAAATTGACCCAAGCTGGTGGAAATATATAAAACCAAGCTCAAATACGATCTGAGTTGGACTAGAATACATAAATAAGGGCCAAGAATTACCAACAATTTTCTACAAAGATAGATTAGGTCTTTTAGACCTAATATAGACCAAGCATCAAGTAGAGTATGGACAATGATAAGAAAACCAATGACCTTAGATTGGTTTTCCATCTATAAGATAGACCTATGATCCATATATGAAAGTGGAACATATAGGTGACTAATGTAAAGGTTTTTTCATCCTTCAGCATGGTCATAGTCTCGAGAAGTAGCCACCTAAAAATCACGAATCCATGATTCAGTCAGATCCATGAGTATGAGGTTTTATCCTCAAACGAGACATGGTGAAGGATCAAATAAATGGTCTAGTCATGAGAACTATATCTAGGGGCATTTAATGCATCCTCAGAACCTTTAAGAACTTTCTCACTCAATAAGCCATGGGTAGTGTCCTAATTTATCAAATAAGTGGCAAGGATTTCATTGTCTAAAGTTGGTAGCTCAGTTTCAATTAATGACCCAGAACAAGTGTTCTTTTTTTGATAGGGTACTTGCACATCCTTTATTTATGTCTCTCTTCTCCTATATATCCTGGTATCATTCCCATTGAAGGGGTTATCAGCTTTTAGAATTTAGCATTTTCTTTTCTAAGACAAGGATACTCATCGAGACTCTTACAAGAG
The DNA here is from genome assembly GCA_037957365.1 of Torreya grandis. Classification (NCBI taxonomy): domain Eukaryota; kingdom Viridiplantae; phylum Streptophyta; class Pinopsida; order Cupressales; family Taxaceae; genus Torreya; species Torreya grandis. The sequence goes on from JARHVA010001387.1 coordinate 3,148,813, forward strand.
TGTGTTCATTTGATATGGTTAAACCCTATCAAAATATTGTAAGAATTGCCTTTTGAAGGAATAAGATCAACTCTTTGCCTATCTCTTATCTTTAATCAGTTCTTAGTATGCTTGTGCATGGTAAATTTGTGAAGGAGATTCTTCCTAGTTTACTATCCTTATGATCATCTCTTTGAAGGTGTTTCTAAACTAACTTGCAGGTCTAGACTAGTGTTCCATTTGGAACCTCTTCTATGAAATATTTATGCAACTAGCGAGATTGTGAGATTGAGTAAGCCATAATTGCCTTTTGTTGATCCAGTGCATGTTCAAGCTTATGTGAGTGTCCATTAAACTTTGGTGTATCACCCTTTTAGCTTCATTAAGATCCTTGAACCATCTTTCTAAGCCTTTTTCTTGTGAAGCATTAGTTTAGGTGAGCATCAAGAGGAAGTCGGCCTTATCCAGAGGTTGAACCCCAACATAGGTTACCCACAGCTTGGTGTTTGTTCCTATTTTATAGCTTAGTTGGAGAGAGCCTAAAGAACCTTCTCCAAGGGTTTAAATTAAGTCTATAATAGTTTCTAACACACCCAGTGGGACACACTTCTTTTAAAAGGAAGATTGATCAAAGTTGATGTTAGTTTGATCAAATTACAACAATTAAGCTCCTAAACAACATCATCTAGCGACTCCAAAAGGAAGAATCAACACTTTGATGCATTGTTTTAGCTTCATTTCATGCCAAAGGTGACAATAAGGTCAACTTCAAGAGGTATTCCTTTTGATTTTTTTTAAATACCTTTAAATTCATCAAAAAGATTAAGGTTTGTCAATACCCATCCATATCAGGGAACTTTTGCTCCTAGGACATTTCCAAGGCCTACCCATGCAATAATCCCTTTATTAACCCCTTGCATAACCATGTTATACCCTAGATCTTTTGTTGCTTTTAATGACCAAAGCCTCTAGCCATTGCTCACTATGATCCTATCCCAATTGTAGCCCTTAAAAGTGTTCCCTATTATACTGGAGACTAAGCTATAACACCCTTTGAGCACCTCATGGACAGACAACTTTTGAAATATCCATAATGTCATTGAGGAGAATATGACTATTAGGTTGTTAACTACTTCTTTTAAAGGAAAGGCCCTAGATTGATATAGAAGCCTTACTGCTAACTCCATTCAAATATGGGACAAATTAGGGGAAGACTTGTGTAAAACATTTGAGGACAAAAATGACCATTTGTCACTTGTAGAGCAACTAACTACCATTAGGAGAGCTCCTCATGAAGTCATGCAAGACTTCAACACAAGGTTCCAAAAAACTTGGGACAGAATCCCAGTCACAGTTAGACCAACCCCTAACTTTGCCTTCCTATATTATTTAAAGGCTTTAAATAATGATATAGCAGTGATGATTCTATTTATGGGAGTAAATATGCTTCCATATGCATATGAGGTGGCCATTAAGGCAAAAATTTATTGGGTTCAAACTGGCAAACTTAAACTCATAACACCAATGCCCTTATTTCTTGAAATTAGACTACCTCCTATTATTATACCTCCATTGGATGTCATTCTTCCTATGCCAACAATTACTACAATCCCTACACCAAAGCAAGAGAAAGCTTCTACTAGTGGATCTAGTGATTCCCTAGAGCAAAATAACCTTCAAGAGCTCAAAAGCATGCTTTAGTCCTTGGGGAATGAGAGAGTAAATTTCAAAAGGAAAAAATCTTTTAATAGGCCTCATCAAAGTTCATATCAGTTTCAACAACAATCCTTTCAAGAAAATAGGCCACCATAAAAGGGGAACTACCAAAGTTAAGGCCAAGGACGAGGGCAACATGGCTACAATAGGCAAAATAACTACAATCTTAATGTTGCTAATAATTCCAACTACTTGGTCCTAGTTCAAAATAATATGGCTTAAGAAGAAGAGGGTGTCATGCCTTGGAACCAATCCTTTGGTCAACATATTGTTTCAAATATTGACCTTAACTAGGCCTTCAATGATCAATGGCAGCAAGCTGCTAATTTTAGATACAACCAAACTCTCATGGCCCAAAATGTAGAGGTACCTATGATGACCAAGCCAGAGAAACCTCCACAAGGTCAAGGGTCTAATTAGGGACCAAATTAGCTCGATGCTATAATGATGAACTATGAACAATAAGAGTTCTATGCATCCAACCAACATGCTTGTTCTAGCCAGGCCTATATTCTAGTGGTAGCATACACAAGATTTAAAATAAGAAACATGGATGGTAGTTGGGAAGCAGTCAAAGAGCTTCCCACCATTACTCCTTCATTGACAAAGCCAATTGAACCTGTTGTCACTCCAATGGTTCTAGTACCTCTAAAAAATTAGATCCATAAGAATCTTTTTGTGCCCCAAGGCTCACAAGTTAAACAAACAATAGTGGAAGCTCCCAAAGCACAAGCAAAGGTTGGTGGTTCACCCAATAACATTTTTGAACAAATGAAAAATTCAAATGTGATTGTGCCCATGTGGGATATGCTCTCTATGCTTGGACAAGTAGACATCCTTCAAAAAAGACTATCAAAGATCAATGTTTCAGATAAGCCACCAAGCAAGTTAAATGAAGTTCTCTCCAATGCAGCCAAAGGGCCAAATGAAGAGAAATTAGGTAAAGTAGTCAAACATCCTCCTTTCTATGTTTTGGTAATCATTGGCAACTCTCTAGTGCATAATTGTTTAGTGGACAGTAGGGATAGTACCTCAATGATGCCAAAATCCATCACTGATCAACTTGGTCTAAACTATGAGCCCTAGTCCAAAGGAGTGATACGATTTGGTGGTTCTTCTCTTAAGCCATATGGCATAATTAAGGACCTTAATATGACCCTGCAAGGTTATCCTAATGTCTCAGTGACCCAAGATGTATTGATCTTGGGTGTGCCTCCTCGCCTTGCACTATCCTTATCTAGAGAGTTCACAGCAAAGACATGGGCTATTTTGTAGTAGATTGGTCCTATATGGCATTCAGGATAAGGTATGGGACCAAAGTGTCAATCAAAGTTGAGCCCATTATACAATTCCATATAGAGCCCTATGGACGAGATAATGTTAACATCAATTACACCATCATTAATGAGGATGAATTTGTAATGGGACAGGATTTAAAAACTCATCCAAAAGAGTTACCAGATATGTTCTTTGATGAGCTCTAGAATGACATCCAATTGATGGACCCCTTAGAAGGTGTTGAATAAAAGGACTTGGGTGTCTACGATTTGCATGAATAAATCCAACCTATGCCATCCCTCATGAATCCTCAAGAATATCCTAGTGGTCTATGGAAGTTGTTCTTTGATGGTTCAAGGAGTAAGCACAGGGTGGGTGTAGGTGTCATGCTAATATCCCCTTAAAATGATAATTAATTCTCTTCATATAAGTTCCAATTTAGCTGCTCATGCAATGTAGCAGAATATGAAGGTCTCATCCATGGCCTTCAATGGGCCAATAACATAAAGATCAAGTAGTTATAAGTATATGGGGATAGAAAATTGGTTTTACACCATGTCAAATGTCATAATTCCACTAATAACCCTTTAATGAAGTCCTACAAACATAGAGTGTGGGACCTCATTAAGGACTTTGAAGCTTTCAACATCCAATCAGTGTTGAGAGGCCAAAATCAACATGTTGATAGGTTAGCAGCTATAGAGCTCATTTAGACATCCCTAATGAATTAAAAAGGACTAAAGTTCAACCACATGTCAAAGTGGTAATAAGACCATTAGTGTCAGATAACAAAGCTCACTAGCAGGTCCTTGAAAATGACAAACATATTGCATGCTTATTATAACAAGAAGTTCTCCCTCAACCAAGAAAAATTATGACATCAATCACCCTAAGCTTCCAATATTGTTCAATTAAGGTCCAATAATCTTCCTAAAGGGCTAGTCACCCTATAAGTTCTCTTTCATGAAGGGGACCATATGAGGAAGGATAAAGCAGTAATTTCAACTAACGAAGAAAACTGTGAAAAGCATACTTTCATAGAGCTTTGTAAGGAATATACAAACATATTTGCTTGGTAATATAGTGACCTAAAGTGATTTGATCTTAATATGGCCCAACACACAGTAGAGCTAGAGGCTAATGCCAAGCTTGTCATGCAAAAGTAGAGGCCCATAAATAGCAAGATTGAAGAGCTTATGAGAAAGGAGTTGACCAATCTTATTGAATCCAGGATCATCTTCCCAATCAAACACTTCTCATGGGTAGCTAATCTAGTACCTATCATAAAAAATAGTGGGGAGATCAGACTGTGCATAGACTTTAGGGATCTTAATAGGGTCTTTTGAAGGATAATTACCCTCTACCATCCATAAAATAACTCCTATAAGTAGTTGTTGGTTTAAAATGCTTATCTCTCTTATATGGATATTCAGGTTATAATCAAGTGCTAGTGAGAGCAGAAGACCAGTACAAGACTACCTTCACCACCAAGTGGGGAACATTTGCTTATCAGAATATGCCTTTTAGATTGTTTAATGCTAGGGAAACCTTTTAAAGAGTGATGGACATGGCCTTCCAAGGACTGCTAAATCAAATGGTGTTGGTCTACTTAGATGACATTACAGTCTTCTCCAAGAATGCTAGTGAGCACATGAATCATCTGAGGCTGATATTCCAGAGATGTAGAGAGTATAAGATCTCTTTAAATCCCAAAAAATGTGTGTTCTCTATACATGAAGGCAAATTATTGGGTTATATTATTTTAAAAGAAGTATTATCCATTGACCCTGATAAAGTAAGTGTTATCTTATCCTTATCCTTGCCAAAGCATAGAAAGGGGATCCAGAGTTTCCTTGGGAAGATAAACTTTGTGAGAAGGTTCATACCCAATTTTGTAAACCTAGTCAAGCCTATCACCACCATGTTGAATAAGATCCAAGTATTTGCTTGGTCTAATAAAGGCAAGGCAGATTTCAAAGCCATCAAGCAGGCCATTGCCCAAGCACCCTCACTCTTGAATCTTGATTTCTCTAAAGACTTCATCTTGTACACCTTTGCTAACATCGATAACATATCAGCTATGTTGATGCAAAAGAATAGTGAAGCAATGGAGCAACCAAATGCCTTTTTTAGTTAAGGGCTGAAAGGATATAAGGTGAGGTGTAACTTTCATTGAGAAGAAAGTTCTTGTAGCCTTGATAAGCCTCAAGAAGTTTAGGCCCATGTTCTCCAACAACAAGATCCATCTTATGGTGTCTTGTCCCAGAGTTAGGGGTTTCCTCCTTAACAAAGATATGAATTAGAAGAGAGTAGGATAGATCACAAAGGTCATGGAATATGATGTAGAGATCAAAGTTAACAAGCAAGTCAGGGGCAAGGGCTTGTGTGAACACATGGTTAATGATCTCCAGGAAGACAAGGAAGCTATTTTGGTGACCCAAGACAACTCATAGGTAGGTCCACCTCCACTTCAAGAGAGTTGGATCCAAGATATAGCTCACTTCCTAGTAATAGGAGAATGCCCCCAAGGTTTGGATAGAGCCAAAATAAGGTATTTCAGGCTTTAATCTATACCTTATTATTTTATGGTGTTATTTTTATAAAAGACCTCAATGGGGTACTCCTTAGATGCATAGATGATGACCAAGTGACCAAACTCTTGGAGCAGCTTTATGATGGACATGCAAGAGGTCATTTTGCACCTAAAATAACTAGAACAAAGGTAATGAGGGTTGGGTATTACTATCCCAATCTTTTCAAGGATGCTCATGCATGGATTAGAAAATGCTAGAAGTGTGCCCTCTTTGTAGGAAAGCAAAAACCAGCAACCCTTTCACTCAATCCTATTTAGGTAGAGTAACCCTTCATGTAATGGGGGTTAGACTTTATAGGGATGATCAATCCACCATCAAGTACAAGGCATAATTCGGTGCTAATTACAACTAACTATTTCACCAAGTGGATGGAAGCCATTGCTCTGAAGGAGGCTAGTGAAGGTGCAATCTTGGATTTCTATGAAAGCCTTGTAACTAGGTTTGGTGTCCCAGCCACCATAATTTTTTATAATGGATTAGTATTCCTTAGTATGAAGAAAAGTGAGTGGGATATCAAGTTAGACATCTACCTCATTACCTCTTCCAACTATTATCTTAAAGGAAATCAACTAGCAGAGTCCACAAACAAGAACTTATTGAGGATCATCAGGAGGACCATGGAAGAGAATCAGAGAACATGACACACCAAGCTAAAGACACCATTGTGAGCTCATACGGTGATTCCTAAAATTGCCATTGGTAATTTTCTATATGTTTTTGTGTATGGAAGGGAACCCAAATTGCCTATCTCCTTTGAGCTACCTACATTGGAATTAGCCCATCAGCTTGAGTTGATGGAGGATGAGCCCATGTATGTGAGGATGTTAGAAATCATTGAGTTAGAAGAAACCAGGGACCTTACTATGAAAACTTTAGAATCCCATCAACCTTAGGTCAAAAAGGCCTTTAACAAAAGAGCTACAGCAAGGAGCTTTAAGTAAGGGGAGCTAGTCCTCAAATGGGACTCAAATAAGGCCAAACTAAGTAACCATACCAAGTTTGATAGCTTGTGGAGTGGTCCTTATTTGATCCATGGATGCAAGGAACATAATGCTTTTTAGTTTGCCCAAATGGATGGAGAGGTATTACCTATCCTAGTCAGTGGTATTCCTTTAATGCCCTGTTATTGAATAGTATTGCATCCATTGTAACATATTATACATAGTAGAATAAATTTATGCTTTCCTCTAAGTGCCTTGTGCACATTTTATTTTTTGTTCTATTATTTCCTTTTCCAAAATGCCTCAAGAATTTTATTTTGTTTTGTTTATTTTGATCCTTATTGATTCAAGAGAGGTTCAACTTAGTTATAAAGACTAATGACTCCATGCCCAATGGACTGGATAAATAAAATGGTCTGGGTTCTCAAAGCATAACAGGCATGCTTCCCTATGAGTCACCAAAGATGTTGGCCATTTTTTGGCCCACATACAAAACTTGCATGAATGAAGTTATTTTCTTAAGGATCAAGTATCGAGCAAGGCTTGGATAGGATTTATGGATGAAATTAATGGACCAAAGGGATCTTACAGAGTTCAAGGCTTTTGAAACTCTTTGATCTTGCTTAAAAGTGTATCTTTCCATTTGTTAAAGATATGACCAGATTTACATAGCCCCCATGGGATGCCAAGAATGCTTGAAATGGCTTGAAATAACATGGGATCCATTTAGTTATTCATTATATTCATTGAGAAACTTGGGTCTAGTAATAGAATTTTTGAGTAGGCACTTTACTGACATCACCATTACCATGTATGGATGAGTCTGAGAAATTAGTCATATGGGTTTGCTCACACTTGTGCCTAGATCATACATGCCAAGTTTTAGGTCCTTCACCAAAGCACAAATGAATTTATGCATGTGAAAAATTGGCTCCTCAATCATATTTCACTAAGTTTCCCATACTTAGCCAAATGAGCTCGATCATCGCCAGGATGTCATGCAAGAGTAAATAGACCAAACAACATGTGAATTTAATATCTTACTCAAGAAGCCTTATGCAACCAGAAAAACAAGTGAAATTATATATTTACATGCCAGGATCATCCTCAAAAAAATTTAGACCTACATGAGCTTCCTAGTTTGAGTTAGAAGCTTTCAAAGTTGGACCTATGCAATGAGACATTCATGCTAACATCAAGTTTAAGCTCAAAAATTTTAAGTCCTTTTGAGCTTAAAATTGATAGTTACATGAACATCAATGACAATCATGTGAATATAATTTGATGTTCCATAGATCATCAAATTTAAGATCATGAACTAGCCATTGACTTTCAAATAGTGGGTCTTGACAAGATCACCAGTCCTCGCTTGATCATACATCTCAATCCAATGGTGTGAGATGAGTCAAATAGTTAGATAGTCCAAGAGATTGACACATGACATAATCATGTAAGTTGGCAGACTGACAATAGGATCTTGAGGATTAATACACATTTGACATATGGCATAAGCAAAGACAAGGTTGACAATTCAAAAATAGATCTGAGGGGCTCATGTTCATTTATACCTATAAAATATAACATAGCAAGCTAAGTCAAGGGTCAATGATCTGAGTCAACTTTGACATCCAATGAAAAAGATCGAGCCAAGACATTTTCAACTTGAGTCGATGGATCAACTCAACTTGAGCAAAGTAAATAAATCAACATGAGCTAGTGGAAATATATAGAACTGAGCTCAAATATGATCTGAGTTGGACCAAAATGCATAAATAGGGGATAAGCATTACCAATAGGGTTCTACAAAGATAGATTAGGTCTTTTAGACCTAATATAGACCAAACATCAAGCAGAGTATGGACAACGATAGAAACAATAACCTTAGATTGGTTTTTCAACTATAGGATAGACCTATGATCCAAATATGAAAGTGGATCAGACAGGTGACTAATGCAAAGGTTTTTTGTCCTTCAGCATGGTCATAGTCTTGACAAGTAGTCACCTAAAAGCATGAAGCCATGATTTGGTCAAATCCATGAGTATGAGGTTTTGTCCTCTAGCGAGAGATGGCATGAAGGATCAAAGAAAAGGTCAAGTGATGGGAACTATAGCTAGGGGCATTTAATGCATCCTCAAAACCTTTGGGGACTTTCTCACTCAATAAACCATGGGTAGTGTCCTGATTGATTAAATAAGCAATAAGGCTTTCATTGGCTAAAATACAAAGATGGCAGCTCAATTTCAATTAATAACCCAAGACAAGTGTTCTTTTTTTGATAGCATGCTCACACATCCTTTCTTTCTATCTCTCTTTTCCTATATATTTTGGTCTCATTCCCATTGAAGGGGTTCTCAGCTTTTAGAATTTAGCATTTTATTTTCTAAGACAAGGATACTCATCGAGACTTTTTCAAGAGTGTGCTCATTTGATGTGGTTAAACCCTGTCAAAATAATGTAAGAACTGCCTTTTGAAGTAATAAGATCAACTCTTTTCCTATCTCTTATTTTTAATCAGTGCTCAGTATGCTTATGCATGGTAAATTTGTGAAGGATATTCTTCCTAGTTTACTATCCTTCTGCTTGCCTCTTTGAAGGTGTTTTCAAAATAACTTGCAAGTCTAGACTAGTGTTCCATTTAGAACCTCTTCTATGAAATATTTATGCAACTAGTGAGATTGTGAGATTGAGTAAGCCATGATTGTCTTTTCCTGATCCAGTGCATGATCAATCTTATGTGAGTGTCCATTCAACTATGGTCTATCACCCTTTTAGATTTCTTAAGATCCCTTAACCATCTTTCTAACCTTTTTCCCTATGAAGCATTAGTTTAGCATTAGTTTAGGTGAGTATCAAGAGGAAGCCAACCTTCTCTAGAGGTTCAGCCCCAACATAGGTTACCCACAGCCTGGGGTTTGTTCCCATTTTATAGCTTAGTTGGAGAGAGCCTAAAAAACCCTCTCCAAGGGTGCAAATTAAGTCTATAACAATGATGTTTGCATTTTGAAGATCTTAGAGAATGCTAATGATAATGTTATGGTGACCATCTATAATGGTGTGGAGAGTGTCTCAAAGAATGCTTCTAAAACTATCACTGTACATGGTGATGATCTATATGATGAGACCTATTCTTTGTATAGTGATCCTCTTCAATAGGTGTACTCTTCTTCTTTATAAACTATTGCTTGTGCTGATTCAACAAATCTATAAATAGAGTCAAATGTGGCACCATTAAGCTATAACATTTCAAAAAAATTGGTGTATGTAAAACTAAGTCCATTTAGTGTGATGGAAATCAACATATCATCATCTATATTTCCACTGGTTTTATAGTATTCTTGTTTTAATATTTTTATGCAGGAGAGATATTCAGATATATCTTTGCCAATGCTAAGTTTATTATTAAGCAACTGCATTAAGAGATCAATATTATTATAGGCAGGTAGTTTGTCATATAGATTCTTTATTACTTTGTAAGATTTCCATGCACCAATTTTAACTACCTCTATATGAATGACAATATGTTTAGTTAAGGATGATTTTATTAGTGCAAGTGCACACTTATCACATTTTTGGTACTCAACCAATTTTCTAGCTTCAATTGGTGGTGTGGTCTCATTCTCTATGATTTCCCAAAAGTCATTAAAAATGAGGGTGCTCTCCATGTTCCTACTCCATTCCTTGTAGTTTTAAGGTGACAATCTACCATTTTTATAGATCAAGAATACAATTTTTGCCATGACTTATAAATTAAAACAACAAGATGAATGTTACTTAGGGTTGTCTTGACCCTTGTAAGTAGATTTGATATACAAGAGATTTAGAGATTTTTCAAAAATTCAATCACACTTTATATCTCCCTTTATAAATAACATCAAAAGAAAATTGACCAAAACATATATCCGCCAAAGGGTTTTTAACCCTCATTATTTGAAATTAATTAACAAAACAATGTAACCAACTTGCCTTTAAATGATTTGAGAAAATAAATTCAAATATAGTTTAGTTATCCTTTGTTTCTCTTGGATAATAAATAAAATTGCATATCCCCTAAAACCAAATTTAAAATTGCACTCTTCTAAAAATTTCACCCTTATGGAAAAATATGCTAGTCATTTTACTTCACTGAGTTGTCTTATTGGTGGAGCCCACGATACAAAGCTTCGCTTGAATTTTAGGTTTTTGAAACATAAAAATCTTCACATTGTATTAGATCATGTTGAGCAAGGTAGCTAGCCACCGTACAAGTCTATATTCTTGAGTCTGCTACACCTACCATCAAAGTGAGCCTATAGGTATTGTGCCACCTTTATATATTCTACTTAGTCATTATTGCACCATATGGATTTACTTAGATTTGTCAACTTTTGTATGATGTTTGATAAATGTTACTTAGTGTTGAAGTGTGATGTTATATGTTATGTGTCCTCAATACAATTTAGATTAAGATTGAGTTGAGTAGGAGTGAAATTATTATAGTAGTTACCAATGAAGCAAAACTCAAAATTCCTATTCAAACTACCTCCATCATTTTTATATTGTCATAAACTCATATATTATAATTATTTAATTTGGTAGCCTTTAGTTGTGGACTAGATGTTTTTTGATCTTATGGCAACATGAAATGTTCAAGCAATGCCAAATTTTAGAAAGATAGAAGCTAATAAAAAATCTGGAGGGAACAAATAAAGAATCATTTAGATATCAACCTTGTAGCATTGTACAAATGGCACGTTGGTATTTAAAACAAAAATTTATCTTCCCTTTGACGCATAGTTTTCTCCTTCAACTGGGATCTGATACCACTAATGGTACTAGGTACTATAGGAATAAATACAAAAATTTTAGTCAATGTAAAGCTTATTTTATTTTTGTACGTCATGTAAGCTTTGAAATATTTTGGAAGAAGGAATTTAGTTACAAAATCAACTAATGGTAAAACAACCTAAACACAATTAACTATTAATTAAAATAAAACAAAACATTAAAATAAATACATAACTACCTTGGATATAAATGACCCAAATATGGCTAGTCATTTTTCATCTACAAGTTACATCTCTTGTAGCCTAACAACTCTATAATATTCACCATCAATTATACCTTGCAAGAAAATACACAAAGATGGAAACTTGACCTCAATTGGCGAAATGGCTTTAGATCCAAAACCAAGGAGTAGGGTGTTGTACCTATAATAGTGCGTACATTGGTATTGTAGGCCTAAAGGGTAGGGAATAATTACAAGTGCCAATCTCAACTAGCTTTGTTAAAAGTATTCTTATGGATTTTGATAATTAATTTATTAGATGCCTCATCTTGGCCATTACCTTGAGGTTAATATGGCATAAACCATATGTGTTTAATATGGAATTTTATGTAGAGGGTTTTCATGTCCTTATTTTTAAATGAAATGAAATTATCAGATATAATGAAAGATGGAATGCCATAGCAACATATGAGTTTATTCAGGATGAATTTGGAAATATGTTTGTTGGTTACATAAGAGAGAGGGATTACCTCAAATTGCTTAGTGAAGTACTTAGTGGTAGTTAGGGTATGCTTGTGGCCATTTAAAGAATTGGGGTATATCTTACTGATAATATCGAGCTCCCATGAATAAAATGACCAAGGTAGAGTAATATGATTAAACACTCATGAAGGAGCATGAATTAAATCACCATGCTTTTGGAATGTAAGGAATTTATTAACATAATCACACACATTTGTTTCCATTATAGGCCAATAATATCCTGTCCAAAGACCATGTTGCATGTATGGGACCCATAAATCCCTCATGCACTTCTTTAAGTGCTAATTTGGATTCACCCAAGTTTAAACATCAAATCAATGTCCCATCATAACCTATGCAATATATCATACCACCAAGTAAAGTGTAATGGTATGCATTGTGGATAAAGGACTTATGTTGGTTATGTGTCAGGTTAGTGGGAAGAATAAGCTCTTGAATATAGGTATATATATATCTTGGTACCAATAAAAATTGAGACTAATAATATCACATACCATTTCAGTGTCTGGATGAATAGAAGTTGGCATAATAAGGTTTTTGATAATATAATAATATTCCTAAACATTGGAAGATATTTCTATCAAGGATCCAATATTGACCATGGCTTCGGTCGATTCGTTGTTAGTTACAGGTATCTGCTCAAACTAGCTATAGTCAAAGTGTTGTTTGAGATTATCATCCATGCCTTTTTAGGTACGATCTTCTCATCCCTAGTCTAATATTGGTCTTAACCTAATTGATGATCAATTGTGAATCACAATAGACAACCAAATGTTGAATTGTCCATAGTATTGCTTGGTAAAGCCATACAACAAGTGTCTCATATTTTGTAATATTATTAGTGTATGGGAAATGGGGATGAGATCCCCCTATGGCATAATGAATAAAATACCATCCCCTAAACAATAAGTCTTGAAAGAAATGTCAAATAATAGCTTCCATTGACGTGTTTCTTTAAGAATAAAGATAGACTCATCTGGGAAATGCATGTTTAGAGGATGCACATCTGACAAAGGTGCGTTGACAAGTTGATCTAAAATTACTTTCCCTTTAGTGGCCTTATAATTATTGTATTCAATATCAAGCTCACTAAGGAGCATGATCCACTTAGCCATATAACCTATAGAAGTTACTTTAAAAAGGAGATATTTGATAGGATTAACCTTGGAAATGATAATGGCCTTGTTGTTCAATGTACAGTGATGTAACTTTTGCAATGTAAATACCAATGCTAGGAATTCTCTCTCAATTGGTGTGTAATTATGTTCATAGGTGACCAATGTCCTAGTTAGATAGTATATTGTGTTCTTTCCTCTAGTCATCATGTTGGGCCAAGAGTTCCCCCGAGGCTTGTTTAATTTTTAAGATATAGAGTAATATGGACCTACCTAGCATTGGTGGGACCAGCACTATTGGGTTTTCCAAATATGTATTTAATCATTCAAATGCCTCTTTATATTTGGAATTTCATTTTAAAGTGGTGCCTTTCTTCAAGAGATGAGTGAAAGGAAGGCAATGATCAGCCAACTGTGAAATGAAGCCATGAATAGATTAGATTTTTTCCTACAAACTAAGGATCCATTTTAAATTAGAAAGGGGAGGCATTTATGTGATGGCCTTCAACTTGGATGGAATGACTTCAATTCCATGATAAGAACGATGAAGCATAAAAAAATTCTTGATGTGACCCCAAAGACACATTATTTGGGCTGAGGCATACTTTGTATTCATGAATTCTATCAAATATCCTTCGTATAAATTTTGGATGTACATGCCATGTTTTTGACTTTTCCAAAATGTCATCAACATAATATTCAACAATGTCATGCATTATGTCATGAAAGATGATAGTCATGGCACATTGGTATGTGGCACCATCATTTTTCAAGTCAAATGGCATGACTTGATATTAAAATGTTCCCCATGGAGTGGTGAACACAAATTTGTGTTGATCTTCTAGTTCAATCTTGATCTAGTTGTATCCTAAAAATCATCCATGAGGGATAGCCTTTCATAACCTACTATTGAATCTACAATCATGTCTATGTTTGGTAAAGGAAAAATCATCTTTAGGACATCCTTTGTTAATGTCCCTAAAATCATGTCGGAGTGAGCCATAATTAAGGGTCTACTGGATAGAGTCAAATGCATGATGCAATTACCTATGTGTAGTAATGAAATCAAACATGATCTAGAAGAAGTAACTGCTCAAAAATAAAAAGATTTAAATATTAGCATTAACATCATTAACCATAAAAGCTTTAGGAAGGTATACTATATAGGTGAAATATAAGCATGTCCTCACTTCCTCATGAATGTGGGATTATCTTTCACAATGATCTAAAAGACACCTAAGCAAGTTAAAGTAAATAAAATCATTAAATGGAATAAAAACCTACACTAAAAAATTAGTGCATAGATGAATGCCTTATAGTTTCTTTCTAAATATAAAAATATTAGATATCCATTTAGAGTAATCAATTGGTCAAATAAATCTAGCCCCTAATAACTTTTCCAATTCTTTCTTGAATAAGATGGTAATCCATGGATGTATTTTACGAATTTTTTTATTAATGAGCTTGGCATCTAGGTGTACAATAGGATTTTGTATGACCAAAGATGGATCCAACCTTGGCATATCCCCATAAACCATGCAAATATATCAATAAACTCTTGAAGTATGGTAAAAATTAAGTCACACTCCTCGGTAGTGAGGGATGCACCAAGTTTAACCATTTTAGGATCATTTTTTGTGCCAATATTGGCCTTTGTACTATCTTCCACTCATAATGTAGAACTATCTTCTAAGAAAGTAGGTACAGTGATAAATTGATCTTTTCATCTGATTGTAGACCATAAAGTCCACCCATGTAATAATAGTTTGAATCATTAATTTTATTTAATGGTTAATTGACATTTTTTAATGATTAATCTTGAAATAACTTCTCAAATACCCTTTGCTCTTCTACACTAATATTTGGTCCAAAGGTAAGATGTGACCTTGCTAGACTCTAAGCTTCCTAAGGAGAAAAGTGAACTTCCCCATCTAATGGTGCTTGAAATAGGTTTTTACCAAGGGACTTTTCTTTTTCTTTACTTTTTCCCTAGTCCAAAAGTGCCTCAAAATGGTTTTCACTAGACAACCTCAATGTTTGATGTTATTTTTCTACTTTATTTTGATCCTCCGCATAACTTTTAGATGTGCATCCCATGATTTTAACTTTCCTAGAATGTCATCACATAATCTTTCACAATGTCATGCATCATCTCATGGAGGATGAGAGTCATAGGACATGGTATGTGGTAGTGGAAATTTTCAATCCAAATGGCATGACTTGATAGTATAATGTTCCCCATAGAGTGGTGAATGTAGTTTGGCATTGATCCTAGGTACAATCTTGATTTTTTTGTACCCTAAAAATCCATTCATGAAGGATAGCACTTCATAACTGTTAGGGTGTGGAGCTAAAAGCTTCACCTAAGGCAAGCAGGGAGGTTTTCGAAGCTTGACAGTCACCGGCGTCAGCAGGCCAAAATTGATGTCAGTCAGGGGACAGTGCAAGGGAAACCAGCATCGATAGGAGATCGGTCAGCGTCAGTCACCTCCAATTAGGCAGGGACCAACGTCAGTCGCCTGTGGCAGTCAGAACTACTATTGACGAACAGTCAGTTAAGTGAATGCATAGTTTGCATGATAAAGACCAGTTCGAGTCTTTGAGCCGCTTGTCTAAATTAGTGTATGCATGAGATCTATATAATAGACTCATGGGCTATATTGTTAAGAGTAGAACTTGTAGAATCCAAGTGTGGAGCTTGGAGAGTTCTTCCCATGGTGGAATCAAGTAGGATTCCTCATATATGTAAGATCAGGGTTGATATGCAGGGTGTTGCAGGATCATGGTGGAGATCTACATGTGATAAGTAAGATCGGGTTGGTCTGCAGGGATGTGTGTATGTGAGGGTCAAAAGAGGATCAGCGGGGGAGCAGGATCCAAGGTGACAGCAATACATCAGGAGCAGGATCATGGTGAGATCTACTTGGAGTACCGGTTCGTACTCAATTGTACAGGTGTACAATGAGGTGAACAACAGCTTGTGTTAGTTGTGTGTTGTGACCTATGAGAGAAGATTACTCAGGTGGGAAGATTACTTGGAGCCCTTGAGGAGGAAGCCTCACAGAGGTGGAAGAAGAGTGTGATCTCTTTATTGTAATTTCCTTTGTAATGAGTTGAATACAATTGTGTGTTGCCTCTCATATTCTGTGTGTTTTCTCATTGATGGTTATTTATTTTTCTGGTTATTTCCACAATCTTAAGTTGCTTATACAATGGTAATCATGTGTGCTCTTAATTCTGACAAGTTGTGTTAGAGCTTTGGGGAACTTAGGTCCTATCAAATGGTATCAGAGTGAGGTTGGATGTTCTCAGAGTGAGTTTGACTAACAGATGGCCCAAATCGAGTTAGTGGTTTGTTGATTACAGGTCATTCACAGGGTTTATGATTGAGTGGGAGTATAGCAATGGTAGAAGAAGGTAAGCTGAGGATGAAGAAATTTGGGCATAGGATTAACACCATAAGGAGTGTGGTGGGTTGTCTTCAAGTGGGAGCTTGAAGAGGAATACAAGCCAGGATGCAGATTAGACAGAGTACTGGTATAGGTACAGGTGCAGCTATTTATCTCTAAGTGAGAGATTGTTAAGGTGTGGACCTAAAAGCTTCACCTAAGGCAAATAGGGAGGTTTTTGGAGCTTGATAGTCGCCGACATCGGTAGGCCAAAACCGACGTCAGTTAGGGGATAGTGCAAGGGAAATCGGCATCGACAGGAGATCGGTCAGCGTCGGTCACCTCCAGTCAGGCAGGGACCGACGTCGGTCACCTGTGGCAGTCAGAACTATTGTTGACCAACAGTCAATTAAGTGAACGCGTAGTTTGCATGATAAAGACCAGTTCGAGTCTTTGAGCCGCTTGTCTAAATTAGTGTATGCATGAGATCTATATAATAGACTCATGGGCTGTATTGTTAAGAGTAGAACTTGTAGAATCCAAGTGTGGAGCTTAGAGAGTTCTTCCCATGGTGGAATCAAGTAGGATTCCCCATGTATGTAAGATCAGGTTTGATATGCAGGGTGTTGTAGGATCATGGTGGAGATCTACATGTGATAAGTAAGATCAAGTTGGTCTACAGGGATGTGTGTATGCGAGGGTCAGAAGAGGATCTGCGGGGGAGCAAGATCTAAGGTGACAGCAATATATCAGGAGCAGGATCATGGTGAGATCTACTTGGAGTACCGGTTCGTACTCAATTGTACAGGTGTACAATGAGGTGAACAACAGCTTGTGTTAGCTGTGTGTTGTGACCTATGAGAGAAGATTACTCAAGTGAGAAGATTACTTGGATCCCTTGAGGAGGAAGCCTCACAGAGGTGGAAGAAGAGTGTGATCTCTTTATTGTAATTTCCTTTGTAACGAGTTGAATGCAATTGTGTGTTGCCTCTCATATTCTGTGTGTTTTCTCATTGATAGTTATTTGTTCTTCTGGTTATTTTTGCAATCTTAAGTTGCTTATACAATGGTAATCATGTGTGCTCTTAATTCTGACAAGTTGTGTCAGAGCTTTGGGGAACTTAGGTCCTATCAATAACATGTTGTTGAATCTACAATCATGTCAATGTTTGGTAATGTAAAATCACCTTTGGTACATGATTTTTTGATGTCTTTGAAATTGGTGTATAAACAAATGCCTTATGGTTTCTTGCTAACTAGAAAAATATCAAATATCCATTCAAAGTAATCAATTTATTGAATAAATTCAACCCCTAATAAGTTTCCAATTCTTTCTTGACTAGGATGGAAATCTATGGATGTATTTTCCATATGCTTAATGGGCTTGGTATCTTGGTATACAACAAGATGGTATATGACTAGAGATGGATCTAACCCTGGCATATTAACATAAGATGATGATAATATTTTAATAAACTCTTAAAGAATGGTAATAATGAATTCATGCTCCTTAGTAATGAGGGATGCACTAAGTTTAACCATGTTAGGATCATATATTGTGCCAATATTGGCTTTTGTAGTGTCTTCCACTAACAATGTAGAACCATATTCTAAAAAAGTAGGTACAAAAGGAAACTGGTCTTATTCATCTGATTGTGGACCATCAGGTCCACCCATGTAAGAAGAATCTGAATCATTCATTTTAGGTAATGACCAATTGATAAGTGTTTCTAGAAAGTCTTAAACTAATTATTCAAATCCCTTTGTTCTTTTATGCTAATATTTTATCCAAAGGTAAGATGCAACTTTACTAGACTCTAAACTTCCTAAGGAGAAAAGTGAACTTCCCCATCTATTAACACTTGAAACAAGTTTTCACCAAGGGACTTGTCTTTTTCTTTACTTTTTCCCTAGTCCAAAATCACCTCAGAGAGGTTTTCACTAGAGGACCTCAATGTTTGATATTATATTTATATTTTATTATGACAGGGAAGTTCACCTACTCTCCAAAATAGGTAGTAGGGTCTAACATTATAATGAATCCTTATTTATAGTCTCCAATTAGCAGACCATATCTAAGACCCAATAATTTTGATAGTGTCTCTTCATTCTGGAAGCCATCCAATGATATAATGTGATCTTGTTGGTCCTAGTTGATTATTTCAGGGTAATGGAGGATAAAAAGAATTTTTGATAAAGAAGTGATGGTGAGGAGGTATTGGTATCAAATAAGTTGGTATCGACAATCTCATTTTATATACTATAATAAGACTTTGCATCATTTTTGAAATAATCTTCACTAGATGCTAAACTAATGCCACTTTTGAGATTTGAGGGGTCACCCCCAAATAGTTTGTATCCAATACCTTGACTAGCTTTATGTATAGTGGTATAAATAGTCTCAATAATACTTTGTTGATTTGGCCCCAAGCCTTTTATTTTATAATATTGATGCTTTAGGATTTGACTAGAAATGGGATACTGGGCACTCTAATAATAAGAGGTGAAGTCATCATTATACAACCAGGAATCATCATAACTATTAGGTTGATCTTGATCTAGCGAGGCCTTTTTGATCAATAGAAGAGGGTATTTGGGATAAGGCTCATTAGGTTTACCATGAGTTTTATTAATATTGGGTCTACTGTGAGACTTGGGGGACATCAATAATTTTTCAATGTGGAATGCATCCTTGATGTTGTATGTACCAATGACCTTATATTCAACAGTGAAGCAGGAGGAAATTTGGGGAGACAAAGTAGAAGAAGTGGATGCAAGGTCATTTAGATCAATCTAAATGGATTAGGGACTTTTAAGAGCATTGGCCTTGTCCTTTATAAGAGCATGCTCGGTATTAGGACAATAGTTATATTGACTCTATTTATCTTCTAAATGTTTGCAATACTGATATGGTTGTTAGTCACTAGGAATAGTGAACTTCATCCCAAAATGGGGTATTTTGAGGCATTGGTGAATGGTAGATGGAATTACATATAATTTATGGATCTAAGGGCATCAATTAGTAAATTTTAAGGAAAATCAATGTCAACAAAATGATAAAGGGTATCATGGGTGATAGGCCCAATGACAACTCATAAGCAAATAGTGCCTTATGAATCCCTTTCTACATTATCATACACATTAACGGTAATGGTGTTAGGCTATAAATATGCTAAATTACACACCAAGAGTCTTATCAGTTTTAATGAGGCTATATTGATACCTGAACCATTATCAATGAGAACCTACTTAATCTTATGGGGGTTTATAACAACTTCAATGTTAAGAAGATTTTTGTGATGGGGGCTAAGGGATGACATGTCACTTTTTTCAAATGTAAGTTGTTGGATTGGAAATAAATTCCCCACAAGTGTTTATAATGTGGTAGATTTACTTTCTTTGGAACCTTGAACTAATGAAGGTCATACCATATAGTCTTGTGAACTTCTGATGTATACAAGAGATCAAGGATAGAAATTTGCATAGGAGTTTTGTTTAATTATTCACCAAGATCATACTACTTCTCAACTAAAGAAGGAGATGGTTTAGATTTAGAAGGAAAATATACTTATATATTATTATTATTTAATTAAGGTTTGGTCTTTAAAGGCAAAGTGTTTGGAATAGAATCAGTGTTGGAAGAAGGTAAAGAAACTTGATGTGTAACCATCAGACATTGAGTTATGACTGCATAATTTGGAGGTGGTAAAAGATTACTTGAATTAGAAGACATTATAAGACTTAGAATAGTAACCCATAGGCATCGAGCTGTAAAAATGTTATTGTTTATGGAAAAATATCCACTAGGGTATGAAAGAGGAGGTCCTAAAATGGAAGGAGTAACACTTGAAGGTGTGTTAGAATGTTGATGAGAATTGATTTTGATAGTAGTTACATGGTTATTGGTAATACGACCAAAAACATTGTTATTTTTATATGGGACATCATGATAGATAATTTGATTGGCTTAAGAATCTTGACCTTGATTATGATATCATTGATTCTAATTATGCCCTTGATTCTGATGTTGATTACCTAATTGGCATTGATTGTTAGAGTTGTGCTTTGGAAATGGGTCTTTGTAGATACCCATATTTAATTAGATGGAAGCAAAATTATCCAACTAGATGTCACATCACTTTAAAAAATCCTAAATGAAGTGCCTTAGTTACACACATCTATTGATTTCATGCCCTTTGACATGATGAAAATCAAAATACTCATTATCTCTATACCATTGAGGTTTGGGTTGGTCTTCTAGAAAAAGTTTTTAAATCATCTAGATGACCATTTTAGCTACCATAACTTCTCATAATACTACCTCAATAGGTTCACTAAGGTCACTAAATAATATGTTATGATATTGATTCCTTTGATGAGGCAGTCTTTGTAATGTGATGGTTGGAGTAGATGGAGTATTTTGGATAGGCAATGGTTGCATTGTTTGCATGTGCCTTGATTCTATTATTCCATTTCCTACAACATTATTATTTTTATAAATGATTTTATGATTCTTAGATGTACTATCCTATCTTTATGTCAGGGCTTGAGCTTGCACCTAATTTTGAGAATAAATTTTTACTATGCCTTTGTTTATAAGTGCTTACTCAATCTGCACTCATTTATCTATAATCTCCTCAAGTGTGTCAACACAATAGAGTCTCAAGTTATAATCCACCTCTAAATTTAAATTGGAAGTGAAAATATTTTTTATTTTTTTATTAGGAAGATTTTGACTATCCAAGCTTCTCCATCATTATAGGTAAGCTGAAAAGATTTCACCATCATGTTGTTTACCACTACACAAGTCAACCATGGTCAACTCATGTTCTATGTTATAGGAGAATTTCTTTACAAACATTTTAGATAGGTCATCAAAGGTGATGGCAAACCCTATTGGAAAGTGTAGAAATCACTCTAAACCTTGTCCACCCAAACTACATGGAAACAAGTGAAGTAAATAGACATTATTATAGGCTACCTCCTGACAAACCACAAAGAAATCTTTTAGGTGATTTCTAGGATCACCCTTTCCTTTGTATTTATCAAACTAGGCACCTCAAAATGAGATGGAAAAAGTACTTTTAGAATGCTCATATTGAATGTATATGGGCATATCCTATCGAATTTATAGTTTTTACCCTGATTTCTTGCTTGTAGCCCTACAATGATGTCTTTTATCTCCTAAAATTCTTGGATATCAAGAGCATTCTAAGACAAAGAAGGTATATTTTATCGAGTGTTCAGAGTGGGATTAGCTTGATTGGGATAACTAGATGAATTAGTATTAAGATAAGTGGGAATGGATACCCTTTGGTTTGAATTTTTAGGGTTGTTCAACCTATAACTAAGATTGTAGTATTGATAGGGTATATGTCATTATTGACTAGAATTAGGAGGTGGATTAACAACATTCTTGGGTTGGAGGAATTTATTGTCGATACAATGGAGTTTTCTACTAAAAATTAAAACTCTGTTGCAAAGGAACTTTTTTTTGGAAAGTGAGGATTAGTCGAGTAGACAGGAGAGCTTGTAGATTAATAGGAACATGTTGAGGATTAATCACAACCGACTATCAGGGTGGAGGATTTGTAACTTGTTAATATATCATGGATTTGGTTTTTTGTAATGGGGGTTTATTAGAAACCTATTTTTATGAATTGGAAGAAGTAGGTTGGGTGTTGAGAGTAATTTTTTGAGGTTTTAAAGAAACATGTTGTGAACTAGACACACATTATTGAGAGTTCAAAGGAACTTGTTGTGAACTAGAAGAAATGCATTGAGAAATATCAATAGTTTTTTGTTGTGAACTAGAGGAAGGGTATTGGGAATTATTAGTACTTGTTGTTACAAATTAGAAGAGACTTATTAGGAAATAAGAGGAAGTTGTTGGGAATTGGGAAGAACCTAATGAATATTTAAGAACACTTGTGGTAGAGTGCTAGCTTGTAGCATTAGGTCCATAAGGGGTTTCTAATCAAGAGATATAGAAACATTCACATTTGAAGGGAGATTATCCAAATTATCTCTTTGTTGTTTCTCAATGGGTGGGTTTTTCTCCACAAGTGAAGGTTTTTCTAAATAAGTAGCGGCTAAGGTAGCAACCATAGAAGCCATGAGCTGGCTATCCTACTATAATTGAGCAATAATAAGTTGGCTATTTAGAGGTGATCTATTAGTTGTCCCTTTCTTTTACTTAAATATTTTGGAATTTGGCTAGAAGTTCACCCAAAAGATTGTCCATGAGTGGAAGGTGACTTGGGAGGTATCTCCTCTATTTGGACATGGCTTTGTATCTCTTCTATTCTGAGCGGTACCTCATCATACACCACTTTATATACTTATCCTTCTTGGTTTTCATTATCTTGAAAAGACCCAAATGGATCATAAAACCATTCACCCTTAGAATTAGTGTTATATAGATTACCACTCCTTGCATATCTAGGCATTTTGAAACCAAACACTTTGTATTAAATTTGAATTAATTTGATACGAGCGTGCACAACACTTATTTTTTACAATTCAAAGCAGAATTGGGAATTTGAGATATAACATGAAATCAAGATCTAACTTGAACTAGTGTTGGAATGTCTCATGATCAAAGTATAAGATTCAAGTTTGATTTTGTTAAAGTATAATGTCAAGATAAAACAATGAGTGGTTTTGAATTGGAATGAAATGCCTGAAAGGACAAGAATGAGTTCTTGAACTTATTTCAACCAAATTTGATCTTAAAATTAAGAAATGCCTAATTTTTTATTTAACCTTTGAGTTTGATTCAAATTTGACTTTTAGAATTGACTTGATCTTAAAAGTTTACATTAGTTGACTTTTAAAAACTAACTTTAGTTGAATTTTAAAGGATGTCTTTGGTTGACTTTTAAAATCTGACTTCAGTTGAATTTTTAAAAGTTGACCTTAGACCTTTGCATTTTGAATTTAGTTGACTTTGAAAAGGTTGGAATTGAAATTAGAATCAACATGAAACTAAATTTGACTTGAAAATGAAATTGACTCAAAATTGAAAAATTAGTTGAAACTAAAATTAATAAGATCTGAATGAGAAATGGACTTTAATTCAAATGAACTTGATTTAGAATAATTTTGAAATAGATAGTGTAAAAATATAATAGGTAACAAGTACCATATAAAAAATTTAGTGGAACACTTTAGAATGGAGCAAATATGGCCCAAAACTTAGGTAGAGTAATGTCTTATTGCACGAGTCTAAAATGATAATGTTTTGGATTTAGAAGTTTTTAAATTTGTTTAACATGTAAAGTGTGTCACACAAAACAAATATAAGATGGAAAATAATAAATAACACACAAGTCCAATCTTTGGTAGAACAATGGTGTGTAAAGCAACTACAGTCCATGTAATCACCTTACTTGAAGTGGTGACATATTGATTGCACATAATCCTCACTATAAAGTAGTACATCATGAAAACACGGGGGAGATTAGTTTCCCTCACACTACGAGTTATTTTATAGCCAAACATATTAATCTAAAATTTTGACATGGTTTTTATAAATGGTCCTAAATATACCTTATGGTATGTGAGGCTCGAAATCTATCGAAGAAGAAAAAAGAGTAAGATATTTACAAGAGGGCCTAGTCCCTCTATGAGCACTTCAGCCAGATCTTAGTGAAGTGTTACTAGTAATTCAAACTCTAAAGGTGAGGTTTGATAGCGTAACATTAGGGTTAAATACCTTGTTGTCACAAAACCCCTTATGGATAATTTTGTTATGATCTTAACAATAACTGCCCTCAATTTATATCCCTTGTTAGATGTACGGAGTTGGTGTGTATGTTTAGAGATGAAACGCTACGAGACACACCCTAAAAATTCATGAGAAGGTGATGAAATCCTGCCTACGTAGTCAACAAAGAATAAAAATAGGGTAACCACAATCGATGTGTTTTTGGATCACCTAAGCTCCCTAAAGGAGGCAAGGGAGAGCATAGGCATGATAAATCCCAAACAAGTAATTAAAAAAACCATGAAACTAAAGTAAGAAATAAAACAAGTTTTTTAGAGCACCAAATAGAAGTGTTGGTTATTTTATTAATCACTAAACAAAAATATGATTTGAAAAAAGGCTTAGTTTGGCAATAAATCCACTTCTTTGGCTAGTGAAACATATAAGAAAGAAATTTAAAGTTTGGAGTGTGACTTTTGACAAGCATGGGAAGTTAAAAATATAATTTTTTATCTCATGGGAAATGTACATAGTGTGATCCTGTCAGTTGGAAAAGTGATCCCGTTATTTATCAAGGTGATCAAGCCATTCTACAAAGAAAAAAATAGAGAATAAAGAACTAGAGTTTTTATCAATTAATAGGGTGATATCATTAATTATCAAGACATTCTCATCGATATCATAAAATGATAGGAAACTAAAAATAGACAAGGTTACCTTAATGATCCCACTATTTTGTAGGGTGATCTCATCAATTATCAAGTCATTCTCATCAATTTGTAGGTCGTTTCTATTATTAGGGTTTTTTATCTCGTTATTTGATAGTTTGATGTAACATAGTGATCTTACCATTTTGCAATAGGATATTATCATTTAGCAAGGCAATCCCACTATTTTATTAAAAACACATAGAGATAGAAAATAACACATAAGTGATATCATCATTACACATTTTGATATCACTGATTACAGGGAGTAATCCTGCCAATTCGTAGAAAATAAAAACATGGAAAAATTAGAGGAAATGAAGTGGATAAAGGGTTAAAATTTATATTTTTTTGAATTTAGAATGTGCTATAATGTTCCCAAGAATATTGGGGGGTGCATTGAGTTCCACTAGGCATGTAAAATCTAGATTAAAATTACAATGCGGTTTAGTTCATTCTTAGTGATTCAAAAAAAAAATGATGAACACAACACCTCAAGTATAATCCCTTAGATTAGAAAAGGTCTAAGAGAGTACAAACAAATAGATAAACATAACCAAATGTTATACCTTTCCAATGGATTCATTCTCCAAGCTAGATTCATGTGTGTTTGTGCCTAGATTATAGAGATATGAGTCTTTATCAATGTTGCTTATTCATTTAAATGGTATCTCCCTTTGTCTATGAGTGTTTTGGTTAAAGAGTGAAAGAAATTTTAAAGCTTTTCAATATATTTTGGCATACTTTCTTTGCACAAAAATGCTTGTTATGCCTAGAAGGGTCATCCTCTATTTATAACTTGATCAGATTGATATAACTATTGGATATTAATCAAGATGTGTGGCTAAAAATTAATTCAATTTGAGTACTTAATGCACTAAATATTTTGAAAATAGGTTTCATTAATGAGGCATGACTTCCAAATTATGATATTTCTTTGTATTTATAATAGTGCTTGACATTTTTTTTGATGTCATAATTTAGATATTTGATGAACATTTAAATATTACATAATTATAAATTAGCCAATTTATATAGATTTTCTACTTATCTATTTTATTTGATTATATAAGCTAATTAATCCAAATTAACTTCCATGTGATTTATTCAATATCAAAATTTGACTACTTGTTCTAGTTAATTACCCTAGAATATTGTTTACAAAACAACAATTTGGCTTAGAGTGAATTAGTTGAAGCTAACAGTTGGTTATAATGCATTACCCTAAATAGGGATGCCCCAATATGTTTTATAATATACACTTTAAGTGTGTAGGTGAATTTGGATGTTCTAATGATTTATGTGTTATTGCAAGAAATTGATTCTAACTGAAATATTGACATGAAAGTGATGAGAGTTGAGTGTCTACACCAAGATTCTATGAATCTAATACTCTTTGGGTTATTCTTAAGACTCTCAAACTCCATGACCATACACTCTATGGGTTTTCTTTGAGGTTTTTGGACTTCATGGACTCCATGACCCTATGGGAAATTATCAAGGTCAATCATTCTAAGTTGCTTCTAATTATGACACTTGTCCCATTTTCATGTAATTATAGACTTCTTGAATTCTTTGTCATCACATAGGACTGTGTGGGGTAATATCAAAGCCATGGGATTTATGATTCTATGAAATATGTCAAACTTATTTTTGTATGTGAACTTTGAGGATTTTGTGCACAAAATTCATGAGTTTCATGGCATCTGTGAACCCCCTATTTCATGCAAAAACTTCAAATAATTTCATGGAATTTGGATCATTAAACTATGTGAACCACTTAATAACTAGTTGGGTCCACAATGAAGTTCTTGGGGCCCTAGACTTGGTTATGAACACAAACACTTGGTGAAATGAGAGGCTATTATGAAAGGATATATTTTTATATGTGAGGCCTCCATTAGAATTAGGGACTATGTGGCCTCCACAACATTTCAACTTAGATTTGTGAGAAGGAATGTGATTAATCTAATGTTTGAGAACCAAGAATTTTCTTAATAACCCTTGCTAAAAAGTACACAAAACTCCTACAATATTTTTTTGTCATGTAAGCTTGCCTATTCACCTTGGATGTTCCTGTATCATTTTATTTTATCTAAGCATTGGTTTTTATTTTCACTTATTTTAAAATGGATTTAGTAGTGAGATACTAAACATCAGAGATCTTAAACATTGGACAATAATAATTTTATGCAAGGACTACATAAAAACCTTATTCGATTTAACACAGCAAAAAAATTAATTTCAAAACTATAATTATTATATTTTAATAATTTAAATAATGTGAAAGTCAAATTTCTAAGGTAATCTATAACTTGTAAATTAAAATATGTATTCTTTTAAAATTTATATTTCACCATATGATTTACTATTTTTTTATCTTATTTTTTCTCAAACATTAATTTTTAAAGTCACTACTAATTAATTTCATTTAACCATAATTTATCTCCTTATGCCTTCTCCACATGCCTTTTGTCTATCTAGTAATTCCAAGTAGTTTTTACCATAAATGATAGTTTTTAATTTATCACAATTTGACATGTTTATTAATTAATTTCATATTACCCTGCTAGCACCTAAAAAACATCCTTTGTCATCCAATATTGTCTCTCTCAAGTTAGTTTACTATCATTTCTATTTTATTTTGTATTTTAAAAACTAAATAATAAAATTAAGTTTTGATGAAGAAATTGAAATCATTGGAAAAATAGAGGGAGTGTTTGTGTGAATAGCATTTTGCTTTTGCAATGGTGGGTACTACATGCTTAATTTATAGACCCCTAATAGACTCCTAAGACAATACAAGTATTAGACACTCAAAAAAATTGGACTGGAAATGGAATGCCTTCTAGTTATATTTCATTTATATTTATAGATTATATTATGTAGGACGTGGACAAGATTTGGTCAGTGCACGATATTTTTAGATACTTGACTTATAGACTATCGACCATGTGAAAAAATATATTATGATTTATTACTCCAACTATCATACTTGAATACGTCAATGATAATAATAAAAAATCCAACACCCCCTCATAAATTTATTTTTATATGACCAAAGGACTTTAAATCCTTGTAAAGACTCATAATTAATACTTAAATGCTTGATAATGTTTGATATCAACATCCTTACCCTAATCAGTTTATTTATTATTCTGCTAACTTATAATCTCTATGGGAGCAATCATTATTCTAAAAATTGTCTTGTTACTACTCAAAACATCAATCAAACATCCATATTATTATTAAATACTCTTGTCCTAGTGCAACCCTGTCTGACCTAGGCTTTATTTTCATTTCGAGTACTTTCCCTCTTGGTTTTCAAACATATTTGAATAATCCAAAAATAACTATCTTACATTGCTTTCAAATTATCAATCCACTTTCTCACCTATTGCATATCCATCATGTTATGTTCCCTTTGCACTTACACGATCACATTTATCCATCTACATTCTCGATGAGCACACCTAGATTATTTTCCATTGGGGGCATGAGCATCTTGATTAACATCGATATAATTATTTTGCACATACATTGGGGGAATTTCTTGCCTTCTTTATTTCCACATTTTAATGTAACACCTTATTGAGTATTTTTTGAATCCCTCCCTTTTCCACTACTTTTAAAGCCTTGATTCTTAACACTTTTCAAAATCTCTTCTAATTTTAAATATTTTAAAATAAATTAAAAGCATTCAAATATGGCAAAATTTTAAATGTGTTTGTGTCAAAAAAAAACAATCAAAATACTTCAAAAATTCAAAATCAGGGCCTATAAACATTTTCAAATGTTGTTAGCTTACCTTATTGCATATGTTATATATATTTCATTTTTCAATACACAATGTCTTTTTACAAGGTATCTAAGTGTGATGTAAGACATACTTTCACATGGTTTTTTGATGTCATGTTTCCCTTATTACACAATAGCCTTACTAAGTTAGTGGAATCTCTTTGTTCTCCATGAACAATTAAAAATGTCATATCTACATAGATTTTCTACCATGTCAAGCTATATATCATATAAATTTTTTTTATTCACTCCTACTTTACATTGTGTTACATCAATATGTTATTTTCCAACAATGTCATAGATACATATGATGGATGTAAACCGATCTCATTTCCTCTATGCTTAATTTACATTATTACATTCCTACATGATAATTTATGACTTGATTGCTTATTGTGTGTCACCCTTGGCCTTGTGTGTCAAATGTGTGTGTGTGTGTGTGTGTGTGTGTGTGTGTGCATGTGTGTGTGCACGCGTTCTTGTTTGTATGGCATCATCATGTCATTGGAGTGTGGTCCTTGGTCTTATGTTTTTATGTGGCATTCACATGTCCCTTAAATGTGGCCCTTGTATGCGACATTATTTTTGAACATTCTATTTTCAATTTGGATTTTTCTATTTATAGGTATAACAACATTCACATGTAGTTTCCAATTATGGCAAGCATGTACAGTCAACAATAAAATAAATCTAAGATAGGTTTGCATATCTTGTGTTAATTTACTATTTTTACCTCACTTTTAGTTATGTAAATTCTATATTTTACATTTATATTTGTATATTCATTGTATTTCAATTTTAATAGTTTAAATCTATTTATTTTAGTTCATTTAAATTCAAAATAGATTAAGCATTTTCGTGAACCCGTAATTTAATTTTAAGAACATTGTTTTCTTTATTTTTGTGTGGTATAGGGTTTTAGTTAAAAATGTGATTTCACAAAAAATTATAAATTCGTAATTCCTTACACAAAAAATTTAGTTTTATTTTTATTTATTTTCTATTTACTTATTTATTATTTTTAGAACTGTGTTCTGGTAGTTGTAAAACTACTCAATGACTATCATTACGAGTTATGTAGTGATGTGTTTTACACACATCATGGTGTGAGGGGTTCTACCCCAATACTTGTATCCATTATACAACACTAAACACAAATTTTAGTTTCCATGTACCTCATAGTATATTATAAATTCATAGTGTCCCTTTTTTATACCATATGAAGCCTTTTTAAGCCATTTAATTTATGATGCATCTAAGAGGAGTGTATCACCCAGGGAAGTTAGTCTCAATGTACCCTAAAAACTAGGTTAGTAGGATTCAAACATGGTTTTACCTCTAGAGTTAGTGCTCTAAAACATCGGGCCAATACTAATCAATAAACAAGCAAGTATATTTGAGATCCCACACAATCATTCAAACCCTTACCTAGATCACCATTTATACCTTGATTCTTGTTTTTATTGTACTCATAATCATTGCATTTATTGCGTTCATAATGGGATTAATAAGTGAATGGTTATTTCATATGTTACATAGAATTATGAAATTCATGGTCACATCTTGTCTTAATTTATATCATGTTATTCACTATGATTTTACATGGATTAAATGTCAAATTAACAGAGAAGCTATGTTAAATAAGGCCCAATCTCATGACTTTCCTATTTCATATGGTTTCATTACTACATCATGTCATTTTTTCTTCCCCAATAGTTGTTGTCAATTTTGAAATGACTTAGGAACAAGAGGAAGCATATATTTCACATTGTATTAAATTTTCAAATTCAAGGGATCTTCCATTACCTACTTCACATCTTCTTGAAGGGTACATTTATGGATCATATTTCAAAACCTAATACTCACATAAAATCTAGTGAAATTGATGAGGCAAAACTTATGTAATATCTTTGTGAGCACATATAAAAGGTTGAATCATTCTTATATGTTGCTAGAGATGAACAAAATAAACATGCCCAAAATATCTCTTCTAATATTGTCATTTCCACTATTGCATATATTCCCATTTTTACACCTCCAGTTACTTCCATAATATCATCCATTCATTTTGGGAACCTCCCTTTATTTCTAATATATATTCATGCCTATGCCTACTCATTCTACTTATACTTCTCCAATATCCTCTACAAATGCTACTCTTGAGCATACTATTATTGTATTATAAGCTAAGTTATATTAAATTGAGCAAATGCTAGTCCTTCCATGGATTCATTTTCCTTGTTACACAATCCTTTGGCACCCAAAATTGTGTTTTATCCATTACCAATGGGATTTTTGGCCCCTAAGCTTCCCTTATATGAAGGTGAAGATGATCTTGAACATTTTTTGCATGCATTCCATGTGGTTCATCTAGACTATGTAGATAACGACAAATTATTGACAAGTTCGTTCCAAGAAGTCTCAAATAATATGCTCATATATGGTTATATGATCTTCCTATTCAATTATTAAAGGCTTTAAATCTTTTAGAAAATAATTTTTTAGCACACTTTTATATCAACATTGGTGAAAAGCTATCATAGTCTCAAATTGCAAAGCTCAAACAAGGGTCTAATGAAACAATCAGTGAATATGTTCTAAGAAATAATACTATGATAAAAAAAAATGAAAAATTAAATGGCTAATAATGATCTCCAATATATCTTAATTCAAAGTTTACTATCTCCACTTCAATATTCTATTATGTTTAATACGTTCAAATATTTTGATGAGTTATGCCATACAATTAAATAGTGTGAGGTCAAATTACTTAATTGGAACAAGTTCAAGTACACTTAAAGTGATCCTTATACTTCAAATTTTAAATTTTAAAGCAAACCAAATTATAAGAGAAATCCCAATGAAATTAATAATGAAGCTAAAGTTATAGTTAATGTTAATTCACAACCAACACAAAATCTCCACCAAAGGAATTTTCAAGGTTACCATCACCTCTTCATGTATTGTTGTAATAGATTCTTGAATGTAATCTCATCACTCTTTCTCCACCAATGGAAGTGTATATGTCTAGACCATAATCTATAAATTTTGATGGTAATGCAATTGTGACTACCATAAATGTATTGGGTACTCCACAAAAATATGTTTCAAGATCAAACATAAAATTTAAGATCTCATTGATGAGAACATTATGGCTATTGGCACACTTGCTAAAAAGGCTAAGCCACAAGTAAATGACAATTCAAAGCTCAAAATTTACACATATCATTTTACAAATCATGAAGTAACAAACAATAATAATAATTTGTAAGTACATTATGCATATGATTCTCATCATCCTCCTTTTACATATTGGCATCCACTTGATGTCATCATTTCTACAGTTACAAGCAAATAAGCATCACGTCTTATGATCACATTTGATGATAGTGAAATTATTGATGATGATTTAGATAGACATGCACTCTTTATTCAAGCATATGTTGACAATAAATCCATGCAAAGTTTTATGATAGATAATGGATCAATTGAAAATGTGTGTATTATAGCACTCCTCTACTCTCTCCATTATATAGATCAAGATTTATAGGATACTTCTAGAGTTGTTAAAACATTTGATGTTCATACACATGATATTATTGGGCATATAGTGTTACCTTTACAAGTGGGACCTTTCATATTTCCCACTCCATTCGTAGTTCTACCAAGCACAAGGGTCTTTGATATGCTATTATGACACCCTTGGATACAAAATATTAGAGCAGTACTTTCTACATTGTACAAGTGTCTCAAATATATTCATGATATTCAAGTGCTCAAAATTTTAAAAATTTAATATGAATATCCTTTAGAACCAATGATATTTACTACTCCTACAAAATAGTTTGAAGGCACATACATTGATAAACATGGTAATGATATAGTTTATATAACTATTCAAGAGCATATTACAGAATCAGTTTCTCTATTTATTCATGAGCATGATAAGGTCCACATAAGCATATTATAGATTCAACTTCTTCATCTACTTATGAGCATGATACAATCACACATGAGCATATGCAGTTAGTTTTAAAAAGCATGGTACATTATCCTCTACATAAAGTAGCACATAAAAAGAGATTTTAATATTCTAAGACACTACAAGTTATTTATAAGGTTTCACCACAGGTACATGTTGTTATATATTTTCTTGTTACACAAAGATATAGGTATATGAGTAGTGATTCAAATGATTATATGATAACATATGTCTCATATTCAGATTCGTAGGCATCTATAGTTGGTACATATTCTTCACAATAATTTATTCCTTCATACCATGCTATGAGTTATGCATACATTACTCCCCTTAAAGATATAATTGGTTAGCTACATATTATCTATTTTCTACATATCATTTTTTCTTTTATTGTTGCTTCTTCTTTCCCCATTCCAACCATTCTTATAGCCCTTACTTTATTCTTCACTTTGGGTACTTGTCATCTTAATTTTCAAACCGATTCGAACAATCCAAAAATAAATATCCTACATTGCTTTCAAATGATCAATCCACTTGATCACCTACTTCATATATATCATGCTATGGTTCCCTTTACATTTACATGGTCACATCTATTTATCTACATTCTCCAAGACTACACATAGATTCTTGCCCATTAGGGGCATGCTCATCCTTATTTACATCGATATAAATCTTTTTGCACATACATTGGAGGCAAATGGCTTTCCTTAATTATTATCATACTGTGTTTTATCCCTTATTGTGGATTATTTGAATCCCTCCTACTTATTATATTTTCAAAACCTTGCTTCTTCGCACCCTTTTCAAATCTTTTTCATTTAAAATATTTCAAAATTCAATATATATATATATATATATATATATATATATATATATATATATATATATATATATATAACAAAATTCAAATGTGTGTGTCAAAAATTCATAAAAAATCATAATATTTTAAAAATCCAAAATAAAGTCCTATAAGCATTTTCAAATGTTGCTAACTTACCTTCTTACATATTTTATTTAGTATATGTTAAGTAGATATAATATTTTAGTTTTCAATACACAATACTTTTCATGAGGTATGTGAGTGTGATAGAGGACATACTTTCACATGGATTTTTGATGTTGGGCTTCCCTTATGACCCAACAACCTTGTTGAGTCGTGGGCGTCTCTTTGCTCTATGTGAACACTTCAACATGTTGTATCTATTCATAAACCCTCTACCATGTTTAGCTATATATCATACAAATATTTTTCTAATCGCTCATACTTTACAATGTATTATATTTATATGTTATTTTCTAATAATTTCATGGATACATATGATGAATGTAAACTAGTATCATTTCCTATATGCTTCTTTTACATTCTTAATTTACTACATGATAAGTTATGGCTTGATTGATTATTGTGTGTGGCCCTTGGCCTTATGGATACATATTCTACTTGTATGACATCATCATGTCATTGGAGTGTATCCCTTAGCCTTATTTTTATATGGCATTCATATGAATCTTGTATGTGGCCCTTAGGCCTTATGTATGACATTATATGAAAATTTTGTGACATTATATGGTATTTAGTATATGATCCTTACCCGTTACTATGGTGTCATGACTCATATCATGCATTATTTATATTTTTACTTGTGCCATGATACATATCATTCACATGTTGCTTATGTATTTTAGTGCTATATCTATATGACACAAGTTTCATAAACAATTCAAATGTTCAAATTGATACTACATGATTATATCTTTCACCTATTTCATAGTTCTCTTTTGAGATTAGTGATTTATAGGCTAAGAACTTCATCTCAAAATGGGTGTATTACAATGGGCTTGTCTTGAGAATTCAAACCTCGTGAGAGGAAAAAAATAGATTCATGATAGTGTATAGTTTTCAGATTGCAATATGATTCAGTGTTTTCAAATTATAGGGGCATGTCACGCGCATGTACACTCATTCCTATAGTTACAAGTTATAGGTTGTAAATAGTTAAAACTTGTAAGTTTCAAAAGTTAGAAGTTAAAATGGAATTCAATATCAATTCACTATAATACATTCAATATGATATCCATTCATATTCAAGTTACTACATGGTAATTTCAAATTTCTCAAATTCAAAAGTTTCAAAGTTGTAAAGTTTCAAATAAAATGTAGATCCATATACAATAATGTGATTCATATTCATGTTACAAGTGGGCCACATTAAAACTCAATGTCTATGGTTTCACTTTTTCTATGTATCAGACCACATTTGGTAGTTACACTCTTTCATCAGTTGCAAAATAACAATCCAAATTTTTTGGTTCCACCCTCAATTATTTTACAAATTACCCTACATATTCAAATGAGATTTATAACATAAAATATTTCCAACTCAAGACTTTCATTGGTTTCAAACTTGAGACTTGATCACTCTCAATTCTCCACATGTTCAACATTTCTCAAGTGCATCAACAAAGGGGCACGTACATTTATCCAATTTAATTTACAATTCAATTAGAATACATACTCTTTCAGGTGTATACTTTCCTTTATCTCTTTTCAAATTTCAAATTGAAAATCTTAAATTTTCAATTTTCAAATATGACGTTAGCTACTTTCAATGGCATTGTTGTAGGTTTTGCATTAAGACATCCTAAACCATCGAGTTTCACATTAAAATACAAATCTTGTAAACACATTTAGTTTCACATCTACTTTACTCTAGTAATTTCACTTCATTGCATCACTAGAATAAAGTGGGGAGAAATTTAGACACTCAAAATTAATCATTAAATGCTTGACAATGTTTAATATTGACATCCTTACCCCACTTAGTATATTCATCATTCTGATAACTTATAGTCTATATGGGAGGATTCATTATTCCAAAACCATCTTGATACTACTAATAACATCATTATGATATCCCTATTTTGCATATCTACTCATATTAGACCATTTCTAGTAGTATTTGTCTTTCTAGAACAAGACTGTGCTAGGTTGAACAAGGGTGCACTGCATCCTTATCCACATTGTGACCTTTTCCTCTGCACTTCAATTGTAATTTTTAAATTTGAGACGTTGCATTTTATCCCCATCATATATTTAATAAGGTTGATTAGTGTAAATATTCAAAATTCCTCTATAAAATCACATCAAGGCTTCTCCAAATATATTTAATAATCATAAGGCAAATACTACTACACATTAAACAAAAGAGCATTATTTATTTTAATTCTAATTCTAAAGCATTTTAACACTCATAGGCCAAGTCTGAGTAGATTTTATTGTAGGTCAAGGTCACTCATTGTTAGGCAATCAAATCAATATGTCTAGTTTCATTCATATAGTAAATTCAAAATCCATACACTCACTCTAGGATGGAGAACCACATTGGCATAAGGCTCATTGGGCTATGTAGGCAACAATTAGATTATGAGGGTTTCTCAGTTATTTCCCTAGCCTTATGACTCCTTTTATTGGCATTTGATATCTATTTTGTTTATTATGCATGAGTTAGGGTTTTTATTTTGTAGACCTTCCACACATCTAATCAGCACACACAGCTAGATATTAAACCTTAGTAGATAGATACACATACTCAAATCAAAAACTTAATCAAATAGTCAACTAGAATGCATCCACAGTCAACAGACAAGGTCGTAGTGTGGCCCTATCCTCCTAGTGTGGCTTTTCCTAGCATAGTTTAAAATTTTGTTGTAGATGTGACACATTTCACATTTATTTTGAGGCAATTTCCAATCACAGTCAATCTTCACAATCATCAATAAATCAGATCCAATCTAGGTTTGCACATATTGTGTTAGTTTAATATTTTTATCTCACATTCAATTTTATAAATTCTATATTTTATATCTAGGTCTGTATATTCATTGTATTTCAATTTCAATAGTTTAAATCTATTTATTTGAGTTCATTTCAATTCAAAATATATTTAACAAAGCCCCATAATTACAACACATAAAATATGGGTTTCACCTACCACTATGGGTCATATGGTTGATGAGATACCTATTTAATTAATTTTATTGATCCCTAATTTATCTCTAAACATTACAAATTTTCTTTCACTCAATTCTATAACTTGATCTTTTATATTATAGTAAACAATTTAAACTACATCATTTAAGAACAATTCTCATATGTAGTGATGAGGAATCTCCACATGTTTTATTCTTGGATGATAGACAATATTCTTTTCCAACTGTATTATACTTGTTTTATCACAATACAATATCGAAGGTTGATTTTGTTAATAGTGTAAATCACTAAGTATTTTTCTTAATTGTATTGTTTCAAGAGTAGCTGCACATGCTTATGTATACTTTAGTTCTATTGATGAAAATGACATCATTGGTTGTTTTTTTATACACCATAATATAATGCCTAAACAAATGTTGAACACTAAATGGGTAATAGATTTTTAATAATGTACACATCAAGCCCAATCAAAACCTATGAAACATATCGCCACATGACAAACACTCTACCCCAATATTTAAAGCTCCTTTAACATGTCTCATAAATTATTTTAGATGTTTTTTAATGAAGAATTATGGGAGATGAGATGAACCTTGAAACTAGATTAACCGCATAAGTAACCTCAGGCCTACTTATAGTGAAATAGATAAGAATCCCCACTAACTATCTAAATAATGTGTCATCTATATTTTTTAAATCATCACTTGTAGACAATTTCATCCCTACTTCAATTGGTGCATAAGTGGCTTTGCATTCTTCCTTTTTCAAATTTGAACAGCAAATCATGTGCATATTAGAATTGAGAGAGTAGTATGATGTCATCATTATGCAACACTTGTATAACAAGGAATTAAAGAATAAATTGTGGATCACTCGTATCAAACACATTTCCCTTAATTTTATCTTTATATCATCAATCAACATGATACAATTACTTATGATTATTATGTCAACTACATAAAAAACCACAACTATAATTCCATTGTAAAAAAAATTACATAAAGATTAGGGTCAAAGGGAATTTTTACAAAACCTTCTTGTTTGAATTACTCTTCAATCTTGGCATATCATGCCCTTGGTGCTTGCTTCAAGCCATACAAATATTTCTTCAACCTACAAGTTCTTGAATTATTTTCACAAATCATTATAGTTGTTCCATATAGATCTCTTCCTATAAATCACCATTAACAAATGCATTTTTCACATATATTTAATGAATATTCCATTCAAATTTAGTATCCAAATCAATAACAAGTATAATTGTATTCATTTTTGCAACATGAGCATATGTATCACTAAAAGCATTTACTTGTTTTTTAGAATACTCCTTTGCTACAAGGCATGCTTTAAATTTTTCAATGCATCCATTAGATCTAAACTTGATTTTAAAGACCCATTTGGTGCCAAAAATATTTTTTTAATTTAGAAAGTTTTATCAACTCCCACATGTTATTTTTCATCGATGAGTTATACTCTTCTTAAATACATTTTCCCATTCTTTATTTATGTTTTCTCCTTCATAATACTAGGGATCACTTACTTTGGCTATTCTAGTCATTAGGGCATAGTTAACATGATGATCCTTATCTTCAATTTTGTTAACATGATGATCCTTATCTTCAATTTTCTTACTCTTTTGATAAATTTCTTGAAGACTTTTAGTTTCCTTGGGGTTTTTTTTTCATTCTCACTAGGTGTTTCCTTCTCTGTCTTCAACTTTTGGAAATAATTCAAGAGTAATTGTATATTCCTTATGAACACATTCATCAAATATAAAATCCCTACTAATATAATAACCTTCTTAATTCGAGGATCATATACCATTTAGCCTTTATATTGTTCACTATAACCAAAGAGGATAAATTTCAAAATTTTATTATCAAGTTTCTTCATTAATACTTCAGGCATAAGCATCACATCTAGATCCTCTAAAATATTTTACTAATGGCTTATTACCATACCATGCTTCATGATATTTCATGTTTCTTACAACTTTCTTGGGAGACCTATTTGGTATATAGACAATAGTAACTATTGATTCTGGATATAAGGAATCATGTAAATCCTTAAGCATGCACCTAGCCATTTTTACTAAGGTCTTATTTTTCCTTTTTTCAACCCCATTTTGTCGAGGTTGGAATCTAACTATTAATTTATTTTGAATACCTTCATTATCACAAAAGTTTTGAAACTCTTTTGTGATATGTTCTCTTCAATTGCTTGTTATAAGAATTTTAATTTTTTCCCACTCTCATTTTCCACTGGGGCTTTAAATTTATTAAATTTATCAAACGCCTCACTTTTTCACTGAAGAAAATAAATACATTTTTTTCTTTAAAAATCATCAATGAGGTTAACACATATTTTGATCCTACACAAAAAGGAGTAGGAAATGGGTCAATCACATCACTATGCACCAAATGGACCTTTTCACTTATTTTATATGCTCCTTTCTCAAATCCATTCATGTGTTTTTCCCATACAAATAAGCTTCACACATTTGATTACAAATATATTTTTAGAAGTCCATAAACCATTTCCAATTTTTTCATTAAAGCCAAACTTTGATAATTAAGGTGTCTAAACCTTTAATACTATAATACACGAGTATTGTCATGAGTTGCAATAACTGCTAAATTAAATTTTGTATACTCTTTCATTCAAATTTCCTAGTGTAATAGCTTTGTATCCATTCATCACATCTTTAATTAAGTAATTATCTTTGTAAAACTCAATTTGTAACTTTGATTTGTGATTTGGCTAGTTAAAAGAAAAATATTTCTTTAGACTAGAAAAATACTTCACATTAGTGAAATAATTTATCTCGCTATATTCATATTAACAAGGATATCACCATAGTATTCTATGTTATAAGAAGAATCATCACTATTCAATATTTTTTCATTTTCACATTCTTCATCTTTTTAAATAGATTTGAAACTTTCTTTCTTAAAAATCATATGCTAACTCACTCTTGAATATATATACCAAAAATTATTTGAATTAATTTGTTCAAATAAATATGTAATGAAGATATTAGCTTTATTTTTTTTGAGTTTTCATATTATTCATTTGCTTTCGTGCCCAATTTTTCATCTCTGACTTCATTTTGTTTCACTTCCATTGAAAATGTTCCAATTTTCATTAATTGTAGCACTTCACTTTATTCTTTTGTTACCTCTTCTTGTCCTTAACTTATTTCATGCTTTGCTTGGAATGTATATACACCTTGTGTTGATTTTGCATTTTTTTACCTTTCACTCTACTTCTTGAAATGTAGGTTTGCTCAAAAGAGTTAGTTTCTTTAAACTTTCTTCTAACTCTGTGTTCTTCCTATACTAGATAGCCACTTAATTCTTCAAATGTTAGAGTCCCAATATTATCAACCATTTCTGCGTGTTGTAAGAATACTATTAAGAGTTGTCTCAACAAACAAATGCTATTCAACTTTCTCTCTTGTAACCTCTAGTTGATTCTTAATCTCTTTTGATTTTGTGAGATGTTTATTGACATTTTAGTTATTTATCATTCTCAAATTATGCAAATTTTTATTAAGATACAAAATCCTATTCTTTGTAGACATCTTATATATTTTCTTAAGTAATTCCTAATCTTTATGTACATTTTTAATATCTTGAATTTATGATATAATAATTTCCTCAGCTACAAAAATAATGGCTAATGCTTCATTATCATTTATTTTATATTGTCTTGCCTCTCTATGTTCAAGAGGCACTTATTTTCCTTCTTCCATATATACCTATAAATCTTTTTCAAACAATACATTTTTAGACTTGAAAGGGAAAAACTATTTCCATCTAATTTACAATCAAACACTTAAATATTCAAAAAAGAAACCATAATTTTAAAACTATCACACTAAAGAGATTATTTGTCACCTTAAACAAGAAAAACCTTACAATCTTCATTTAAAAAGCTTTTATACCGAAGATCAATGATATGCTCAAAAAAATAAAATGATTCTACTTCATCCATGGAGTTTGAATGTCATCCCATAAAATTTAAGTCACTTATATTTTGCCATGGTCAAACAATTTAAACTTTAGTTCATATGAATATTTAATTGAATATTTATTTTTTACTTTTTATTATTGGAATGCTTCAAATATTATATATTATAAAAAATAATAATACATGAAGGTTACATGGTAAGATAGTTTGTTGGTATTTGTGGCTCATGGTACACACTTTATATCAAAGAACTCAAAAATACCCTTTTCAAAATTAAACACTTCATATGAGATGACACGACGAAAGTAAAAAATGAGTTCTTTAATTGCTCGCTAAATTTGGAATAAGGTGTGGCATGGGTGGAATGGTCTCTTCATTGAAACTGAAGGAGCATGGCTTCAGTTTGGAGAATATTTAGAACCCAAAAATATATATTAAATAATTATTCAAATTTGAAATTAGAAGTTCTATAAAATATAATATAATGCAATATGATTGACGTGAATATTAAATATTCTATAATATGAAGCGTTCCAATAGTAATATAGTTGACATGGAGTCCCTTTGGGGGAGATCAAATGGTAAGGAAAGTGGGCTTTACCCATCAGGTCCTGTGTTTGAGTCTCCCTTGCCATTGGTAGTTGACTCTTCAAATGGCACAGCTTCCCCAAGTCTACAAGGTTCCCCAAAATCAAAAAAGAACCGATTAGAATTAAAAAAATATATAGTTGACATGGAGTTTCTTTTGGTAATTGTGTACGCTCCAAACAACCTAATTTGAAAAAGATGATCATATGAGGAATTATCATCTCATATCCACAGTATGAATTTGGAGAAAATTCATATTGGAGGTGATTGTAATGTTGTCCTTTCTGAAATGGATAAGACAGGTGGAGGCAGCTACCCAAATCAGTCACACACAGACTTCAAAAACTTTGTAAATCGGAGGATAAGCTTCTGCAAGATCTTAGAGTCATTGGACTAGTTTTTAATTAACAATGAATGGCTAAGCACGGTCAGACTGGTTTGTGGAATTTCCTGGGAGGATCACATCTATGGAATTTCATGCTCCTTTGCAAAGATATCATATCCAAACACGTCTTGGAAGATCCGGGATGAATCTAACGCAGACTTTTGGAAAGACTCATTGAGCAGGTTTTCTCCACTGGATTCATTTCTTGATTTATCTGCTACGAGGAAGATCTGCAGCAGAGAGCTTGGCGTGGCTATTAATAATTATTAGGTCATAAATGAAGAGACTGTTGAATTTGCTCGTCAATGTTGGAATTGGATGAACCTTAAACTTCAGCCAAATTGGGTTGGACCTCCTTCTGTTAAAGTGGTCTTTCAATCATCGTTGCATGCTACCTCTCTCTTTTCTTCTATTTGGATCTACAACTCTTCAATCA
Source organism: Torreya grandis (assembly GCA_037957365.1). NCBI lineage: Eukaryota > Viridiplantae > Streptophyta > Pinopsida > Cupressales > Taxaceae > Torreya > Torreya grandis. The sequence goes on from JARHVA010001387.1 coordinate 3,190,923, forward strand.
TCATATGGAATATATGGTGGCAACGCAATAGGATGAATCTAGTCCAATTGCGAGTATCATCGGAAGAATTGAATCTGCAATACGTGAAGTAGCATGTTATAATGTTGTCGGTTCTTCTCTTCCTCTCTCTGCGTGGGCTATTGAGCTCATTAACTCCTTGCCTATGTTTTTTGTTCCTATTTTGGGCAATACAGCTTCAAAGGCCATTTAGAAAGATAAAAAGCGGCCCATGTTCTCATCTTGGCACCCACCGAAATTAGTCCTTTTCAACTTGAATGCGGATGAAGTTTCAAGGGGGAATAAGGGAGAAGGGACACATTTTTTCCGTATTGACTTTTGGGCTACTTATTTATTTCGACAACTATTTGTGATTAACAGCCATTGTAATTTTTGTCCAAATTTTGTACAGAGGCACCTTCATTGTTGGAGGCCTTTTTTCCTTCACTTTCATTTGTAGAAGACTGGAGGGTGATGCTCAATCTAAGAAGTGATTAGATCCCCTCACAAAAAACCCTTATTTATTACCTCACTTTTTGTACGTAGATACATTGTTAGTGGTCCCTGACATCTACATTCTAAGGGACTTAGTTGTTTGCTTTTACTAGCTATTTTTTACCATTATTGCCTTTTTTTTGTAAACTGATGCATTATTGGGTGAACCTAATGTCTGCTCTTTGGGTGTTGAATTCCTTTGAGTGTGTGTATTGCTTTCATCATGGATTTTTGTGTCAATTGTCACACACTTAAGATGAAAAATGACATGCTATTCTTTGACATATGTTCATTACAATGGGACATAATCACATTCGTGGAAGAGAACGTAAAAATCAAGTGGTAAAACTCTCTTCTGCACTCCCTCATTCATGACAAAGATGCCCTCATATGCTCCTTAAAGAAGAATATTGCACATTTATAGCATCAGTTTGATACATTGGACTACCCTGAGCCTAGTTTGTATACAGTCACAACGCCTACTCCTATTCCTACTAACTTTGATTCATCAATAAATGAGACACATATTGCATTTGACGCTCTTATTCCTAAATCTAGTATGCATCCACTTGATGCACTTTTATAATGTGACCTACCAAATCCCAAGTAACCCATTGTTCTTGTTGCTCCTATCATTATAGCTTTTACTTATGTGCCTATTGCAATTACACATTCTTGTTATACCAATACAAATTCACCTACATGCATGCCTGCCTCTTTTGAGAGGCATACCACTACCTTCGGTTCCTGCATGTTGCAATCCATGGGTCATACTACTATATAGTGGGCATTGGGAAGCATCTACATGGTATTATTAACCCTATCCAACCTGCTAAGAGGATTGCTCATCATGGCATTGGTTATTCAATAGGTGTTTCATCTTCGATGGGATACTTTGATGATAGAGCTCTAGTTTTTATTCACTCCACTCTTCGTGAGTATATTTAGTTTCACATGAGCTTTACCACTTCTTCACTCAGGCATGTGAGTCTTGCAATTGACTATGTCATGACTTATCATCCTAAAACTTTTTTGGATGTTTCCTTGCATTCTCTTATTATGTACTATGCACCACTCACATGTAGATGTCATCATCCACCATTCGTATTCATTTGGGATGGATGTTTGATCACTTATGGAAGCATAGAAAGCATTCTTGGCAAGGGCACTATATATGTGGCACCTCTAGTATTTAGCTTCTTAGACCACATACAACTCCTCCTGCCTTTTGATGCTCCTTAGTTGTTTGAGTTCCTTATTATGTAGATGTGGTTTTTGGAGCATGCATCTCTCATTTCACAGATGATCATGTCTTTGATAGATTGATAGTAATCCAGAGTTTCTTGCATCACTTGGTGATGTTATTTGTTGGATGAGACCATTTTATAGTTACAATGAGAGCCATGGAGTTTTTTATTCATGTATGCATGTGTTCCATGATGAGCACTTTCTTCTCTAGTTGCATGACTATCCCTTTGCCACTAGGGCCATCTTCTTGAGAGATATTGTATATGTATTTTCAACACTTCTTGTTAGGCATGTTGATAATGTCTTTCAGCTTTGTTTTGAAGTTCGATCTCCTTCTAAAAAGTAGCTAATCTGGTGAAGCCCAGTGTCATCTTGTCATTTTTTTAGTATTTGGCTTCATCCACTCAGACAAATTTGTAGTGTCACTTCACCCATTCAATAGTATGGGTGGGAATGATGTTAATCATGCTTCTTCAGGTATTATGTCCCTTACTAACCCTTGGCACACCACATCTTCTAGCAGTAGATTAAATTTGATTTTTGGTGAACTCTTGCACTATCAACACAACTGATAGTCTCCTTGCATGGAGTTATTTTGTGTCAATTGTTTTGTTTTGTTTTGTTTGATCAAGTAGTAGATCCAGACCACTAGTGTAGATTGAGTTTGTTAAGTGACTTTGGTCTACAAAATACCTATTATAGTGTTGTGTTTGAGTTTTGATTTGTGCTTCTTAGGATGCCTTGTATCATAATTTCTCGCTCTACTTTCATTATTGTTTTACTGGTTTTTTGGGTACCTTTTGGTGACACATTTCAACTTTGGTAACTCTTTTTTTCCATTTATTTGTATATGGGTATGTGATTAGGCCTAGTTTTTGGGACCCATATCTAAGGATCAGTCTCCTTATCTACCTCGTTTCTCATTCCCCATTATGTGCTTAAAGGAGGGTGTTGGAGTGAGCATGTTCACACTCACTTAATGCAGTAAGCTTGAATTAGGGTGTGCTTATAGTTGTTAGATTGAAATCTTTGTGTGTGTGTATAATTTAGAATGGTGTTATTTAGGTTGTTTTCCTATTTTTTAGTTGTTCACAACATCCAAGTGGTTTTTATGAAACAAACTCACAAGCCTATTTTATATGCACTCCCTTTGTAATATCCTAACATGAGAGTAGGATGTGGATTGTTTATTATTATTGAGGCAATAATATGGAGACATTTGATCCAGTTAATTGTGATGACCTTGGTTTTAGCTCTATGGTAATGGTGTGCTAAAGGTATTTTGGGAGAGTGTTGATCACTATGAGAGTGGAATCTTCAATCGAGTTAGTGAAAGTGATTCAATTATCATGATTTTAGTGCTCAACAATAAAAATTCTAATAATTGGAAGATAGGAAATATGTTGTGTAAATGTTGGCCCATTTTGGACAACTTCAATGCTTGGGAAGCTCATCATTACTATATAGAATCCAATAAAGTTGTTAACTTCTTGGCAGATTTTGGATTGGATCAATCACAGGGTATTAAGGTTGATAATACACTCTCCTCTTGGCCTGGCTTATCCTAGATGTAGGATAAGGTTTCATCTATTTAGTGGAGTCCTTAGTTCATTTGAGTTGCTCTATTTATTTTTTTCTAGAGGTTCTTCCTCTAGGATTGGTTTGACCAAGCTTAATGACCTGTTGTAAACATTCTCCTCTATTATTTCTTTGAAATTTAGTGGGAAAGGGACCCTCAACCCTTATTCATCTATAAAAAAACACTTCACATGGTTTCTATTCAAAATGAATGTGATCGATAAATTAAATGAAGTTTAATTATTTGAGAATTTTGTTCCTATGTGTTTTCCTAAACTTTTCGGTGACATCCAAATGCTCCTAGGCACATTTAAATTATAAGTATAACCATTCATAATAGTGAAAATTTTATAGGCAATGCATAAATTTTGGATTAGCCTCTTTGTAGGATTAACACTTTTTTTTGCTCCTACAAAGAGTCTCCTCTGATGATGCAACCTCCTTTATTTGGTAGACACAATGAACTTTGTGCACAACCTCTTATTTTCTTGCTGAATTTTTTTTGCCTCTTCAGAACAAGCAGTAATAGCACCTTTATTTCTAATCTTTCAGAAATGTCAACACCAAAAACATTTCAACTTAACAATTATGGCACTCACACATAGTCACTCTCGATTCAACCACAACCCAATCACTACTATGTATATAATACCATATTAGATAAGCACACAAATAAAATTCACTAAAATCAAATGCCTAATGCTTTAGCTTCATTTTTATTTATAGATTACAACTAAAGACTATAAAACTTGTTAGAAGATTAAAAAAATTGTTTCTAGATTGTCAATGCTTCTAAATAGTCAGTGGGTTATGTCGATGGTCTATGCCAAGCATTATTTAATAAATTTATAATCTAACAATGTGCTTTTAGATATATGTGAGTATGAAAATTTGAATTTCCTTCCTTGCTTGGCTATCCATTTCTTGCCCCCTTTATTATCAAGAAATCATGAGAGTGGAAGCTTATTCCTTCTAATTAAGATGGGATGGGTAGTAAATCGCTCTACATTTGCAACTAGTCTACTTTTATATAGAGTAAAGGAAGGCATTTTCAAGTCACTATATGCATTGTTGAAACTAATGTCTACATATGGATAATTGATTGTTTGCATTTCTAAGTTTTAAAAACACAATTCTAAATATATATTCATACCACACAAAAAATAGGAAGCATGTTGAAGTCCATCAAATATCCTCTTGAACCAACATTAGGTTGTGGAATACCAACATTAGGTCATCGAGTCTATGGCATTAATTTTATGTGTAACACCCTTATATTATATATATTGGAATATATTTCAAGTAAGATTCAAAGAACATAGCTCATATATTTATCGATATTATGTCAATACATTGACTTTAGCAAGACATGCACATAAGTATTCACAAGAAATTTTTATGGATTAAGAAATAATTATGGCAAAGGATATACAATATCTAAAAAGGATGCACATAAGTCTTCACTTGACATTTGTATCAATAAATAAATAATTGTGTATTTGGAGGAGACAATATATGAAATGGAAAATTAGAGATGCCATTAAGGTTTATAAACATCTAAACAATCCCAATCATAATGAGGGTCTAGAGTTCAGGGACTCATATAAACCTTATCATACATATAATCAAAAATATTAAAATGATTGTAATCAATTGATTAATAATAATAAGTAATGTTTTATGTAAAATTAATTAATATTATCCAAAGGCATTAATTATTAGCTTGTATTGAATATTATAAGGTTATTGATCTTTAGTATTCATTGTATTTAAATTTACATATATAAGGGGCCCTCTTTACTAATCGTATCATTCATCATGTTGATAAATTATATTATGATCTTACCATTCATCTTGATGATAAACTATATTGTGTGTTTCGAAACATCATATCTTCAAATTTTGTTGTGTTAAAATTTACCCATAAATGTTTCTCTTAACATTATGGTATGCATCCAATAGGCTTGGGGCTAGTGGTAGGAAACAATGAGTTTCACACCATTCACCAAGGTTCCATTCCCATGGGTTCTTGGGCACCTCAAAATGGCCATGGGGACACCTAGAAGCAGGTGTGTAACTTATCAATGTGAACCATATGCAACACACTATATGGTATCATGGACCCAATCCCATCCCCTTGTACACTTTGAACTCAACCCTAATATTAACCCAAAAATGTTTCCCAACAGGCTTGGAGCTAGTGGTGGGAAATAATGAGATTCACACCATTTACTAAGGTTCCATTCCCATGGTCCCCTAAATACCTTAAAGTGGCCATGGGATCACCTAGATGTAGGGGTCAATCTTCTCAATGTGAACTACATGTAACATACTATATGATATTATGAACCTAATTACATCCACATGTACACTTTAAGCTCTAACTTAATATTAACCCAAATTTTAATTAAAAACATCAGTTAGCTCTATCGAGGTGAGGTTGGGCTCAAGATTCTGGGGAGATCTTTTTCTCTCCATATCCTTCGGCATATATGAACAAATTAAATATATGACCAAGGTTAAATTTGACATCTACGAAGAATCAAGCTCTTTAACCCATATATGGCATGTAGTGTTTTTTTATATGTAACAATCACATGCAATTATTATTTAGTTATTAAGAGACTCTTCCAAGGTGAGATCTCAAATTGGATGCATGTTAGATAAATAAATTCTATTAAGGCTCTTCCCATCAAAGGAACTATTGTGTACCAAAGAATAAATGGACATTTATGATGGTGACCTCACATCTATTATAGGCCCTATACTGAGCAAAGTTTTTCCCCTCGGTAAACTAGTGCCTCCAAAATTTCTATTTCATGTAAACAAGACAATTATTGGATCGTGTTCTATAAGATTATATCCAAACCTCTCTAACTCTCTCCCAAAAACTAGATCGAGTAAGAATTTTCCCCCAAATTTCATTGTTAAAAATGGCTCCCCTTCATTGTAGCATCATCATGATCTTGACCTAATCCTAGATTATAATGCCCTCCAAATAGATTTGTATGCTCTTTTAAGCTCTTCACTTGTCACTAATTTGTAAGCCTCTAGTGTACACCCTCATCCCTAGTGATATGGATTAAATATTTATGGTCTTCATGTGGGGGTTCAGCCATTAAAATTTATTCCCAAGAGATTCTTCCAAGTTTCACTTGCCTTAGAATAAATGTTTGTTACATTTGCCTTTGGTATCCTTTTGAGTATCTAAAATGATAATCTCTTCCTAAAACCTTAGGAACCCCAATTTTATTCCCTTATCACATAAAATCTCATCTCCTTGATATATGTCCAATTAGATGGTTTTCCTCCTTTATACTATAAACCCATCATTATGGATAACATTGGTTCCCTAAATAATTCATCTATGTAGACTCTAAGGATATTTTAGCCTAGTAGCCTTGATTCATTATCAATATAAACATATTTTTACCTTTTCATTCCTCCATCTGCATCTACTCTTATCTAGCCTTTAGCATCAACCTCTAACTTATGAAAGGCTTCCTTTTAGATGTGATCACATTAACCTTCCTCACTCTATACCTCCTTACGGTTCTATCCCTTTCCAACATTCTCACCATTCCTCCCTTTCCCATACACCTCATGCTCCTTATTTTTTCTCTTCTCCCTCTTACTCTATCTAGTCCTCTCATCCCCCTCCCTTTTACTCTCACCTCTCCTTCCTTATTTAGCACTCACTCTTCCCCTTCTTCCAAGTCCATCATCCTTATGAGTAAAATACCACTAAGTATGATGGTGATCATGCCTCTTTGTTGATGGATATTAATCCTCTTTATATCTCACAAATACATAGCTCCATTTCATCTCCACACATTTTTTTATTTATTAAGGGTAAAAGGTAAGTTTTGACTAGATCCCATCCTAGTTACATTGAATAGGCCCAAGGTTGAAAGAAGCTAACACCAAAAAAAATTAATATAAAAACAACATAATGGTTTTCTATAAATAAAAAATTAATAGCCTAAACATAGCAAAAAGATTAAAAAAAACAACAACTATACTTTACAGATTACATATATAGATCTTTTATCACAAGGTGTCATTCTTTGTCCAAATTGTTGATGACCTTTTCAATGTCCTCCACCTTAGAATTATCATATCCATAGTCTTTATTTTGTCTAGGGCATTGATTATTTTTATTATTCAAACTCCACTCTACTATTATTTTCCTGCTTTGATGACTTCCTTAGAATATTGATTTTAGACATAGTTTTTGATGGTGAATGTGCTAATATGTAACAATTTTTTAAGGTTATTATTGACTATTTTGACCACAAGTCAAAAAAGTCAACCCCATATTGTAAAAAACTTGTATATGGGTTGTATAGTATGTAATAGGGTGTGTCATGGCACTTTTGATGTCATTTAATGAGTTATCAACCTCAGTGATAGCAAAATCTAGTCCTAAGTTATTTTATGTCACATAGGGTCACTTTTAGAGTCATTAATGAAGGTCGTACGGTTTTTATAGATATAAAATTATTTAAAATTATCTATAAACATCCAATATGTCATATCCTATCATTCATGTCAGTACTAATTGGAAAACTTGGAGGTTCCTAATTGAAAATCAAGAAAATAGTTAAAAAGAGGTTTTGGCAGTTGTACAACCTATAAAGGAGTGTGGCACATGTGGAAAGCTTGTTTAATGACTCTTAAGCTTTCCTAAATGTATTCCTATGTTATACCTACTTTGAAAGTCCCAAAAATGTCTCAAAACCATTCCTCTTCTCTATCGCTCCACTAGGCATGCAAAATTGGCCAACAGATCTTCTAATGGTACAGCGAGTAGGAGAGGTTTAAGGTCAAATTATATTGTTAGGTTTTAATACACTTGGTTTGATTCACATTGATGGTATGAGTTCAAGGATTGGTTTCCTATGCTTTATGAACCATCCTTTAGAAGTTGATTGTCTCATTTTTATGTTGATCCCCACACCCTACAGGTTTTCTTCTTGTATGAGTTGGTCTGTATAATCCACTTGTTGATATTGATTATAGAGGATTTTTACTTCATTATTTCATGGTTTCCATCCTTTTTTCATGTTTTTATGTAATTTGATGAGTTCAAACTTCTCAAGTTATAGGTTAAGTATACTATTGAAGTTGTAGACATGTTCATCAACTATAGAGGTTGTCATTTCCTTTAGTGGTTTCAAATAGAGATATATTGATGATCCATGTTTCTCAAAAGTTATTTCAATCACATTTATTTAAAGCTTAGTTTCTCAAATTCATGCAATGATCAAGAGTGCAGTCATGTTTAACACAGTCAAGTTTCCTGCATGTTATCAGCTGAGTCAGGTGTATGAAAGCTTACCCAACATCCATGGAGATGTAATAAAGATTCTAAGAGGTTTTGAACATATTCTTATAATGTGATCAATCAATATAAGCTTCCCCAAGTGAGATTTGACTATTTGTGATGACTAATTGTAATACACATACAATGCACCATTGATGTGCACCTATAAGTGCCTAAATGAAGCTAAGCATGTTAAAATGAGGCATTTGACTTGTTAAACATATTTCAAGGTTGAAAAGGATTAATTTGAAGACTTTGATAGAGTCTAATCATATTGAAGAAACACACACTATGCACATTATCCATATTCCACTTTAACTACCTAGTCTGCTACTGCAATATACACCTACAGGCTCCCACAGAGGTTTGAACATCTGAAGTGAAGATTTTAGACATGTTTTAGATTCTCATAGAGGTTAAGGATTTGAAATATTTCATAAGAACCATTTGGAAAACATATAATGGTAGGCAGACTTAAGGAGTTGTGTTCACAAGTGGAGAAGTTTGTTTCAGGGATCTATTACTTAAGAACTCCAAAATAGAGCCCTGTACACTTTTGATGCTATCATATAATAAAGTGACATGGAGTCTAGATGAGTTTGGATGCCTCCATATTTTATCCCTCATATAGGAGTAATAAATTTCAAAATAAATTGAGGGTTTGACCAAAGGAATATGATGATAGGAGGCCTCAAATTCATGCATTTTCTCACTGCAAAAGGTTAGTGTTCTCTACAGTATCTTGACCTCAAATGGTCTTATAGTCCAAGATGGTAATATATGAGCATATATCCATGAAAATTGATCCCATTGAGTTAATAAGAACACTAGTGGCTCAAATTACATCAAGAATATTTGAATTGAAAGGTATTTACCTACTTGATCATCTACAGGTATGCATTGCCCTCAAAATATTCACCTACAGCCTGACTGTAGGTACTCACAAATTCATGAGATGAACCTTGGTGACTATAGTCCTAAAAACACAAGTATTTGTGAATTATATTTAGTTCCAAGGCTAAAAATATATTCCATGAGGTGTATCACAGGTTTCAAAGGTTGAAATGCATCCACATGACCTTTTTGACTCCAAGAATGGTCAATTAAAGTTGAATGTAGTATGACAGTGCTATAAAATATGATTTTCTTAATGTTGGTATAACATAAGGCATGGTGTGAGTAATTTAAACTATTAGATGATCTTATAAGACCTTAATAATGTATTATTACAATGATTTAGGGTCTAACCATGTAATATGTGTCTACAGGCATGCCACTTTCTAAGCAAGGAAACACATTACACAGTCAGCCACTTGTATCAAGTTAAGTGAAAGGTGTACATTGAAAGAGTTGTCACTAGGGTTGGATGATAAATTTTTTGAAAGGATATACAAAGTAGTAAGACCATCTCATGATACTCCCATCATATGGAAACAAGTAAATAGTTGGTCCTCAAATGACAACCTACAGTCACACCCAAAATCCTGCACACAGTCGGCATTCCAAAAGTTTATCTTGGGAAGTTGAGGTGTAAGAGGCATTTCAATGGAAGTATAACATTATAACTTGGTATATAAGGTCTCTATCACTTAGTCAATCCTCTCATAATATTTTTTTGCTTGAGACAATAGGGTAAGTACCCTTTGTTCTATCTTATATAGAGGGCACTCCCATATGCACATATCTTGTAGGTTTGGTAAGAATGTGACAAAAAGGTGAGTTGAGAGATGTATAAACATTGTAGAAAGATGTAGATAGATGTATGGAACATGGATTAACATGGATAATTCCCCACAAGTGTTAGAAACCAAGCATAGTGGTCCAAACTCACAAAGGTACAAGTAGACCTATTAGGCCTTGACTAGGCCTAATGCGTAAAAGGGGTGTAATTTCACATTTAACACCAAGGGATAATTAAATAAGAATGTATTAATTTAATTAGGAGATATAAGGTGTGTAATAACCTTTATTCTACATATAAGATCATAGATAATCCATTTCTTGGCTTAAGAACATGATAACCTACACAGAATGAAGGAACGGACTCGAGAGACCAAGTTTGGAAGCTTAAAAATGTGCGGATGCTAAGCATGGGAGATCAAGGATATAGTATATGTTAGAGAAGTTCCCAAGCAATAATTTAGTGGGATTTGTTCATGAGTTCAATGTCATAATTTTATGAATAATCTTTATACATCAAAACAACCTAAAACCCTCTAAAACCCTTGATAAGGACCCAGTTGGAAAGATGAAGAAGGAAAGGCATATAGATGATCTATTTTTCCTATGAAATTATCTTTGAACTTTTAGAGGACTCCCTAGGGATTCTTCCCACCAATTTGGATTCTATCCTATTTGTATAGATAGGGTGCAAAATGGATTTTATTGACATATTTTGATGTTTTTCAAGTACAAAAGGGTTTCAGAAGGTGAAGATCACTTTGGGAGGTATAATGAGACATAATATAACTCCCCATGTCCATATATTACTTCAAAAAAGTGCATATGTACCTCTTAAAACACCTTCACTTTAGCCAATCCACTGGCATAGTGAATGAGAGATGATCACTAAGTGAGAAGGTGATAAATTCAATTGGGAGGATTTTTAAGGTATGCCTAATGAATCTAAGGGTAGGAGGACTCCTGAAAAGTGTAACATCATCATACACATGTATTAGTTTGATAAACTAAGTCACACCTTGGTGCCAAGTGTGAAGGATGAGTGAAAGAAGGGTGATTATGACTGCAAGCAGTGAGAACACTTGGTTATAAGAATATTGATGATTAGGGACACATCCAATGCATGTTGGAGCATGTTTATAACACCCTCTTTACATTTCAATTAAGTTAGTTTTTCCTAGTCTATTTTGGAGCACTCAAGGAAGGCCAAATGATGAAGGCAATTTCTAAACATGCAGTTGAAGATTCCTACACCAAAATTAAAGTGTTTCATGCCTTGGAGGGACATTTATCCAAAGAGACCTTGCATGGTATATCTCATACTTCATTATTATACAATTTTAACTCCTTCTCTTAGCTTTACAAGTGTTTTTGTGACTCTTAGACTTCATTCTTCTCTCTCCTTTCTCACATTCTATAAGTACTAGCCATTTTGGCTTTTCTTTAATGATTCCACACCATGTATGGAAAAAACCTATTATTTTGATGTTGTAATTTTCCTTTGAATAATATAATCAATATAGTTTTGATTTCATAAACATTTTGTCTAAGTGTGCAAAGTGATGAATGGTGAGGTCTAGTGATTTTATCCTTGCTTTTCCTTATCCTTTCATGTCTAGTATAAGGATTTTTTAATTCTAACAGGTCATATAGAGTGTATCTAGTGTGTTTGGATCAATTAAAGTGTGAAAGTGTCCTTGTATTCATAAATCTGATCTCTGGTCTACTTCCCTTGAGGATTTTTCTCAAGCATATCACCTCTATATTGAAATTCTTATGTTAGATCATCTTAGGACTTTGAAGTTAGTTTATAGGTCTTGTTTCTTAGTGAAATAAGTATGATATCATAGTGGATATATTCATGGTGTATCACCCCCTTAGAGTATATTTATTTCATGCATAATTCTATCCTTTTTCCCATAAATAATCAATTAGTATAGGTGATAAGCACTTCAAGGCAAATTCAGGGAGCTAGCCCTTAAACCTAGAGGTCTACTTTTACTATAGGTAAACCCACATACCTAGAAGTATTTTGATGTTGCCCAAATATAGAGTAATCTTGAACAACATCCTCTAGGATGAAATATTTGGATACAATAGTTATGGCACACCCGGTGGGACACATTATCCTAAACACAACTTGTCAAGTTGAATGTTGGTCTTGACAACATCAACTATATATTAGTCTATTACTCAGTATTTGACAACTCCATTCAAGGTAAAATCTGGTTTTATACCATTGTTTTGTCATATATTTTCTCTCATACTTCGTGGTCCTTACTAGGTCATCTTCTAGTAGAGTTTTCAATCATATTAATCCACCTCTTCAACTTGAACTTCCTCTTGAATTCCAACATCCTCATCCTATTCTACCCTTTGAAGAGCAAGAAGACTTTGCTAGCCAAGAAGATCAGGATAGTGAGTAAGAGCTTGAAGAAAACATGGCTAGGCAACATGATTTTCTATCATTTAATATTGAAAACCCAATCCATCTTGATGCCTATGATGACATTCCCCCTTATGCTACAAAGAGTGTTCCTACATTCAATGGTGAAGGCCATGTTACTCCTAACGAAAACATCAAGGGTATCTCCAATTTTGGTAGTTTTCATAATGTCACTACGATCAATAACTTTATTGGTATAGGACTTTTCCCAGTGGTTGCATCACAACATGGGATGACTTTGGAGTGTTGTTAACTTTAAGGATTGAAGATGAGAGTGACCACACTTCACTCATCCACCAACTCAATGTGATCCAAAGAGCCCCCAAGGAGATAATGCATGACTTAAATGAGAGGTTTCAAAATAATTGGCATAGGTTACATCCTCCCATGAGACCACTTGCTAGCTTTGTTTTCATACATACTTGAGATGCATTGGTATTGATATCACCATCATGCTTCAATCCATGGGTGGTTTCACTCTTATTAAAGCATATGTAATTTCCATTAGATTTGATAATGGCCTCATTCAATTAATAAATTTGCCTCCAAAAGTTTCCATTCCTCTACTACCTAATGTTCTTGTTGATGCTCCAAACATTGTCCAAGTTCTAAGTGTAAATACTAAGCCTAGGACTGCTCCTAAGAAGGAATATGATTCCATGGATAAATATGCACATATTCAATGGTTATAAGATCAACTTAGGCAAGCCAATAAGTAACAAGGCACTCATCAAGACCCTATCTCTATCACAAATAATATGGTTTATAATATGGTAGAGGGAGATGTCAAGGGCAGCCTAACTTCAATAAGTCTATTAATGTGTACAATCCTACTTCAACATCCAACACAAGAGCAATGGTACCGGTGCATAACAACTTGGTGCAAGGATAAGAGTGGAAAAAAAATGGTCAATTAATGGATACCAATGAAGTTGGAGATCAAGATCTATTTTTTCAAAGAGGAGTCACTCCTCTACTATCAGTAGAAGATGTAGTCCATATGCAAGCAAGTGGAGTTTGGTAGCCTCAAGGAGAAATCTTCATTGACTTCTTAGTGGAAGACACTTATGTGATTAACAAAGGAAATTCTACTTTAGATAATACAAGATCTAAGAGGAAATATCTAAGGGATGTTAATGGTGTGCCTACAAGGTCAACTGGTCCTCTTACAAGGTAGCAAGGCATGATTGTAAGCATGGTAGTCCCAAATGCTCTTGCACCTCCTCCAAATCAAAATGTGGTAAGGTCTGCTCAAAGTGATTCAATTATTCAAGTTCCAAGAATTTCCTTTCCTCTAAGGACTCAATAAAAAGTAAGTACCTTTACCCTAAACATAGTGGTTTATTTAAAAGTGTTAAGGCATCCATTTCCCTTTAGGATGTCCTTCATATGCCTAGCCAAAAAGAGATTTTGAAAAAATAGTTATCCATTATCCATGATAGTCCTTCCTCTTCAATCCATGTCCATGGTCATGTAGCCCTTACCAATGCCCATAAAAACATTATGGAACCATAAACCAAAGTTGAGAAGCCTCCACATTTCTACCTTACTCTCATAATGGGAGACAAACTAGTTCATAACTGCATAATTAATAGTGGAACCTCTACATTAGTAATGCCCAAAGTTGTGGTTGATAGATTGGGCCTAAAGTATGAACCACATAAAAAAGGAGTGATTTAGTTAGATGGTACACCTAAAAATATAATAGTATTGATCAAATGATTGAAAGTTTTTCTCCATGATTGTCCTAGTTTTCCCATCCTTCAAAACATTGTTGTTATGGACTTGCCTGCCCATTTTGTAATCTGCCTTTTAAAAGATTTCATAGCTAAGATACCTCTCAGTTGATTGGTCTTTCTTATCCTTCAAGATAAGATATGGAACAAAAGTGACCATAATGACTCAACCACTTGTTAGATTCCACATTGAGCTTTATGTAGAGGCAAACTCAAATTTGAATTGTGTAATCAATGAGAAAGAGGAGTCTAATGTGGATTATTGTGTTTCTTCCAAGCTTGAAGGTATATCTAAATTTTTTCTAGATGAGTATGGTATAGTTGCTTATGAACATGATCCATATGCCTACTTTGAAAAAACTGACCTTGGCACCTATTTCATCCATGAAGAAGCATTTGAGCAAGTTGAGGTAAGTGTTGAGCACTCTTTTTCACAAGTTGTTGAAGGTAATTAGTTGATCCATGTATATGATGATGAAATATTGAAGAGCCTAATATATCACCATGGTGAGAATAATTATGTGTTTTGCCTTTAATTTATGAAGCTACCCTTGATGATGACATTCATGAGGAAGAGGAGGATGACCTATGGCAAAGGTTCAATGCCATATGTCAAGAATTTGATCATCTAAGTAATATTACTTCTCCTCCAAATAATTGCATATTTGATGTCAAGTTTGTTGATGAGACTAATTAATAGGTTATTGGATGTTTGATCAAGCCTAAAAATGAGTGTCATCATATAAATGAGGATGAACATCAATATGTTGTTCAAAGGCATGTACTCATAGAGAGTCATAATGAAGTTAAGGCAAAAGTATTTGTGTTCAAAGAGAAACTAACACCTCATCTTTATGTTGAGTCATTTCCATATGTGATGGAACAAAAATATAACAAGCTTGATGATTCCATGTAACAAATACATTCTACCCAAGAGGATGGAAAGGTTGAGGTTGTTGTCATGTTTTCCAATCTGTAGTTTGAAGAACATCCAATAGATATGATAGATATCATAGTAGTTTTAGATCCAATCAAGGTATTTGGAGGGAAAGAAAAATCATTCATGAAATCTCAAGGCCAATTATAGGCATGAGAAGATATAGGTATAGTAAGTTATTTCACCATCCACCTAGTCAAGTGATTGATGATGAGCATACTTCACATGTTAGATTGCCTTCATGGAGTGAAAAAGATGCAAGAGGAACCATATTTGACCCTGATTAAAGCATAGTAATTTAATTTTCACCTCAAGAGTGAGGTCTTATAAATATTAGGTTAGATATGTGTCTTTGTTTCAGTTATGTGTGTGTGTTCCATAAGTGTTCTTGAGAACGCATGTTTGTTTCCTTTGGTGTGTCTTATTTTGTGTGTCTTTTATGTTGTTTGGTATGGTTTAAAAATCAAATTAAGTGTCAAACTTATGTATAGGTGACTCCATGGCCCAATGGATATCATTAAGCTACTGGTCTTGGCATAGCAAGCATACCACCCCTAGGAAATTACCAAGAATGCTGACTATTTTGACCACGGGTCAAAATAGGTCAACCCCATATAGTAAAAAACTTATATAGGGGTCATATAAGATGTAATAGGGTGTGTCATGTCCCTTTTGATGTCACTTAAAGAGTTATCAACCTTTGTCATAGCAAAATCTAGTCCTAAGTCATTTTATGTCACATAGGGTCACTTTCAGAGTCATTAATGAAGGTTGTATAGTTTTTATAGGTATAAATGTGTTAAAAAGTCTATCTCAACATCAAATATGTTAGATAATATCATTCATGTTAGTAATAACTAGAAAAATTTTAGGTTCCTAACTGAAAATCAAGAAAATAGTTGAAAAGAAGGATGTTTTGGCATTTGTACAACCTATAGAGGAGTGTGGCACATGTGGAAAGATTTTGGAATGACTCTTCAGCTTCCATGAATTCATTCCCATATTTGATCTACTTTTTAAGTCCCAAAAATGTCTCAAAACCATTTTTCTTCTCCATCACTCTACTAGGCAAACAAAATTGGTCAATAGGTCTTTTGATGGTATGGCTAGTAGGAGAGGTTTCAGGTCAAATGCTCTTGTGGTGTGTTAGTACACTTGCTATTCTTATTATTAATGGTAGGAGTTCACAGATTGGTTTCCTATGCTTTATGAACCATCCTTTAGATTTTGGATGTCTCATTTTCATGTTAATCCCCACACGCTACAGGTTTTATTTTTATGGGTTGGTTCATACAAACCACTTATTGAAATTGATTACATAAGATGTGGACTTCCTTATTTCATGATTTCATCCTTATTTTCATGTTTGGAAGTGATTTTATGAGTTCAAACCTCTCAAGTTGTAGGTTGAGTATACTAGTGAAGTTATAGGCATGTTCATCAACTACAAAGGTTGGCATTTCCTATAGTGGTTTCAAATATAGATATATTGATGATTCATGTTACTCATAAGTTATGTTAATTTCCTTAATTTCAATATTAGCTTCTCAAATTCATGAAATGATCAAGAGTGCAGTCATGTTTAACACAATCAAGTTTCCTGCATGCACTCAGTTGAGTCAAGTGTATAAAAGCTTTCCCAACATCCGTGGAGATGTACTGAAGAGTCAAAGAGGTGTTTAAAATATTATTATAATGTGATGAATCAATATAAGCTTCCCCAAGTGACATATGACTAACTGTGATGACTAATTCACATACACACACAAGCTTGCACCATTGATGTGTGCCTATAGGTGCTTAAAGGAAGCTAAACCCATTGAAATGAGGCATTTGACTTGTTTAACATATTTCAAGGTTTAAAAGGATTCTTTTTAAGACTTTAATAAATTCTAATCATGTTGGATAAACACACACTATGCACATTATCCATATTCCACTATCACTACCTTGTCTGCTACTGTAATATAGACCTACAGGCTCCCACAGAGGTTTGAGCATCTGGAGTGAAGAGTTTAGACATGTTTTGAGATTCTCATAGAGGTTGAGGAGTTGACAGATGTCATAAGAACCATATTGAAAACATAGAATGGTAGGCAAACTTAAGGAGTTGTCTTCACCATTGGAGAAGTTTGTTTTAGGGATATGTTACCTTAAAAACTCCAAAATAGAGCCCTATACACTTTTGTTGATATCATGTAATAAAGTGACATGGAGTATAGATGAGTTTGGATTCCTCCATCTTATAACCCTCATATAGGATTAAGACCTTGAAAAATAAAGTGAGGGTTTTACCAAAGTAATATGATGATAGGAGGCGTCCAATTTATGTATTTTTTCACTACAGAAGGTTAGTGTTCTCTGCAGTATCTTGACTCCAAATAGTCTTATAGTCCAAGATGGTAATATATGAGCACATCTCCATGACAAATGATCCCATTAAGGTAATAATAACATTAGTGGCTTAAATTACATCAAGAAGAGTTGAAATGCAAGGTAGTGACCTAATTGATCATCTACGGGTATGCCTTGCCCTTAGAATACTCACCTATAGCCTAATTGTAGGTATTCACAAATTCATGAGATGAACCTTGGTGACTATAGGCCTACAAATGCAAGCATTTTTTAATTTTATTTGGTTCCAAGGATTTAAATAAATTCCATGAGGTGTATCATAGGTTTCAAAGGTTGAAATGCATCCATAAGACCCTTTTTACTCCAAGAATGGTCAACTATAGTTGATAGTAGTATGACAGTGCTATAAAATATGAATATATTGATGTTGGTCTAACATAAGGCATGGTGTGAGAAATTGAAACTATGATATTACCCTATAAGACCTAAAAAATTTATTTTATCAATGATTTAGGGTCTAACCATGCAATATATGTCTATAGGGATGCCACTTTCTAAGCAAGGAAACACATTACATAGTCAACCACTTGTGTCATGTTAAGTGAAAGGTGTATATTGAAAGAGTTGTGTTTAGGGTTGGATGATGAACATGTTGAAAGGATATCCATATTATTATTAAAATATCATAATACTCCCATCATATGGAAATAAGGCAAGAGTTGGTCCTCAAAGGATAACCTATAGTTAACATCCAAAATCCTGCACACAATCAGCATTCCAAAAGTCTGTCTTGGGAAGTTGAGGTGTAAGAGGCCTTTCAGTGGTAGTCCAACCCTGTAACTTGGTAAAAAGGGTCTATATCACTTAATATAGCCTCTCATAGTCTTGTTTTTATTTATATAATAGGTTAGGTGCCCTCTATTATATCTTAGATAGACGACACTCCCATATGCACATATCCTACATGTTTAGTAAGAAAGTGACAAGAAGATGAGTTGAGAGATGTATAAACCTTGAATAAGAATATAGGGAGATGTATAAAACATTTATTAACATGGATAAGTCCCCATAGGTGTTATAAACCAATTATAGTGGTCTAAACTCATAAAGGTATAGGCAAACCTATTAGGCCTAATGCCTAAAAGGGGTGTAACTTCACATTTAACACCAAGGGAGAATTTCAGAGCATTGGAATAATTTTATGAGGAGATATAATGTGTTTAAGAACCTTTAATCTATAGATAAGGTCATATAGAATCTATTTCTTGGCTTAAGAACATGATAGCCTGCATGGAATGAAGGAAAGGACTCAAAAGACCAAGTTTGGAAGCTTGTAACTATACGAATGCTAGGAATGGGAGATCAAGGAGATATGATATGTTAGATAAGGTCCCAAAAAATTATTTAGTGGTATTTGTTCATGATTTCAATGTCATAATTTTATGAACAATCCTTAAAGGTCAAAACTACCTAAAACCCTTGATAAGGACCCGATTGGAAAGATGAAGAAGGAAAGGCATCTAGATGATCTATTTTGATTGGTAAATGATCTTGAAATTATAAAGTGCTCCCTAGGGCTTCTTCCCACCAAGTTGACTTCTACCCTATTTATACGGACAGGGTGGAAAATGGCTTTTAATAATCAATTTTGAGGTTTTACAGGTAAATAAGGGTTTTAAAAGGTGAGGATCACTTTGGGAGGTATAATGATACCTAATATAACTCCCCATGTCTATATCTTACTTCAAAAAATCACATAGGTACCTCTATAAACACCTTCACTTCAGCCAATCCAAACTGACATAGTGAATGAGAGATGATCACCAAGTGAGAAGGTGATAACTTCAATTGGGAGGCATTTTAAGTTATTCTTGATGAATATAAGGGTAAGAGTACTCTAGATAAGTGTCACATCATCCTTTGTATGGAATGGTTTGATAAATTGAAGCACACCTTGGTGCCAAGTGTAAAGGATGAGTGAAAGAAGGATGATTATGATTGTAGGTAGTGAGAACACTTGGATAGAAGAATATTTATTATTAAGGACACATACAATGCATGTTGGAGCATGTTTGTAACCCCCCCCCCCTCCTTTATAGGGTAATGATTTTAGTTGCTCCTAGTCTATTGTGGAGGGCTCAAGGAAGGCCAAATGATGAAGGTAGTTTCTAAACATGCATTTGAAGAGTCCTACACCATAATTGAAGAGTTTCATGCCTTGGAGGGATATTTATCCAAAGAGACCTTGCATGTTATATCTCATACTTCATTTTTATATAATTTTAACTCATTCTCTCATCTTTATAAGTGTTCTTGTGACTCTTAGACTTCATTCTTCTCTCTCCTTTCTCACATTCTATAAGTACTAACCATTTTGGATTTTGTTTAATAATTATGCACCATGTATGGTGAAGCCTTGTTAGATTGATGTTGTACTTTACCTTTGAATAATACAATCAATCTAGTTTTGATTTCACAAACATCTTATCTAAGTGTACAAAGTGATGAATGGTGAGGTCTAGTGATTTTATCCTTGCTTCTCCTTATCCTTTCATGTCTAGTACAAGGAGTTCTCATTCTAACAAGTCATATAGAGTGTAGGTAGTGTGTGTGGCTCCCTTAAAGTGTTTAAGTGTCATTGGATTTAGAAATATAATCATTGGTCTACTTACCTTGAGGATTTGTCTCATGCATATCACCTTTATATTGAAATACTTATGTTAGAACATCTTAGGACTTTGAAGTTAGTTTGTAGGTCTTATTTCTTAGTGAAATAAGTATGATAAAATAGTGGATATCTTCATGGTATATCACCCCCTTAGATTTGTTTTATTTCATGCATAACTATATCATTTTTCCCATAAGTAATCAGTTAGTATAGGTGATAAGCACTTCAAGGCAAATTTAGGGAGTTGGCCCTTAAACCTAAAGGTCTACTTTTACTATAGGTAAACCCACATACCTATAAGTATTACAATGTTTCCCAATTTTGGAGTAGGCTTAAACAACCTCCTATAGGGTGAAATATTTTGTGACAATAGGTACCATGCATCAAATTATTCTCAGCTTCCAAATTCTCAATTATAGATTCCAACTTCTGAATCTTGGAAACCACACCTTCACCCTCATCAAAAACACTACCTCAAAATAAATTTTCATATTATTATCTTAAATAATATAATACATCAAGTTTTTATGGAGCTTAATGTTTATTTCCATGGTTTTGAGTTTTTCCTAGATATTATCATTGCTACCATCCTCCTCTCTTTCTTTCCTCTTATGATCCCCTTTCGTCTCTTCACACAAAACACATTTTTACAACTCATCATGTGGTTTATCCACCTCATCCTGACTATTATCTGACATCTCATTATCCTCCTCTTCCTCATCAATTTCCTCCTATAATCCCTCCTTATAATTAACATAATGAAGGCACGTGATTTCTTTGTATGGGATTTAGAAGGGCTAAAAGTAGAGGGCTTTGCATGAATTTTAATGGTGATGAATTTTTGTGCAATTCCTTTCCCCTTCCCTTTAGTAGTGGTTTTCCCTTTATCAAAAGTATAAACCATTTTGATATCTAATGATGGCCCACCCATAAGGGACTTAGCATGGCTATACTAGAGGTAAATCATGGATTGATGATGGGGTAAAGGAGCTTTCCCTAAATTGCATCTCATTAATATAGTGTTAAAGTGACATCAAAAAGTAAAAAGGCAAATTGATAGGAGATTTATGACTAAAATGATTTAACATGTAAAAATGATATAAAAAATAGATCCATACCTTATTTCAAGCTTAATATACATCATGATTTGCCAATCCACTTCATGGTAAGGCTTAGGTAGAGAATCTCAAAGAAAACCCACTTGGTAAGGAACCAATTCCTCTCCAGGCTTAAGAAATTTCTCCATTTCTTCAGACTTCTCCCACTTTTTGCTATAATATTTCCTTCCATGAGTACTCATTCATGTTACCTAAGATATCATCTCTTCAAAAATAATTATAGTAACCTCCCTCATGGTTATAATTCTTACCTTTCATCCTTTGGAAAATTTGATGGAAATATGAGTATCACTACCACAAATCCTTTCCATATAGTTTGACAGACCAACATACTCTAGGATAGGCCAAATGTCCATGTTCTTCTTAACATGGCCCACAATAAAAGGCTTAATTCAACATAATTCACCTCCTATTTTGTCTTTTCCTAACTGAATACAGTAGAAAATACAAACCATCTTACCATACTCAGACCTGCAATCGACAATCAACACTTGAATCATTTGACTAATGGCAATAACCATTACCTTAAGTCTATTTGTGTGAGCCTTGACACCACTCAAAATTTCTTGAGCCCAAAAATGATGATGCCATCCACTATCATCATTTCTCACATGGAAAAATAAATCTTTTGTACCATTGATGAGAATAGCCTTTACTATACAATGATTTCTCTCCATAAACCAATAAATCAAATAAGAGCTTTCTAAATCCCATTTGATATTACTATAATTAGCATCCATAATAATATCAAATGCCAACACTAAAAAATTAATCTTGGTATGACAGTTTATTTTCATACAGAAAAACTCAAATATTACCCCTATCATCATCAATAATTTGAATCGCTTCCCCAAGTAAATCAAAAATATTATACCTATTAGTGAACTCTAAATTGTCCACTCTTTTATTGGTAAACCAATTGGTACTTCTATTACCTTCCTTGAATGTATGTTTGATAATAATATGCTGAAATTTATTAATGATATCAAGCATCTCACGAAGAATGTTGTTAATAGTCCAACTTGGAATTTAATTTTTGAGAAGATAATTAATTATATTTAGGGAATCCCCTTCTATGTAAATATTAATTGAACCAAATTTTTTAGTGAGTCTGACACCCCATAAAGCTTCCAAATATTTATTTGTGTGATTCATTTAAACATTAAAATTCTTATCAAAGGACATAATCACTCTAACATTGTTATCCCTTATAACCCATCCACCACCTGCTTTCCTAGGTTTTCCTTTTGAAGAACCATCAAAGTTTAATTTATCCCATACAAGGGATGGATAAATATATTTTGTCATGATTTTGACCTTTTTTTGGTCTTTAAAAGGTTTAGAACATAAATTAATATGCCAAATGGCATAAATAATCAATTCAATTTCAATAATCATACTATCCTCATGCTACTTAAGTGAGGCAAAAATCTCTCTCAAAATGTTAGTCAATTTTAGAGCCACAACTTCCACTTTGATTTTGATTATCTTAAAAAATTTAGAATTCCTTTCTTTTCATAAACCCTAAAAATTATGTGGTAAAGCCATAAACCAAAGAGTTTTAAGTTTTTTTTTCTCTTGAAGGAGATTCTTCGTTGATATCATAATTCATAAAGAGAAGCAGTTACCCAATCCACTCCAAACTTAGAAAGAATAACTCCTATCGTATCAAAAGTGAAGGGGCATTCCAACATAATATGAATAGTGGACTCAACATTATTTTCATAAAGGACACAATGGTTGCGAATATATAAACCTCTTTTTTGGAGATTATCAACAATAAGTATTTTATTTTGGATAGCCAACCAAAATAAAATATTCACCTTAGGAATTAACTTCTAATTCATATTTTATTTCAAGGAAAATCATTAGGAGTATCCCCAACAACCACTTCATAACCTTTTTTAACATTAAAATGACCATCCAAATATTCTTCCCATATGATCTCATCCTCCACAGAAGATCTTATAACAAAGAATCTTTTTAAAATAATATTGAGATTATAAATTATATTAGTATTATCAACGTTGGCATCTTTCAAATTTAAAACTAACCATTCTCTTCCTAACTCACTATTTAAGGTGTAATCCTACACTTTATTTTCATATTTCCTTTTCATACCATCACAAATTTCATTCCAAGGAGAAACCTCTTGAAAGGGATTGTTAAGAATCCTTTTGTCTTCCCAAAACTAAACTTTATATCCTCTTCTTATTTTCCATCCGGAACCTTTCCATAAAATATTTCTAAATTTGATCAACTAATTCTAAAATAAGATCCTTGAGGAAGATACTCATCCTATAACCAACCCGTACGATCCCAACCAATTAGATATTTTGCCTTAATCACTTCAATCCATAAATTTCTCTCTTTAAGGAATGTCCAACCTAATTTAGATGTTAAATCTCTATTCATTGGTCTGACCTTCTAGATCCCCAACTTTCCTTGGTTTATATGACATAAAAATTTATCCAATACCACCAAAGGAAATTTATTTCTTTCCTGAGTACCAGACCATAAAAATATTTTTTGAATCTTCTCAATTTTTTCCACAATAGTTTTCAAAACTTTGAAAATGGAGATAGGTAAATAGGCAAATTTTGAAGAGTGATTTTTATCAACAATAATTTCTCAGCCTGAGATAGAAAAGTACCTTTCCATCCTACCAATTCCTTTGAAATATGTGCAATAAATAATTATATGTTTCCATAGGAATCTTATCAAGAAATAACAACATGCCAAGATAGGAATTAATGGATATATTTCACTTTACATCCAATAATGTTATCAATCTTATGTGGCCACAGAAAAAGGAGTATTCACAAAGAAGAGCAAGATTTTATCCAAATTATTTTTTTGGCTAGATGTAACTTCATATTTTTATAAGGTTTTTTAAAATCTTAGCCTCTTTAGCTGAAGCATGAGCAAAGATAATTGTGTCATCCATAAATTGTTGGTGGGATTTATGATCAACACTTGTTACCAGTCTAACCTCTTTTAAACTTCCATTAGAGACGGATGAAGATAAAGATCTACTTAGTTCCTTGGGAAAAAAAAGAAAAAGGAAGGGAGATAAATGGTCTCCTTATCTAATCCCATGCTCACTAAGAAAGAAACCAATTGGATAACTATTAATTAGAATAGAAAACATAGCTATGGAAATTAAAATCTTTATCAGCCTTTTGAATTTAGAATTAATACCAAACCTTTCCAGAATTTTGTCAAGGAAATTCTATTAAACCCTATCATAGGTTTTGTTCATGTCAAAGTTCAAAATCATTCCTTTATTCCCTTTTTCCATAGAATGAATTATTTCATGAACTAATATCCCATATTGAATTTGTCTACCAATAACAAATCCACCTTGTTGACATGAAATGATGGATGGAAGAAAAGGTTGTAATCTAAAAATTTTGTCTCATTCCATTGAAGAAACCACATATTCAACTTTCTCAATCAAAATTGGCTTAATGAGACTATTATTTTCCTCAGAATTAATGATCTGAGGAATCAATTCTAAGATTTTATTGACCTCTCTACCATTATTAGAATCTTCCTTAGCAAATAGATTTTTGAAAAAATGAATGGTTTCTTCCTCAATAATTGTAGGATCAAAATTGGTTTCTCCATTATAATTTAAATTTTCAATTATTATATTAGAGCATCTATGCTTAAGGGTAGATAAATACAAAAAAAATGTATTATTGTCCCCTTCTTTCAACCATGGATTTTTGTCTCCAGAAAGTCTCCTCCTTGGTGTTGATGGAATGATACTCACAAAGAAGATTCTTCTCCTTCAAGTATAAATTTTGATTCATATTATTAATTTCAATTTCCCTTTCTAAATCTGCTAATTATTCTCTAATTTTATTTTTCTTCTCAAAAATGTTACCCAAAACCTCTCTATTCTATTTTTTAATTTGGAATTTGGCATTTTTAAGCTTCTTGGAAAGTTTGAACATTGTCGAACCATTAATCAAAATTGTCCACCACTCCTTAATTTTCTCTTTGAAATCAAGATGGAGTAACCACATTTTACAAAACTGAAAGAGATTTGTATGCTTCTTATATCCCAAATCCATGTTAATCACAATAAGATTGTGACCTAATCTTATTCTTGGAAGAGGAGAGACAAATATTATAAACTAATAACCAACTAGGAGAAACAAGGAATCTATCTAAATGTACCTAGATCAAATGCTCCCCTAATCATTTATTAGACCATGTAAAATCATAACCCCTTATCTCCACATCAAACAAACCATTAACTGAAAAAAAACATGCAAATCCATCCATACTCTAGCTAAAATATTATCTACCACTCTTTTTTCCAAAGGAGAAGAGGGGTATTGAAATCCCCTATTGTAATCCATCTTAAATATTAGCAAGATCTTCTAAAACCAGTAAGTTCCTTCCAAAGTTTCCTTCTACCAATGTAATTGTTAGGAGCATAGATATTATAAAATAACCAACTAGATTTTTCCATAACATTAATAAAGAGAGTAAATAAATGATGGCTTTTTAAAATTAAAATATCACCTTTCAGAGTAGTTTGGGACTAAAAGGTGAGTAAACCTGCCGAAACCTCATCCCATTGATCATAAATCCCAATGCATTCTTCTAAATTATACTTTTACCTTTCATAATCATGTTAGCTGACATTTTTGTTCCTTGGATAGCAATAATATTAGGCTTACAATTATAGATTAGGTCTTTTAAAATTATGTGTTTAGAAAAGTTATTAAGACCTCTTATGTTTAAATATGTCAAAATTATTTTGAATATGATATAGAGGTTATAGACACTATCAATGTTGTTTGGACTCCATCAGCTATCTCTTTTTTAGTTCATTTAAGTATAGACTCCTTTATGCTAAGTATTCCAACCTTTTTAATTGAGCCTACATCTACAGTTTTCCTTCTCCCCACAAATATTGTAATCATCTAATTATTTGAACTAAAGATTCTTTTTCTTTTGTTTGTTTTAGAGTGATATATTCAACATTATTTATTAAATAAGGGACAAAATCCACTTTATCTAATTTTACATCCTCTTGTCTTTCCTCTTAAATTATAGTATCCTCTATTCCTTCAAGTAATTTAAAATTTGAGGAAAGTGAAATATTTTTGGAGATTTTCATACCTTTTGAGGGCTCAATTACTTGTTTTTCACTCATTCCCTCTACATTTCCATCCTGATTCGATAATTTATTCACCTCGATCTCTTCTATCAGGTTATGAAATTCAAGATCCTTCCTTTCACTTAGATCTAATTATATCACTTTTGTATTTTCCTTCACATTTTAATTTATTTATATTGACTCTTTTTATAGGGAGATATGGATCTATTCTTCTTGCTACTTAATTACTTTTTTCTATTATGTACCAAGCTTTGTTCTCCTTTCTTCTCTTTTCTTCTTGGGGATTGATCCTTGATTTTTGTAAGATAATTTTTCAAATTGTGACCCAATTTGGAACATAAGTTACACTTCAAAATGGAATCCACATATTTTATCTATTAATTTCAATCCCCAAAGATTGAATGTGACATTATGGATTCTGGTAGAGAACTATCACAAAAAGCATTAACATAGAATCATACATAAATAAGTCTCGATTTGGATTGGTAGTTGTATGTATAGATATTAATGATCCAAAAGTTTTAGCAATTTCCCCAAAAAAAATCTTCCCAAAACTTAATGGGTAGCCTAGGGAATCTTACCCAAACGGGTAATATATTGATGTCTTCTTTCCTTGGACTAAAACAAGGTTTCCAACTTCTCATAAACATACCCATTCTACCAAAAAACCATGGTCATCCAAGAAACACCCTAGAACAATATTTTTCATTATTAAATTTAATGATAAATAAACCTTTCATCATCATATAGGATGTCATTTATGTTTAAACCATTTACAAACATCATTAATATTCGGTATAACACCAAAACACTTTCCTATTAGTGCATTATCCATCTGAGATAGGGATATGCTAACCAAATATGTCAAAATATCCAAGTGAAAGACTTTATCATTGGTATTAGGCTTTAGCATGACTTTATTACCCTTTGAAACATTATGATATGTGTTTTGGTCCCTTCATCCCTCAACCCACATGTTATATCTCTTCAAACAATAAGCCCACATGATCTTAATTATATAGTATTTATTCACATTATTTTTTTCAAAGCATTGACCCCTTTTCTAGATTTCCCTATATACCAACATCCTTTCACCTTCCTTCAGGTCTTGATTGTCGTCATCACCCTTTTCTTGCTCAAAATTACCATTTAAATTTGTAATTCCTCTGTCTCTCACTCATTCTTTCATGTTCCACACTCATTCATAAAAGTGTTTAGGGCATGAATTCAAATCCTTTTCACTAAAAAAACAAACTATAAATTTCTTGATTTAAGTCTAGAAAAAATAATAAAAATGTGTTTTCTATGCAAGATGGGGCATATCCCTTCATTTTTAAAATGAAATGCCTCTCCTAGAATGTTTTAGGCTCAAATTCTATCCAAATTATCCATAGTCTATCAAAATGGGGCATGATCAAGAATTGGTGAGATTCAAACACACTAGACTCTTAATATGTGGAAAGAGAAAGCCTTGTAGAAAAAGAGGAACCAAACATGAACATAATAATAGCTTGTATTCAAAATCGATGAAAATATCTTTAATAAGAGGTAAATAAATATGATAGGAGATGCATAAATCCACATACGTTTGGAAATGTGAATATAGGACAATTACTAAATGAATAGTGAGCATCTTGTCCAAGATGCCAGCATTAGTTGGTAAATATCAAGAGCATCCACACCAAATAATTTAATTATAATTTAGACACATGCATGTATTCCTTAATGATGTCATTAATACACTTAAGTACCTCAATATTACACCTAATTAAGCTAAATTTATCTATAATTAAAAATATAAAATAGAATTTAAAAAACCTAAACTAATACCCCCTTAAGCATAGTTTAGGTGGGTAGAAGAATTGGGTATGAGAAACAAGGCCTAATTAGGTACCCAAGTACATAAAAAATCCCTACTAAGAATAGAGATAATTTCCCCCCAATAATTATGGATAGAAGAATAGATAATTAGAATCCCTCTCAGAAGATGATGTTGAAGTAACCCACACCCCAAGAAGACCTCATAAATGTAGATATTTTTTCTCAGTGAAAGGTTTGGTGAAGATATAATAATCTAATTCATAGTCTATCAAAATCTGAGATCAATGGCATGTCTATAAATGAGCTCATGAATGAAGTGTATATGAATCTTGATGTGTTTGGTCTATTTATATTGGACTAGATTCTTGTAGATTTGGATGGTGCTCTAGTTGTCATAAAATATGACTATGAGTTTCCTGGACTATATACCAAACTCAATAAGAATCCCCTAAATCCAAATATCCTTGGTAGTATCATTAATAACTTGTCTGTATTTAGACTCAATAGATGATAAATCAATAATATTTTGCTTCTTTCTATACCACCTAATTGGACTTGAAACAAGTAAAAAATTATATCCTAAAGTGGCCTTGTGATGTTGAATGTTTACAGCCCAATCTAAATCTATGTACCTAATCAAGTCAACATCAATGTCTGGTCTATAGTGAATCCCAATATTATGAGTACCCTAAATGTAGTGGAGAATCCACTTGGTTGTCTTATAGTGAAGCTCATGCAGTGTTTGCATAAACCTAGAGACCATGCCCATTGTATATGAAATATTGGGTCTAGTGTGAGTCAAATAGATAAGGCTTCCAACAAGTTTTTGGTACAAAGTAGCATCAGCTAATGGATAATAACACTTAGCCTCAAGTTTGACTCCAAAACCAAATGGAGTCAGAGCTAGTTTACAGTCAGTCATGTGAAACCATGCAAGTAAATTGAGATCATACTTGGATTTTGAAATGGTGATCCCTACATTAGACTGTGAAATCTCAATACCAAATAGGTAGTGTAACAAACCCAAGTCATTTGTGGATAATATATAATGCAAAGTAATTTTCATTGTTGTAATGGAGGATAAAGAACTCTCTATGATTAATAGGTCATCAAATCTAGAATTAGGAGTGATTCATCTTGTCAAAAAATGTAGACATTCATAACAGAATGGCATATATTGAACCCAACTATGAAAAATAATGAATCCATCTTGTCATACCAAGCTTGAGGGGTCTATTTGAGGCCATAAATAAATTTTTGAATTTTAAAAACTAAGGAAGAATCTTATAGAATATATTATGGTTGCTCCATATATATTTCCTCCTCAAGGTCTCCATGAACAAATGTGCTCTTCACGTCCATACGATAAACATCTTGAAGATGAGTTGTGGAAATTGAAAGAATGAGTAAAATAGAGTTCATATTTATAATAGGGGGAAAAGGTCTTAGTGTAGCTAGTGCCAATAACCTATGAAAAACCTTTTGCCACCATCCATGATTTGAACTTATCCACTAACCCATTTGTTGTAATAAATCAACAAATTCTTATACATCAAACAAATTTCCTTTTCTTGGGAAGGGGAACCAAATCCCAACTGTGGATCTCAATTGAGGATCTATACTCCTCATGCATGGTTATATCCCACTCAAGAGTTCCAAATGCCTCATGAAAGGATTGTGGATTAGATTAAATGGTAATGAAGACATGTGGATCACCTTAGAACTATGAGCGTGTACACTTGGTACATGATGGATCCCTAACCCAATAACCTACACTTTTTAGTGTCTATCTAGCCCATAATGGGCTTTAATTTAGAGAGTTATGATGAGATCCTTATCCTCTTAAAGTTGAATGGAATAATAATGGTTTGAATCCCTATTTATGTTATCATAATCTAAACTAGAATAATAATAATCATCATCATCATCATCATGAATCTTCTCAAGGTGATCTAAATCATCAAATCCTAATGAGTCCAAGGAGGAGGGAGAAGTGTCAAGTGTGGAGTTAAAAGACTCTCCTAAAAATTAATATCCTCTCAATGATCAACTCATGTGTGGTAGGATGAAGAATCATGTATCCCTTATCACCATTTGGATACCCATTGCCTTACATTTAGATTCTTAAGAATGTGAGCCATAGTTGGAGATCTAAACACTCTAAAGTGCTTAACTAAGGGTTTTTGACCATTCCAAGCTTCATAAGGAGTGACTCCTTCTAAGGATCAGTGAGAAACAAGGTTCTGGATGTAACATGCATACTTAATGGCCTCTACCCAATATTTAGGTGAAAGATATTTGGAGTATATCATATAATTTATTACTTCCTTCAAGGACGTTTTATTACATTATACCACACCATTATAATGAGAACTATATGGAATTATATGTTGTAAATCAATCCATTTTGAAGTGCAAAACTATTCAAAATGATGGTTTTCATACTTTATGTTGTTTTTTATGTGTAAAAACCCAATGGTTTTCTTTGATTGTTTCTCCATAAGAATCTTGAAGTCCTAAAAATGATCAAAAACTTCATACTTTTATTTGAGAAAATACACTCAAATATACCTTGAAAATTCATTAATGAATGTAATAATATATCTGATCCCAATAAATGAAATCTATGGAAATGGACCAAAAATATCATTGTGAAAAAGCTCTAAAATCTATGTAGCTCTTCATGATTTATCCTTTTCATAATTCTCTTCAATATGTTTACCAAGTATGAAACCCTAGTTCACATCATCAGGAAAATGAACATGAGGCAATCCTATAACCATATCATACTAACTGAGTTACTCTAAATAGTGACAATTAAGATGGCCAAATTTCTCATGCCATGGCTTATCCAAACTGAGTGAGTGATTAGAGTAGTAAAAGGGTGATCACAAATAAAGTGTGAGAAAGTGTACAACCATGATTTATTATTTGTTTTCTCAAATTCCACTATAAAATTATTGTGCAACTCCCTAATGACCATAGAATCTAGGTCAAACTCAACTCTCTTGCCTCATCTAATGTAGGTGATTTGATAAATAGATAAGATATTAGTTGATAGTGAAGAAACACATAGAAAATTATTGAATGTTTCCTCACTCACTTCAATGTATCCTCTCCAACAAACATATTCATAAGTATCATCACCTATCAAAATAGAAAGCACAAAACATGGATCTAACAAAAAGTCTTGTGACGAAACCAAGCATTGCAAAGTACAAGAATTAATCACCCATATGGAAGGCTGAGATGTAACTGCAACAAGGGCCTTGCCCTTACCTTTCCCTTTACCACTATAGTTTTCCTAAGAAAAATTTGTATTTGAATAACTTTTTGAGATGGAATCATGGACATTTATACTATTCTTCTCAAGAATTTTTGTTAGTGATTTGTCTATTTCTTCATATATTTATGTTCATCATGCCTAATTCTCTTGAAATAGGCACATTTGACCTTCTCTATCTGATATTTAGCATCTAAAGATGAGGTCTTAGTTTTTACTTTGAACATAGAATAAATTTTATGACCCATATTTTTTTCATATCCCTTGTTTTATTTATTATCCTTACTACTTGAAGCCTTTTATTTTTCATGACTAAAAATTAGGGCATGAGACTTAGAGGACTTCAATGTACCCATTTGAATAAGCTTGTCTTGTTCCCTAACAATTTTTTTAAGAAATTCATCTAAGTATGGCACGGTCCATATAAATCCTAGGGATATCTTAGTATCATGGAAGGTATAGACAAAAATAGAATAGTTAGGACCTAACTTAGTAAGAATTGAAATGATCGATTATTCATCTTTTTTCTTTAGGCCACATAATTTCAACTATAACCTAAGCAACTTAAATTTGGTGAAGAATCAATGTATTATGTCAAAGTTACCTGGACTCAAACTAATGATCTCATTATCTATATCATGAATCCTTATTACATCCTACTTCCCAAAGAATTCTTTTAGAATGGTCTAGACCTCATTTAGTGAATTTACAGTTTTAATGTGAAATACTAAGTTAGGAGATACAAACAAACATAATAGACCATAAGCCTCATCACATTGGTAAAACCACTTAATATTTTTTGAATCTATAATTGGTTAAATTTCAATACCCATACTTATTCTATGTAAACCTTTACTCCTCAAAAATATTTTTACTTTAGTTTTCCACTCATGATAATTATATGGAGTGAGAAGCAGAACCAAATTATAATTCATAATGTAGTGAAAGAAATATATTTACATAAATGGAAGTGCAAGATATAAATAAAGGCATGAATTAACCCGCCCTGAAACTATCTTAAATAACCCCCTAGATTACAGAGGTTTGGCACTTTATATTTTAGTGTGCATATAATTAGCATTTTTTAATGTGTATACACTTAGCACTTTATATTTAGTACATATACAATTTGAAAAGGGATGAGATTACCTCTTACTATCCAAACAATAATATTAAAATAATACCAATGAAAAGAGCTTTAAAAATAACACTTTTAAAAAAATGACACCTCAAAAAGAGATGCATACAGTAAGTTGTGTGCTTTACAAATTCTTTCAATCAACGTTTTCTTAATTCTTGCACAAAATAAATTTAGGCTTTGATAATTTTACAAATTTTTTTTGTTTCCACAATTTTTATTTTTATTTTGCATAATAAATCCTACCAAAAATGTTTATCCCTTTTGGGTTGTTTATGACCATGGGATAAACTCCATTGTGACCAGGAGGATAAACATGCCAAAGATGATGTTACGAGTGTGGACAAATTTTATAAGGCTTATGCAAGGTTAACCGTGATTGGATTGACCTTACCATATGTGGTTTGACCTTGATGACAAATTTCATAATGCATATTATACATTAATGTATGTATAACTATAATTTTTTTGTGCACAGATCCATGTGTTGTTATTACAGGTTATTCACAGGGGCACACCATCCATAGCTTATAACCTATGTAGGTGCAAAAATAGACATGATCATGAGTATAGGATCATTTTACATAGGTTTAACTATTATAGGAAATTTATATGGAAAGATGATACATAACATGTATAAGAGGTATAGATCAACATAGTATTCCATGTAGATAT
The DNA here is from genome assembly GCA_037957365.1 of Torreya grandis. NCBI lineage: Eukaryota > Viridiplantae > Streptophyta > Pinopsida > Cupressales > Taxaceae > Torreya > Torreya grandis. Next base: position 3,224,564 of record JARHVA010001387.1, read on the forward strand.
GTAGGTATAGCACTGTGTATAGGTACAAATAGTTAATACAATCAAAACATGTAATATGGTACATCCACCATCGTGAAATGCACACAGTAGTAAGAATATCAATAGAAGTCATAGATCATGTAGTATCCACCATTGCACAATACACATAGTAACAAAGTGACCATCGAAAGTCATTTAAATAGAGCATAGAATCCCTCATATAGTTCACAATGTATAAAAACATAGTACACTAATATGTGTAAACTATGGTTGTGAAAATTTGTAGATATTTCAAAACTTGTATTCAAATAGTCTAAAATCTTGTAAAAATATGTTTTTTAAAAAAACTTTTATTTTGATGAATTAACAGGCAATCTTATGTTTTGAGGCCTTCATGACTCAATGATGTAGGTTAGAAGACCTAAAAATGCACTTATAGACAGATCATATCCCTCATTCCTTTCGTATTCTCTTGATCATCTAAGAACATTAGAGAAGAGCATACTTAGAAAATGAAGGGTCTATAACAAGCAACCTCAGTTAATCAAGATTTTAAAATGCATTAAAATAAAACAAAGGACTTCATTTTATCATAATCCACTTTGATAACATGTTATAATAAGCCATGATCTATTAGAATAGGCCACGGTCAAGAACTTGTGAGACTCAAACACACTAGACTCTTAACAAGCATAAAGAGAAAGTCTTGTAGCAAAAGAGAAACCAAACATGAGTATAATAATAGCTTGTATTCATAATCAATGAAAATATCCTTGAGGAAAGTTATATAAATAGGAGAAAGGAGGCATAAAGCCACTTACATGTTGCCAAATGAATATTGATCACCATGTGCAAGATGTCAAAATTGGTTGGTAAATATCAAGAGCATCCACACCAACCAATTTGAATATAATTTAGACATGTGCATGTACATGTGTACCTTAATGACCTCATTATTATACTTAAGTGACCTTAATATTATACCTAAACAAGATAAATATGTGTAATAAAAACCATAAAATGGAATGTAATACCTACACTTACAAATTCCTCTAATAAAAGGAGGTTGATAAAAATCCAACTTAAACTCAAAAGCCCAGAAATTATCTCTCTAGAAGAAAAAAAATGTTTGTCTAGATCTCTGCTTGATAAATAAAACATTGGCCTTTATTATAGGCCTTGGTGGTGGATTTAGAGGGAGATTTAGGGGGTTTGGTTATTCTTTAGGACCCTAAAATAATCAAGTGCTTTGTGGTGGTTTCTAATAAAAAATGGATTTGTTGTGATGTTTTTTGTTACAAGAAATACATCCAAGTGTGAATGATTAATGTTTATGTCCCAAACTTGATAGGGCTTCAAGAAATACCCTGGTTTGAATTCATGAATTCCTTGATTTGAATTTTTAGAGGAAAATCATTTTAGGAGGAGATTTTAACATAGTCTTATCTGCAAGTGAAAAGAGAGGTGGTTTTCAGAATGTCACTCAATCCCAAAAATACTTCTTAAATTTTGTCTCTCGTTACATTCTAATATGTATTCCACTAAAGGAAGGCTCCTTTTCCTCAACCAATAGGAAAGAAATATTTTATAACATGTTTAAGTGGATTGACATATTCCTTTTTAAATCATGGATTGAATCCTAATGGATCCCATATTCTAGCATTTTGAAGGTGTACAACCTGGACCACTCCCCTGTTTAGATTTACATTTCCAAAAGCAATGTTCCTCTCCATTGTTCTTTCAATTTGAGAAAATTTGGTTTCACAATAAATATTTCATATAACTAATACAATAATGGTGGAAAGGAATTCTTAAAACCCAAGGGTCTAAGGCATTTTATTTTATGATGAAGCTTAAAAGAGGAGTTGACTCATAGATTGGAATCACATTCACTTCAAGAATATTTTCTTTCAAAATAAATAGCTAGAGGATGAACTATCCCATCTTAGTGATTAGATTCATCTTTTGATCCTCTTTGACTTGTTCTTGACCAAATAAAAATCTCTAGCTGGCTCTTTTGAAGAGGCATATGCTCAAGAAGAAATTTTTTAGAAGTGGAAATCCCAAGAATCTTGGTTGGCTACATGGGATAGAAACATAAAGTCCGTTCAAAAATCAATCATCTCTCATTTCTATTTTAAAAAATTAAGTAAAAAAAAATCATATGAAAATACTCTCCTTTTGTCCTTTTAGACATTCATAATGGGGTTGTTTCCTTTTTCTAGAACCTTTAGGAGCGGGACTAACAGGTACCAAAGGAATCCATGGATTATTTATTCACATATATTCCTTTTGTTATCTCCCATATTCAAAATTAAAGGTTTCTCACTCCATTATTCTTGTAGTAAATAAAAGCCACTATGTTCACAACCAGGGGTGACAAATCTCTAGGCCCAAATGGATTTATAGTGGCCTTTTATCAACACTTTTAAGACTTATTCATGAAGTTGTTATAGTTGTAAATGAAGTTAGGAGATCAAATGAAATTATTTAAGAGATTAATTTCACATTCATTTACCTCATTCCTCAAAAGGTTACCATCTCCTTTTTCTCTTATTTTTACCCAATCTCACTCTACAAAACTATATTTCCTTCATAAAATGACATAAATTTATCCTTTTATGCCTCAATTCTCAAGAGTAAGGGGGTTTTGTTTGAGGAAAACATATTCTATAAAATTTGGTTCTTGTTCATAAGTCATTACACTCCTTATTAGCCTCAAAAACTAATGGAATGGTGATTCAATTGGACATTGGCATGGCCTTCGACTTAGTCAACTAGATCTTTCTCTGATCTCTCCTTTAAAAGTTTGGCTTCTTTCTTACTTGGTGTGATTTGAACATAAATTTTATATCCTTAGATTTCTTATTCATTATTTTGAATGGTATCCTAAATATCTTTTTCTACAGCTCTCATGGTCTTAGATAAGGAGGCCCTATCTCCCCTTACCTCTTTATTCTCATGACGAAGGCTCTCATTCAGGGCCCTCATGTTGTTATTTCAACCAGCGTTATCCATGGTCTCAAACTATTAATTAGAGGACCTACCATTTCTCACCTTCTATTTTTAGTTGATATGTTACTTTTGGGACATGCATTCAAAGAGGAATCTATCACACTAAAAGTAATATAGGGATCTTATTTAGTCATTTCCTAGAAAATTATTAATCTGAAGAAGTCAAAGGTTTTATTTTTAAATATTCCCCCTTGACTACTTTAATGCGTAGAATTTATAAATCTAAACTAAAAAAACCAAACCATGACAATTGATTTCCTATTCTAAACACAACATATAACCTTGGATAAATATTTAAATAAAAAATAAGACAATATAACTTTTACCAACTAATCAATGGAGATTTATTCCTTGATAACTTGGATGTGCTCTTGTAAATTTGGTGTGTGGTTACTCAAAGTGAATTCTCCAATGCAATGGAAATTTATTAGTGTAGTTATATATGGACTTGGTCTTAAAAAGATTCATAATGGTGATTTGATATCATTTTGATAGCTCAAAACATGATGATCCATAATGGAAGAGAGAACGTATATTTATAGATTTCTCAAATGTACAGTGGATGGTTGGATTTAATCTAGATTATTAAATAATTTTATTTTTGGATGGTTGAATTTGAGTCCTCATCCAAAGGAGGAAGACCAATTACTCAAGTGATTGAGAAATGTTGGGAAGTTAAGTTTTTAGTTAGATGAGTCGGTCAAACAAATTAAGGGATTTGGTTACATGTTTTTAGGATGGTTGAAATATTCCTTGAAGAGTCGAGGTATTTGGATGACTCACAAAGTTAGTTGAATTTTTCAAGGAATTGGTTGGTGACTCAACACTTGGTTGACAAGATTGGGGAAATGGTTGGATGATTAAAAATGGAGTAGTTAATTAATATTAATTAATTAACTATTTGAATATAGGGGAAATGATGTTATTGGACTAGGATAAAAATCCATATTTTGTTGAAGATCGAGATAGTGAATAATAATGGTGATTGTGTTGATATTTATCAAATTTAATTATGACACTAATTTGGCAAAATCTAGGTGTCTACATTTACACCTATTTGAAAGGGTAATAAATAAAAGTATAATGGATCTATGAAATGTGGAAATATGCCCTGAGTGACATAATCAAGTGATAAGGCCATGAAAATCCCCCTCAAGAGGTCATGCAATAAGAGACAATGTGGACGAGAACTCAAAATGAGGAAAAATAACATTGGTGGTTGTGGAGAAATGAATGTAAGAGTGTGTATCAAGTAATTAGAATTATCGTTCTTGATTAAATGTCTACATGTTGCAAGTTATTATTGGGTAGAATTTATTTCCCCTAGAAAATATATTTTTAAGGAAGCGGATTGAGAATGATATATCCCAAATTTTATCCAAGCAATGATATATGCAAGAGGGTGGATGTAGGAACAATATAACCCATTGAAAAGTTGTGAACTTGGAGTAGTAAATATTTGATCCTATTAAGTTGGTTTAAAATTATTTGATTAATATGCAAGCATAAAATAAATAAGTAGGTAAATTTGAGATAGCATACATGTATTTGGGGGTTAAAAATGGTATAGGTTGATGAGATAGGCTAAAAATGGGTGAGAGGATTGATTGGGGTTTTAAAAACTTGGTGGGCTGGGTAAATAAATAAGATGTAGGGTCTAAATTATACTTCATTTTTACTATTTGCCACATAGTATTATGAATTATGTTATAGAGTTATAGAAGTGAGGGAGAGAAAATGGGCTATATCCTAGCTGATCATCATTGTAGCAAACGGGTGAGGGAGCACAGATACCATAAGGTTGTGGCCCTTCGGTAAGTCATGTTTTTATTTATGAAATTTGAATTTATGGGTCATAAATATGGGGCTAAATTTTACCTAAACAATTTTTTTATGGGGATAATGATGTTTTCATCCTTGAAATCAATGAAATCACCTAGTCAAATAGTGAAATCACTAGGTTAAACTATGGTTTTGAATATTCATGGTGAATTTCATCATGGTGGTAGGAAATTCATCTATAGGAGTGGCAAATTCATCATTGTTATGTTAAATTCATCTTTAGTTTATCAAAAAAATTATCGAGGTAGTGAATTCATTATGGTTGTGGTGAATTCAATCATGTTTGTGTTGAATGCATCCTTAGGGTAGTGAATTCGTTAGGGTTGGTTTAAATTTGGATGATAGTAGAATGTATTAATAGTAAAGGATAGTTTTGTGTTTTTATTGTATTTGTTGACTTAATGATGGAAAATTTGTGATTATTGATGGATTTTTGATTAAATAATAGACTAAGTATGTTTCATTGTTTTTGTATTTTTAAGAGAGATTATTGATTATCATTGCCCAAGAGATACAATCGATAATTTTATATTTGAGGATCCATTTTATGGATTATGAGTTTGGAGTATTAAATTGGTTGGATTATCATATATATCATAGATGTTAAATATCCCCACTTATAGGGGGTTATTGACTAGATTGGTAGAGAGGTGGCACTCAAAGACAAGTACCTTTCATCTACCTACATGAGAGTGATAATTACATTAGAGGATGTGTGGTAGATATGGCATATCTAGATATGGGTTATGATGGTATAGTAGAGGGAGACCACACAGGTAGTTTCACTATCGATATTGTTTGATGATGATATTGTTTTGATTATTGGAGGGATACATGTATGGCATTGGACGAGATGGATGGATTAACTCTTATGTTGATGGCTCTTGTGAGTTAATGTAAGCAATGATATATGCAAGAGGGTGGATGCAAGAACAATATAACCCATTGAAAATTTGTGAGCTCGGAGTAGTAAATATTTGATCTTGTTAAGTTGGTTTAAAATTATTTGATTAATATACAAGCATAAAATAAATAAGTAGGTAAATTTGATATAGCATATATGTATTTGGGGGTTACAAATATGGTATAGGTTGATGAGATAGGCTAAAAATGGGTGAGAGGATTGATTGGGGTTTTAAAAAATTGGTGGGTTGGGTAAATAAATAAGATGTAGGTTGTAAATTATAGTTCATTTTTACTATTTGCCACATAAGATTGTGAATTATGTTTTGTATTTGCAGAAGTGAGGGAGAGAAAATGGACTATATCCTAGCCGATCATCATTATAGCAAATGGGTGAGGGAGCACCAGATATCATAAGGGTGTGGCCCTTTAGTAAGTCATGTTTTTATTTATGAAATTTGAATTTATGGGTCATAAATATGGGGCTAAATTTTACCTAAACATTTTTTTTACGGGGATAATGATGTTTTCATCCTTGAAATCAATGAAATCATCTAGTCAAATAGTGAAATCACTAGGTTAAACTATGGTTTTGAATATTCATGGTGAATTTCATCATGGTGGTAGAAAATTCATATATGGGAGTGGCAAATTCATCATTTTTATGTTAAATTCATCTTTAGTTTATCAAAAAAATTATCGAGGTAGTGAATTCATTATGGTTGTGGTGAATTCATCATGTTTGTGTTGAATGCATCCTTAGGGTAGTGAATTCGTTAGGGTTGGTTTAAATTTGGATGATAGTAGAATGTATTAATAGTAAATGATAGTTTTGTGTTTTTTTTGTATTTGTTGACTTAATGATGAAAAAATTGTGATTATTGGTGGATTTGTGATTAAATAATAGACTAAGTATGTTTCATTATTTTTGTATTTTTAAGAGAGATTATTGATTATCATTGCCCAAGAGATATGATCAGTAATGTTATATTTGAGGATCCATTTTATGGATTATGAGGTTGGAGTATTAAATTAATTGGATTATCATATATAGAATAGATGTTAAATATCCCCACTTATAGGGGGTTATTGACTGATTGGTAGAGAGGTGGCACTCAAAGACAAGTATCTTTCATCTACCTGCATGAGAGATGATGATTACATTAGAGGATGTGTGGTAGATATGGCATATCTAGATATGTGTTATGATGGTATAGTAGAGGGAGACCACACAGGTAGTTTCACTATCGATATTGTTTGATGATGAGATTATTTTGATTATTGGAGGGATACATGTATGGCATTGGAGGAGATGGATTAACTCTTATGTTGATGGCTCTTGTGAGTGACATATTTTTATCAAAAAAGACTAGGAGGATTTTTATAGTAGGGTTGGCCAATGTGGTTGGTGATATGATTGATTTTTTCATGGAGTTTTTTTAGGTCTATGTGTGTTGGCACATTTATGCATGGAGTTACATGTAGTGGCATATAAGGATGGAAAGAGCCTTGCTGCATTTACAATATTAAAAGTATGGGAATGGGATCACATAACTCTAGAGAGTCCAGTTGGATAGTTTTATAGGAGAGTGGATGATGAGCCCTTTACATACAGATGGCATGTTATAGTGTTTGGGTAGTGGATGTATTTAGGTGATTTGACATATTACAGGAGGGTAGTTGGTGAGAAAACACTTTATGATATCACATGGAGATAATATAGGGAGGCAAATCCATATTAGGTTGATGATATTATATTCTTGGCTTATGTGATGACACCTTGATATACTTTGGGAAGGCACAAATATATCATTGAGAGGTACTAACCAGACAAGGTGTTGAGACAATTTGGGATTTAGCAAGATGTGCCTATGACACCTCATATTTTTGCTCAATCAGTGAGAGAGCAAGGACTATATGGACTAGGGATAGCTCTGAGAGTATATAAGGTGAGATATATTCACTTACAAGTTATACCATGGTAGAGGAAGAGTAATGTTATGAATGCATGGGTGATAAATGCATACAAGGTATGGTAGGAGCAGGTGCAGCCATTGAGGCTTACCATTCCACATCAAATGCCAAGGACACTAAGAGAGAATATGTATAGATCCTTGATAGTACAACCGCATAGAAGAGGATAGCAAAGGATGAGTGTATAGGTGGATATACCATTTAGGGGTGATGGAGGAGACAAAGGATAGAGAGGAGATAAGGGAGGGGGTGATGGAGGAGATATTCAAATGATCATGATTGATAGTGATGATGATGAAGAGAGAGGATGGGATGGAATAGATGGAGGATATGGAGGACAAATGCCACAACCTATGATTTTAACTACAAGGGGAGATTAGGTAGGGCCATCATGACTAGTGTGATTAGCAAAGGATGAGGAATTGATTGATAAACTAGCATTGATTGATATAATATGATGGGATATCATAATGAGATTTGTAGAGATAGATAGCCTATAGGGTGATGGGGAAAAGCAAGATGGTTAGTTAGCATCAAGTTCTATAGATATTATTAGACTATAGAGCGAGGTAGACTGATTGACTACAGATCTAGAGAGAAGATATGGGGATTTGATTAGTATAGATGCAAAGTCATAGATAGATAAGCATGATACAATTTTAGGAGATGTGTAGAGATTTTAAATAGAGCAAGATGCAATGCAGAATGAGGCACAGAGGATATGAGTGGAGAGAGATAGAGTTAGGGAGGTATTGACTACACTCAAGCTTAAAAAATCCATATCATATGTTATGCATGCCATAAAGTAGGATTCTTACTCTAGGATCTTATATGAGTAGGTATTACCAACTGACCAGAGAGCACCCTCTTTTATGGAGTATTCTACTAGGAGATCAAGGACATTAGCCAGGATAACATGGATGACACCATCACAATGGTAGGTAGGATAGTATTTATAGCATGTTATGGGTCCAATGCAGAGCACATCCTAGAGAACACCACCAAGATCACCCCCTCAGAGCCCTCCATCATATGGTTAGAGTGAGAGTTGACCTAATGTTGACATATGTTTTAGATATATTGTGATGAGTTGTATATGATATGATATGTCTACATGAACATGTGTGTGTGTGTGTGTGTGTGTGTGTGTGTGTGTGTGTGTGTGTGTGTTTGTGTGTGTGTGTGTGTGTGTGTGTGTGTGTGTGTGTGTGTGTGTGTGTGTGTGTGTGTGTGTGTGTGTGTGTGTGTGTGTGTGTGTGTGTGTGTGTGTGTGTGTGTGTGTGTGTATGGGTTTATAATGTATGTCTAATGTATTTTATTATGATTAATATGTTATGGTTGGATTATTTATGGATATATGTATAGATGTGTTTATGATTTGATGTCTAATTGTCTCTATTGTTATTTAATTTTGATGCATACTTAGTCATGTAAAAATTCATGGATGTTAGAAATGAATGTTAAAGTAGATATTTAGTATTGAATAATTTGACTCATGTTATGTATGTGATGTATTTGTGTAGATGAGATAATGATGTAGATATGATGAATAGCTTTTTAGCCTTGCATGCAGTTCCAACATGGTTTTGAGTAACCTTATTTTTATTTTGTGTACAATAATATACATCAATGGTATGAAATACCATGATGACTCTATTATAATTTGCTTAGTGGACTGATTCAAAGTAATAAAACATGTAAAATAAACAAACAAAACACATAAAACACATAGATAAAAATCAAGTAAGCAAACACACAAAAGTAAACGAATTATTTTTCTTTGTGTGTGTCCTTTGTTAAGTTAGAAACCCTATTTTTTTAGATATTTTGATAATGATAGTGATAGCCTTACTTTTCCCCAAGAAATTATGTATGTGAGGGTAGATTTGGGAATGATATATCTTGAGAAGGTTACAATTCCAATCAATGATGTATGCAAGAGGGGTAGATTTTGGAGTGATATATCCCAAGAAGGTTACAATGATATACCGAAGGTAGGATAAGGGTTCTTAGCTAAACCAAGGACAAATGGCTTTTGGAATCTTCTAATTCTTTATTTTTTATTTTTTTGGTATATTTATATATATTTTTATTTTTTGATATTTTTAACTATATACAAAGGGGAAAATTGTTGTAGAACTAAGAATAGGGATGATTGGGGGATGCTTATGGATGAAAGGATAGAAGGATGGATATCCAAGGATTGTGTTAAGTGTGAGTTATACACCTAATATTTACTTCATCATGCTAACATATATGGCTATATGGATACCTACATGATAATGTGGATGTATCAGTATTTTTTGGAAACATTAATCAAGACTACATTTGTATACTTGTCAAGATTGAAACCAGATAAAAAATAGGGTAAATTATGATGATAGGTCAGCCTTAGTGAGATGGTATTCATAAAATGGGGTAAATTATGGACACATGAAGGATGGGATGGACTGAGGATGCCCCTAAATAAAATAGGTACTTTTAGATAATATGTACTACACATGGTGCCAAAAACTAGTTTTCACCATGGTACTTACCCAAAGCACCATAAGAATGGTTTTTACTTTTAGATGATTTATTTTTATTTCTTGTTTTTGTTCTTTTTTTTAGAAGCATTGAATCAATCATGTATGCGCTATATATATGTCTTTGGTAATTTCATTGATTTCTAAATCGACTTCTTTTAAATTTACCATGATACTGTCATAGTCCCTATAATAGAGGGTGAAGTAGAAGATGTGTTGAATGAAGGATGTGTGTTTAGTGTGTGAAGTATTCAGAGGAATAATGTGATTATGATGTCAAGGTGGATTGGGAATAATAATCTCACATTTTGTGAGATTAAGATTAGTCATAAGTTGGATGATTTGAGGATTTTATACTTCAATGGTGTCTTTGATAAGTGGTATAAATTCATCCAAAAATTGTTTTAGTGTAAGATAAGGATTGAGTTATTCATCTAGTGGAATATTTGAAAGGTTTTCATTAATAGACTCTTCATGGTTTTTTGGATTTGTATTATGATTCCTTAATAGTGCCTCAAGGAGGTTTTCACTAAAGGACATTGATTTTATATTTTTGTGATTGTTTGGATTGCAATTTTGATTTTGATTATCTGAAAGTGACTCAAAGAGGTTTTCACTATGGGAAGGTGTTCTTGGATTTTTATTTTTTGGATTTTAGGATTCATGTTGATTGAGGAACACTTGTTGTTCCCTAGAATATGATGATGTTACTTTACTCATGTTTTTTGGTTGGATGTCAGTCATGAATTCTATGATTTTTTTATTGTTATGAAAGAAGGTTGGTGGTATGGGATTTTATTGGTCCCAATAGATTAGTGCAGGCGGTTGACTGTCAATATGGGAGGAAGGATTGGTGGTGTCAATGAAAGGATTAGTGGAAGCATAGTCTTTGTAGGGACTATGAAAGGAGTCTATTTCAATGTTAGATGAGGCTTCCTCAGAAACTCTGAAAGTGTCATTAACATCTTTGTGTGTATTTTCATATGGTTTGTATTTAATGTTGTGGGATCATTTGTTTACATTTAAATGGATGGGTTCTAGGATTCCTTGCTCATGGAGGCCAAGTCCTTTGCCTTCATAATTCATGTTTTTGAGGATTATGCTTACTATAGGATTTTTGTTGCTTTTGAATCAAGATGCTAATTTTTCAGTGTATAAGTAGGAGTTATTGGAGCCTTTGATTTCTTCCTCTATAATAAGGTTAGATTTGACAAATGATGTCATGTCAAACTAGGAGATTATTGGTTATATTTTTTTTGTTTGGGCTATGATTATCATTTCTAGTAGGAGAGTGAGAGGTTGTTCCATATGGAGGGAATTTTGGATGTTCTTGTCTATAAGTACCTTCTTTACTTAAGGCATGGTGTTAGAGGTTCATGGGTCAATAAATGGTATGTCATCTTGTTCAAAGATGGGTTAGCCAAAGATTTGAAGTAAGTCACTTTAGTCAAATATTTAGAGTATGTGATGTGGTTCAAATATGGGTTGATCCAAGGTGGGATGGTCAAATATAGTTTGACCAAAGATGGTTTCATCAACAATGGATTTGTCATAGGTAGGTTCATCAAAGATGGGTGGTTGGTCAAAATAGGCTCATAGAAGAATGGAGGTAAGCCATGATGATCAATAATTGGTTGGTTAATCATATATTGGTTTAAAATGGGTTTATCAAACATGGGTGGACCAAGGAATGGTTTTTCAATGAGTAGTGAGTTAGTTATGGTTTGGTTATCTTGAACATGATTTGGAAATGAAGTAATTTTATCATGTTCTATAAAGGGCTCTTCACATATCCTCGATTGATGATTGTCAGATATGAGTGCACTTAGTTATTTGAAGAATAATGTTGCTTGGAAAGGTGATGTTATGATATGGTTGGATTGTAATTGTCTAGGAGCTTGGTTGATGGTGGAAATGTGATTGTCCATGTGTAAGACATGACTAACAAAAAAATCAAACTAATGGGTGGAATTTTTGGAGTTGATATTGTTGGTTTAGTTTTGACCTTGATTCATTTGGGAATGATCTTGATCATGTTTTAGAAAGGTATCTTGTTATATCCCTAACATTTTGTTGTTTATTGTAGATGCACTATTATCTATTTCTATGTCACCAAGATCAATCAATTATTGGACATAGTTTTTTTATTTTCATACATCTATTGGTGGAATTACCTTTGAATCTATGATATTCATAATATTCATGTTCCTTATACCAATTATGGTTAGTAAAATATTCATCAAAATGTTTGGTATTTGGGAATATGATCATATTGGTAGAAACTAGCCTATGAAAAATTGAATCAAGAGATTCTTCTAAAGGAGTATAAGTCCTTTGTTTCATCTCTTATTTAGATTGAACCCCAGGTATGGTGATGTTGGGGGCAGATTAAATGTTAACACATTTGACATATATAACACCATCACCCACTATGTTCTTGTTCTTATTGAATAACTTGGGTTTATCAGTTTGGGCTTATGTTTGTCCTTACGAAAAATATTAACAAGCCCTTTGGTGATAAGTGCCCTTTCTATTTGAACTCTTTTTTCAAAAATTTCATCTAATAAATTGGAAAAATGGATTTAGAGATGAAAGGCCATTCTTTGGGTTGAGATTGTTTTTGAAAATGGTGGCGAGTTACTTTTAGGGATTGACCAAGGAAAATGACTTGCTAAGGCATGCATCTTTGCAAGAAAGAGGTGAAACTTTATCCATTTCATTATTTGGTGTTGTATAAGTCTAGCATGGTTAGCTAATGTTCTACATTATGAGATAAGAGTTTTAAAAATATCTCAATTATATTTTTAAAGGTAGTGACTAACCCATTAGGTAGATGTAGGGACCATTGTAGAGCTTGATCGCCTAAACTATGTGAGAAAAGTCTAAGTAAATAGTTATCATTATAGGCAACTTCCTGGCAAGCCATGTAGAATTCATTAATATGTTCCCTAGGGACACCTTTTCCTTTGTATTTGTAGAACTTTGAGATTCAAAGTAAGGGGAAAAGGCACTTTCATCATGTTGATATCAAAGGGGTACAGATATAGTTATTTAAAGCTAAACTTTTTACTTTTGGATTTACTCCCATCTTGCAATCTTTGGATTTGGTCCATCATGTTTTACCATTCTTAAACAAATAATGTGTCCTTGAATTGTGAGGATGGTTGATGTTGATTAGTTTGGGGTGACCCTAGGGTCTGATTGGCAATATGTTACTAATATTTTTATTGATTATTTGGATTTTTGGATTTGGGATTATAAATATTAATGATTGAAGGATTGAGATTGGATTGAAGTTTGATCAAATCTTGGCTTAATATTTATATATGTTCAGACATATCAAGTCATTGGTCTGATTAGAGTTGGTTTTCTATAACTATCCTTTATCAACATGGATGTTGGAAACATGCTCTGAATTCTCATTAGAGGGATCTAAGATTTTCTTATTATTACTTAGGGAAATACCAGGTATATTTTGATCACAATTGGGATGGGTTTTATCCCTCCTAATAATGAGGTGATGTAAGTCCTCAAAATTAAAATGTAGGGATAACTTAGCTCCCATATTTAAGAGATGTATTTGTTTGGAAGGAGGTAATTACTAACTTGGGTAGGAGTTTCCTTATGCAGATCATTAGTCTCTTTAGAAAATTCACTCTGATTATCAAGTTTATCTTTATCATTTACTTATATATGGTCCTTTTAGATCTCAAAATGAAATGGGTACCTAGGAAAAAATCTTCTCTGTCTTGAGGGTTATTCAAGTAGGCTTGGATTCCAGTAGTTGAAGCCATGATGCAACATCTATGTGTTTGATTCATGATGGTTTTAACTCAAGATGTGAGTTGACTCAAGATTGGAATAAAAGTATAATGTTTTATAGGATGCTTGGATTCTTTGACAAGTTTTATTTTGATAAGTTTTATATTATTGGAAAGCAAGTTTTTGGTTTGAAATCAAGTATTTGGTTTTGGTTCACAAAATAAGTTTTGGATTAGGAATATTTGACTCAATCACTGGCTTGAGCACAAATGGAGAAAATAAGACACCCAAACAAGATAATATTAAAATAATTCAAGTAGGTGTGTAACCAATAAATATCCCACCAATAATGCCCTAAAATCTAACATGCACATGGTGAGTAATATTATGAAATGTTGTTTTTTCGACATTATTCATTGGTTACAACTGAAGGCTCTTGAACTAAGATTTATAGGATTTTCTAAATGGTTCTCTCTATATACCTTTTATTATGGTGAGGTCCAAATATGGGGAAGAGGAATATTAATGGGCATGATCGAAATGGTCAAATATTAATCTTGCTACAATCTATGTGGTTCCATCACTAAAGTGTTACCATAAAATCAAGCCTTGAGGGAGGTATTAAAACCCTAGGTATTGGTGGTCAATTCTACCTCACATCACTCAGGGGTTAATCAAGCTTAGGTAGTTAAAATAATTGACCCTCAATTTATATACCCTACCCAAACACAAGGTTTGGCCTACTGCATGGTGATGAAATATATGGTTGATAGATCCCTTAAAAATAAAAATAAAAACATGCTACCTTATCCTAATTTTCAATATGGTTTTGCAACACAAGGAAGATACAAAAATTATTGCTAGGGTTCAGGGTCACTTTGTAGTGCAAGAAAATAGCATACACCTCCACTAGCAACACAAACAAGATTTGTCAAAATAAAGTTAAAGCAAGTAGAATTATAAATTTAAAATAAAAGCATTAGTAAGCAAAAGAAAAAATATTTTGATTTTCTTACATCTTTGACTTACGGTGCTACATAAAATTATTAGTAGTTTCAAGCAACGTCTTTGACAAGTGGAAAAGGTGTAAGTTATTTAAAATAAAAAATAGAAAATATGTAGAAATAATTTCACTAAAACTATAAGAAATCTCACTAATAGATAGAACAAGTTCACTACTAAAATAAAAAATCTGATTTCACTACTAAATGAAAATAAAGAAAAATATATAAAATCCTAAAAATAGATATTCATCAAAACAATTTCACTACTACATAGTACAGTTTTATCAAAGATCAGAATAATTCCACTTAATTTAAGGATGAATTTGTTGAAGGATAGAACAATTCCATTGAAGTTAAGGATGAATTAATTATAGATTAGAATTATTCTACCAAATTCAAGGATGGGTTTTTTTTAGGTTAGAATGATTCTATCAACGTCAAGAATGTGTTCATTACTACCAAAGGCATTTTCATCACTCTACAAAAAGTAGAAAATGAGAATAAAAAAGTAGAGGAAAAAAATCAAGAATAAAATAAACATAAAGGAAAAGTAGGCTAAAAATAATAATTTCTCTAATTTGATAATGATTTTAATGTTGAGTATGATAATTTCACCGAAGTTAATGACACCTTTGTTGATGCTTGTAACGATCTCACTCTGCAGAACAAAACTTATAAAATAGAATCAGGAAAAATGACTTTGTTGATATTTTGATGATTTCACTAAAAGGTATAATAATTTTGTCAGAATCAAGGATGAATCCTTTGATGCTAGTGATTTTGTTAAAGATTAGAGGATAACTAAAACTAAGTAGAAATGATCAAAACTTATGAAATTTCACTTGTAATAGCAAATAGTTTCTACTAGAATAAGGTTATAGTAGTTAGGCAATCAAAAGGACTTGAAACAAACTC
The DNA here is from genome assembly GCA_037957365.1 of Torreya grandis. Lineage (NCBI taxonomy): Eukaryota > Viridiplantae > Streptophyta > Pinopsida > Cupressales > Taxaceae > Torreya > Torreya grandis. Next base: position 3,240,483 of record JARHVA010001387.1, read on the forward strand.
AAAAATCCAATGATAAAGTGTTAAAATAAGCTTAGGAATCGATCCCACTAGGCATGCCAAAATGTAAGCACACAATTTTGAACTCTAAACTTGGAAACCAAACCATGACAATTGACTTCCTATTTTAAACACAAAATAGAACCTCAAATAGAGCTTTAAAGAAAAATAAATAAAATATACCTTTTACCTACCAACCAATGGAGATTTATCTTTGCTAACTTGGATGTGATATTATAAATTTGGCATATGGTTGTACAAAGTGAATTATCCAATGAAAAGAAAATTCAATACCGTAGTGGTATATGGGCTTGGTCTCAAGAATATTCACAATGGTAATTTGATATAAATTCAATAGCTCAAAACATGATGATTCAAAATGAATGAGAGAACATATATTTATATATTTCTCGATGTGGAATGAATGGTCAGATTTAATCTAAAATTATGAAATGATTTCATTTTTAGATGGTTTGATTTGAGTCCTCATCTAAGTGAGGAAGACCAATTCCTCAAGTGGTTGAGAAATGTTAGGAAGTTAGTTGGGTAGTTGGATGAGTCGATCAAATGAATTAATGGAGTTGGTTTCATGTTTGTAGGATGGTTTAAAGATTCCATGAATGAATCAAGTTATTTCGATGACTCTCCAAGTTGGTTTAATTTTTCAATGAATTGGTTGGTGACTCAACACTTGGTTGAGATAATTGGGGAAATGTTTGGATGACTTAAAATTTGGAATTTTTAACTAGTTTTATTTATTTATGGAAAAATTTTGCATGATTATTTATAAATAGATTATTTAATTAATATTGATTAATTAATTATTTGAATATGGGAAGGGGGATGATGTTAGTGGACTAGGATAAAAATATAGATTTTGATGATAGTTGAGATAGTGAAGAATAATGGAGATTGTATCAAAATTTAGCAAAGTTAATTATGACACCAATGTGGTAGAATTTGGGTACCTAAAACTACAAAAAATCTTGGCCTCTCTCTTCATATTTTATATAGGCTCACTTTTAAGTAAATACCTAAGCATCCCATTCTTATTAGGAGTTGGAAGAAATCACCTATCGAAAGAGTTGTTGGAAAAAATAGGCCTCTAGCTCTTTCCTTGGAAAGTGAAATGTCTTAGTTTTTCAAGCCATATATAACTTCTCAAGTCAATCATGTAGGTTCTCCAAACATATTTGTTATCATTTATAAAGATCTCCATGAACACTCTTTCCATTCTCAATCAAAAATGAAAAAAGTCCTTTATCATGGCACTGATAATGAGAAAAATATCCCTCTAATTAGCTAAAATTAAGTGTGTCTCCCTAAACACCTAGGTGGTGAAAATTTAAATAATATCAATATATAAAACACTACCATAGGAATGAAATTTTTATGGCATATTTTTTTCAATGCATACTATTGTCCCTAAAAAATGACTCCTCATTTTTTAGACAACATATGACTATTTTGGTCCTGCATGGCCAAAATTGTCCCTTCCCTTTCCAAAAGAACATTCAATTTCATCATTTTCTCAACTTTTTGGTAAAAGGATTAGCAGGTTCAACCGGTTCAAAGGATTCTGCAAGCGAGTTCAATCAAAAGAACCAGTTTCCAATACTTGGTCACCTTCAGATATGGGTCAACACTTTGGTTCAATCAAAAAGGGTCTGTCGGCAAGCATCAAAACAAGGATTGAACTGTTGAACCTTGAACCTTTTTGATTCAATGGGTTCAATGGGTTCAAAGGTTCAATGTCGTCAACAAGAGCTAAGCACTTCGGCAAAGGTTCAAAGTTTGACCATTTCAAGGTTTTGCGGCCTCGATCACTTAACAAGTCTCAAAAGCTTGAACTGTTGAACCTTGAACCCTTTTGGTTCATCAGTTCAACGAGTTCAACATTCAATCAGTTCAACGCACTGAGTTCAAAGGTTCAAAGGCTGCCTCAGTTAAGAAAAGAAGCGTACGCAAAAGAAAGAGTCAGGCAGATGCTGCCAAGTGTCAACGGTTGAGCCCCACTAAACTTTATTTCTGCGAATTGGCAAATATTGCCACATGTCCCTCTTGAAGCTTGTTGGGAGCCTCCAAGTGTCAATATCTGCAGTCTCTTCCCTTAGCTTCACTGTTTCAAGCAAAGACCATGGTGGGCCCGAGGACAAGTGACTAAATGAAGTAGAATGTGCCAAGTGTCTGCATCCACATGACTAAAAAATGTATTTAGACCGCGCCACGTGTCCCTTGCAGAGATCAGTGAAAGCCAACAAGTGTCATCATCTGAGAGATCCTAACTGAGCCCCAAGTGTTTCTAAGGTTTTGCAAAGACTTGAGAAGGTAGATGTTGCCATGTGTCAATAGCGAAAGCTGTCATGTGTCTCTAGTTAAAAGTGGCGAAAGGTACCACGTGTCATAAAAGGGGGCACTCACAATGCAGAGGCATGCATGAAGGCAAGGAAAGGATTTCCTTCAGACAAATTGTTTGAAAGAATTCCTTCAAACATTTTGTCTAAAGGAAATAAAGGACCAACAGCCCGCTAAAGAAATCAAAGACCCGAAGGCCACTTGGAAGATCTAGAATGGCAGACACCTTTGTAGAGGGACACTTGATGCACATGAAATGAACCTTTCTCAAGACCCTGAAGGGAAAGTTCCCTTCAGGAAAGGTTTGAGCCTCAAAGTGTAGCAAAAGTTGCCAAGTGTCACATGTCGAGACACAGTTTCAGATGAAGCTTCAAAGCGTGGAAATCGCCACGTGTCCCATCCCAGTGCAGTGGAAGCTGACACGTGTCTGCATCCATGCTTGCAGCCACTAACAAGTTTCAAATCTTATTCTGATAAGCCTATTTTGAAGCTATAGATGTTGCCATGTGTCCTCACCCATGGCAAGCGAGAAAGACATGAGAGAGTTGCTGGGAAGAATGACGGGCCTACAAACGTCAAATTTGTCACAATGAAGTGTCTGTTAATTTTAGCAGACTTAAAACATGGACCCGAATGCATTCAAAAGACTCTAAGGCTAGGACCAAGAGAAGGAAGAGACAAAGAGGGAAACTTAGTAAGATTTAAGTCCAGTAGGTGAAGTAGTTCATTGGGTAGATATTAGGGGCTTGTAAACATTAAAAGTGCTATATATTTGTCCCTTAGAGGTAAAGGCAGAATAGACAGTTGCGCAGCTAAGCATGTGAATGAATGAGTGATTGAAGCTAAGGAGGAGACAAGGAAGATGAACCAACATGCCACAGTTAAGGTAGTTGCCCTGCTCCGGCATGGCCCTTCTTGACAAGATCAAGAATGCATCCAAGGCATTGAATGCACTGAATGGGTCGCTCCATGGGACAAAGTGCCAAGCCTCCCTCAGGCCTCTATATAATGTAATCTCTTGTATCATTTGAGAAGAGATCTTCCCCTTACCAGAAGTGAAACTCTACCCAAATTGAAAGGCATTACTGAGACTTTGAGCTTAGATTGTAATTCATATTTCTTTGACTGAATGAGAAAGCAAGTTACTTGCAGACTTTGTGTTGTTATATCTTGTGCTACCTTAAGAGATTGTTCTTATGTCTGTCTTCTGAAAGCATTCTTATTTATTTGATTTAACAAGTAGAACTAGTGAAGGTGATAAGGAAGGTTTCTTGAAGCCACCTACTTTCAAACTTTGTGTTGTCATAGTTGTCTTCAGTGTGTGTTTTTATTTTCTTTCTGTGTAAAGGACCTTGGGATGACTTTGTGCCCCCATTGTTCTTTGTATCTCCCTCTAGGGCAGTCAAGGTGGAGACTTTGTGCTACATCTTAGATTGTTGGTTACTCTGTACTCGGTTACCAGTCACTTGTTACCAGAAAGAGTCCTACTATTTGCAAGAACAAGCACTTCTGAAAGAAGAGAAGTGCCTTATGTCGCTTCACTAGGGTTTCTACTATCTAGAAAGGGATTTGGCTCTTGGCTAAATGTTACTTCTGAAAGAAGAGAAGTACCTTCACCAATCACCCAACATTTCTTCTCTATTTTTCAGCATCATCTCTGAAAAAAGAGAGATGGATGGTTTATCCCACCCCTGTGTCTTACTTTCTGCATATATTTATAATATATAGCCTCTGCATATTTAATAAGGAACCTCCCCTTGATGAGAGGAGAGATTTGTCCCCTATTGATCTAGTAAATATGCACACCAGGATGACCCATCTCCCTATGTTGTGGTGATAGGAACTATTTTGGTCACCAATTAGCTGGCTGACAAAATATTCACCCAACAGTTTTTGGTGACTCCGTTGGGGACACAGTAATTTTGTGTAATTTGGAACCTCAAGTTTTAGATTGAAGCAGTCCCTACCCTTATCCATTATAGACTCTGGCGACTCCATTCTATGTCTTACCCATTATCATTATAGCCTTACCATTTTCCTCCATCTCCATTATTTTATCTGGTCTATAAAACCAGAGCTTCTGAGAAAGAGTGCACAGTTTGAAGCCTCAAGCTGAAGTAGGGCCAATCCTTTTCCATTTTTGTTCTGCAAAATGGCCACTCCACCCAAATTTGTTATCTCTATTTGTCATAATTAAATCATGGCAATTTGAGGCCCCTGTGGTAACTCTTTTGGCCTACTCAACTTGACTCCACCTCTGCATGAACTTCCATGTAGTTCAAAAAAGAATTTCCCCAAATTCTTTGGTGATGGGAAGGTTCATCCTAATGAACACATTGCAGCTTTCAACATAACCTGGTGTGTAATAGGGGTGGAATTTGAAGACATAACGGTCAGGCTATTCATGGAGACACTACAAGGCGCTGCTGCAGACTGGTTCTACCATCTGTAAGCTGGATCAGTGACTGATTAGGATACACTTAAAGCCAAGTTTGAAGCCAGGTTCAATCCTTCAGAGGATGTGCATGCTTTGATGGCCCAACTCGCTCATATGAAGAAGGAACCTCATGAGCCTATGAGATATTTTATTGCCAGGTTCAACAAGCTGAGGCACAAGATTCTCATGGTCGCCCAACTGACACCTCAAAATCTCAAATGCTTCTTCATCAACTCACAGCTGCCTGAAGTGAGTTTTCTATTGAGACGGGCTAGACACATAGACCTTGAGGCTGCTCAAGAATTGGCTACTGAGCTCGAAGATGAGCTTATCTTGGTTGGAAAGATAAGGAGAGACCCAAATAAAGGTAAATCCTCTTCATCTTCTGAATACTCACCCACAGCCACCACTGACCCAATAATACAAAAGCTGGCAAATGAATTGTTAGCCTTGAAAAGGAAAATGGCCCAAGGTATGTCTTCTACTCCTCTATATAGAGATGCACAAACGAGGACATTTCTCAATTAGCCATATCAAGGCAACGCTGCCAAAAGTCAAAGGCAACCGAATCATCTTTCTCCCCCACAAAGGAACCTTGCCATTGAAGCACCTCCAACTAACTCAGTAGTTGGATATCTAGAAATAGAACATGTTTCCTATTTCCAACCTAAGTTCGAACAAGAAAATGGCACTGATCTCTTTAGGGAGGATCTAGAAGAATCAGCTGGCGACTCCCACATTTGTTTACTGAATTACCAGGATGAACTCAGAAGTGAAGGTGAAGCAGTCAAGGGATCATACGCAGTATTCACCAAGTCTAAAAATTAGTTAGCCCAGCAAGTTGATAAAGAAAGAACAGAGGAATGAACTCAACCTGCAATTCCAATTTCTAAGCGGGGAACCACTCTGCCTTTCCAGTCAAAGGACCCAGTGATTGCCAAGAAGGTTAGTACATCAAACATCTCTACACTTTCTACTTCAAATTCACAAATTAGTCCTCTCCCTCCCAAAAACTAAAAGGATGAACTCCCATCCTCTCTTCCAAGTCCATCTCAGTCATTTGACATGATTGATTGTGTCAAGAAATTTGAAATTCAAATGACTAAGTTTGAATCCCTGCAAGCCAATTCTGAGCAATTAAACATTGGTGAAGAGTTAGGTGTGGACCTATCTGAGGCAAAGATTGTGGTCACCCAAATGTCAACCCCTGCTACTCAAATTCTATTTGAGCCTTCAGGCAGCGGTAATTACTCCTTGACCATAGAAGATGCTCATGTCTCAGCTGATCAAAGTCCCATGGTTGGCAATCTAGGATTTGATCCAAATCAGGCATTAGAAGATTTGGTAGGGCACAGTACAAATCAATAAGGATCTTCCATCTCTGATGAAGAGAAATATAATAGAAGATCAGCTTTTGATGATGCCTAGATCTTAGAATCTGATAGCAGCAATTCTTCCACTCGTGTTGGATGCAAATCTCTATTGCTCAGATTGAAGACTACTCAGGATGAAGAGATCAAACTCCTTCACATCAAAGGAGATGTTGAGCTGATGATTTGTTAGGGGTCAAATGCTAACAATCAAAATATGTGTTGGACTGAACCAGCAGAACAACAAGCTATGGTGGTGGACCATACTGATGTACTCCAAAATTAGCAAAAGGAGCCCTTCACCAAGAGAGCAAGGAGTTATGGTTTTTAATTTGAAGACCACGTCCTGCCATGGGGCAAGAAGAAGAAAGAGCCAAGAGGAAGATGCAAAAAATTGGTTTCCTGGTGGAGAGCTCCATTCACCTATCACTGTTTCTGGGGGCAAAATGGTTTCCTGCTGGTTTACCAGGATGGCATCCCCTTTCATTGTCCCACGATGAGCAGCGTCTAAAGTACTTCAATTCTTAAAGTATCAGATAAGTTCACATGTACATATGTATATTTTTATAGTTTCTATTTTTGCTTTGTGTTTTTCATTTGTTTCTTTTGAAGCCTTTCTTTTTGAGTAGCATGACTCCATAGCCCAATGGCACACTTCAAGGCACTGGAGATTCTAGTTTCGACTCCCCTCAGCTGTTTCAATTTTCCAACTGAAGGAAGTTCCCCAATTGGAGCCAGCTGTTGTCCCTGAAAAATGACTCCTCATTTTTCAGACAACATATGACTATTTTGGTCCTGCATGGCCAAAATTGTCCCTTCCCTTTCCAAAAATTTATTTTGAACATTCAATTTCATCATTTTCTCAAATTTTTGGTAAAAGGATTAGTAGGTTCAACTGGTTCAAAAAAATTTGCAAGCGAGTTCAATCAAAAGAACCAATTTCCAATACTTGGTCACCTTCAGATATGGGTCAGCACTTTGGTTCAATCAAAAAGGGTCTGTCGGCAAGCATCAAAACAAGGATTGAACCTTGAACCTTTTCAGTTAAATGGGTTCAATGGGTTCAAAGGTTCAACATCGTCAACAAGAGCTAAGCGTTTCGGTAGAGGTTCAAAGTTTGACTGTTTCAAGGTTTCGTGGCCCCGATCACTTAACAAGTCTCAAAAGCTTGAACCGTTGAACCTTGAACCATTTTGGTTTATCAGTTCAATGGGTTCAACATTCAATCGGTTCAACGTGCCAGGTTCAAAGGTTTAAAGGCTGCCTCAGTTAAGAAAATAAGCACACGCAAAAGAAAGAGTCAAGCGGATGCTGCCAAGTGTCAACGATCGAGCCCCACTAAACTTTATTTTTGTGAATTGGCAAATATTGCCACGTGTCCCTCTTGAAGCTTGTTAGGAGCCTCCAAGTGTCAATATCCGTAGTCTCTTCCCTTAGCTTCACTATTTTGAGTAAAGACCATGGTGGGCCCAAGGATGAGTGACTAAATGAAGTGGAACACGCCAAGTGTCTACATTTGTGCGACTAACAAATGTATTCAAATTGCACCACATGTCCCTTACAGAGATCAGTGGAAGCTAAAAAGTGTCATCATTCAAGAGAACCTGACTGAGCCCCAAGCATTTCTATGGTTTTGCAAAGACTCGAGAAGGCAGATGCTACCAAGTGTCAATAGCAGAAGTTGTCACGTGTCTCTAGTTAAAAGCAGTGGAAGGTACCATGTGTCATAAAAGGGGGAACTCGCAATGCAGAGGCATGCATGAAGCCAAGGAAAGGATTTCTTTCAAACATTTTGTCACAACAGCCCACTTGAGAAATCAAAGACTCAAAGGCCACTTGGAAGATCCTGAAGGGTAGACACCTTTGCAGAGGGACACTTGACGCATATGAAATGAACCTTTTTCAAGAACTTAAAGGGCAAGTTCCCTTCAAGAAAGGTTTGAGCCTCAAAGTGCAGTGAAAGCTGCCAAGTGTCACATGTCGAGACACAATTTTAGACAAAGCTTCAAAACACGGACCTTAGCACATGTCCCATCTTAGTGCAGTGGAAGCTGTCACGTGTCTGCATCCATGCCTCTAACTGCTAACAAGTTTCAAAGCTTATTTTGATAAGCCTATTTTGAAGCTATAGATGCCACCACATGTCCTCACCCATGGCAAGTGAAAAAGACATGAGAGAGTTGCTGGGAAGAATGACGGGCCCGCAAATGTCAAATTTGTCGCAATGAAGTGTCGGTTGATTTTAGCAGACTTAAAGCATGGACCTGAATGTGTTCAAAAGATTCTAAGGCTAGGACCAAGAGAAGGAAGAGACAAAGAGGGGAACTCAGTAGGAGTTAATTCCAGTAGGTGAAGCAATTCATCGGATAGATATTAGGGGCCTGTAAACATTGAAAGCGTCATCTGTTTGTCCCTTGGAGGTAAAGGTAGAATAGATAGTTGTGTGGCTAAGTAGGTGAATGAATGAGTGACTCAGGCTAAGGAAGAGACAAGGAAGATGAACCAACATGCCACAGTTAAGGCAGTCGCCCTACTCTGGCAGGGCCCTTCCTAACAAGATCAAGAATGCATCCTAGGCATTGAATGCATCGAATGGGTCGCTCTATGGGACAAAGTGCCAAGCCTCCCTCAGGCCTCTATATAATGTAATCTTTTGTATCATTTGAGAAGTGATCTTCGCCTTACCAAAAATGAAACTCTGCCCAAATTGAAAGGCATTACTGAGACTTTGAGCTCAGATTGTAATTCATATTTCTTTGACTGAATGAGAAATCAAGTTACTTGTAGACTTTGTACTGTTATATCTTGTGCTACCTTAGGAGATTGTTCTTATGTCTATCTTCTGAAAGCATTCTTATTTATTTGATTTAACAAGCAGAACTAGTGAAGTTGATAAGGAAGGTGTCCTGAAGCCACCTACTTTCAAACTTTGTGCTGTCATAGTTGTCTTCAGTGTGTGTTTTTATTTTCTTTCTATGTAAAGGACCTTGGGATGACTTTGTGCCCCCATTGTTCTTCGTATCTCCCTCTAGGGAAGTCAAGGTGGATACTTTGTGCTACATCTTAGATTGTTGGTTACTCTGTACCTAGTTACCAGTCACTTGTTACCAGAAAGAGTCCTGATGTTTGCAAGAACAAGCACTTTTGAAAGAAGAGAAGTGCCTTCTGTCGCTTCACCAGGGTTTCTACCATCCAGGAAGGGATCTGGCTCTTGGCTAAATATTACTTCTGAAAGAAGAGAAGTACCTTCACCAATCACTCAGGATTTCTCCTCTATTTGTCAGCATCATCTCTAAAAAAAGAGAGATGGATGGTTTATCCCACCCCTGTGTCTTACTTTCTGAATATATTTATAGTATATAGCCTTCACATATTTAATAGGGAACCTCCCCTTGATGAGAGGAGAGATTTGTCCCCTGTTGATGTAGTAACCCTGCACACCAGGATGACCCATCTCCCTATGCTGTGGTGATAGGAACTATTTTGGTCACTAGTTAGCTAGCCAACAAAATATTCACCCAACACATACCATCTCTAGATAAATAGTAGAATAGCTATGTATCTATATATTTTCATGTCCATGGACAAATATTCACTACATGGATTCTAACAAGGAGTTCCCACATTTGGAACTTTATTTTCTCTTTAGGGAAATTATCTCTACAAAATTCACATGGGAAATAGGTTAAATATGTAAGATTGAATTTTGTAATTATGCTTAGTTGGGTTCCCTCCTTTGAAGAACATTTTCTCTCTTAATGAAATTCAAGATCTCTTAATAATAGTGTGGGGTCCCAACCTCATCAACTACTTCATTCTCCATGTAGACAAAAATGGGCACTCTCTAACTTCGAAAAAATGGAATGAATTGAATGTTTCATGTGCCCAAGTGGTCCAAATAAATTTTATTCTTAAAGATATGTCTCTCCCCCAAGGTAACGACATAGACTTTGTGGTGGGATGGATCACCTATTGGTCTTATGTGGTTAATAATGGATATAAGTATGTTGCCTACAAAATAATTCCTTGTGTAAACCCAAATTAACCTAGTCATAAAATTGGGTCCCATTAGAACCTCCCAAAACCAAGTGATTTTACATGGTTAGCTGCCCAGAACAAAATCTTGATGTTTGATAAACTTTAAAAAGAGATTTTTCAGGGGCCGAATAGGGCATTTTATGCAAGGCAAACTTAGAATCAATGGATCACATTCTTCATAACTGTTCAATAACTATAAGAACATGGTTTTGACTTCTTTGAAATCTCTCTTATTTTTGGGTTTTCCTTCCATCTACTATTGACCTCATTTGTTTTTGGCACTATACATTCTCTACTTTTTTAGGGCAACTTTGGACAACTTGCCTAGCTTAAGTGTTGTAGAAACTTTGGTTATAATTGAAGGGAAACAAAAATTATAGTTAGGCCATTTATTTGGACAAACATATCCATTAAATTATATTCATTATCTCGACATGGGTTTCTTATCAACTTATCTCATGGTTTTCCCCCAAAACCCAATTATACCTCCATTCTCAACAACTGGGCCCTTGTCTCTCTTTCCAAGTCTCATGGGATGGTTAGTCTAGAGGTGGATGAAGGCTAAACCATGGTCATTAATGCAATGAAAAAATGTATAACTCTAAAATGTAAACTCAACTATCTTTTTGGACTTATTTTGAATCTCATAACTTCATTTTCCAAATATCTTTCACCCATTGCTTCAAGGAAGCTAAAAGGTTATGGATCTTCTTTCCAATACTTATATTGAACTAGGGATTTTCTCAAAATTTAACAACATCATCCTAAATTCATAATCATTTCTTGTTTTAAATATTCACTAGTAGCATGATGTATCTTGATCAATTGACATAATTTGTTCCACTACATATGCATTCCCCTTGGACTAGCCAAGGCTTGCTAATATCCTCAAGCAAGATGGTGTTCTGGTTTAAATAAATAAAAAATTTAGAGGCAAGATTTGTCTCTAGAAAAATAAAAAATAAAGTTTTGTTTGCATGAGTGGTCATGTGTTTTATGGTTCTCTCTGTCCAAATTTACTCATTCTAATTTTGTCTCCTCCTTTGTCACTATGTATTAGTGACTGCGTATTTTCATGGTTGGGCCTGTTTTATTGTGAGCCTCACCCATGTGCCAGCCCTTCTTGTATCCTACATATATTTTTTATAATGGGTGGCTTGGATGAGGATTTCATGTATCATGTTCTTAATAATGTGGGCTTCAAGAGTATTTTTTAGGTGGATAAAACCCCCCAATTCTATTAGAGAAAATGTCCTTTGTCATCTTGTTATGGTTTTCCCTATGTTTTATGATTATTAGCATGTCATTCAATGTTTTTTCTCCTCTTCATTATTTACCCTCAATGTTTACTGCATACGAGTGCAAAGTGGCCAAATTAACGGTTACTTTACTACCCAACAATGATTCCCAAAGCCACACAAATTAAAAAACACACATAGGAGTAAGATTCCCTTTATTGAATTGGAGATAATTAAATTCATAGACAAACTAAGATCATAGTGTTCTCTTACACTTGCAATCCCCTAGCTCTACCTTTTCCTCTCCACAATATTTGCACTTGGGAACCCATTATTTATGGTTGTGGTCCCTTTTATTCATGTGGCCTAAATGTTACAACTACCATGTAATTGTCTCAACTATTCAAGATACAATTGAACCGTCACAATGTCTCGTGAGCACTACTAATCAAATAGCTCTCATCAATAAATTTCCAATGAGACCAAAATTTTCTCAAATGATGGTCACATGTGAAATATATGGCCCCCTAAATTTCTATGGGTCACGCTCATTGAGCAATATTGATTGTGACTATATATTTGAAAATGGTGATCACAGGTTACCCATGATCATGCCACATGGCATGATCTCAGGGTCTCCATATAACGGGCTCTAAATAGTCCTTGTGGCCTTTACAATCCCCATGGACCCATGGGAACATTAACCATAACTTATAAAATCATTGCATTTGTGTGGACCTATGGGAAAATTTAACATTGCTTTCAAATTTCTAAGACACCCACCAAAGTTATCCCACCATTGACTTGTGACTTGTGTAGGTTATGATTGTGACAAGGCTCTCACAATTACAAGACTACCTAAGTGCTCTATGGGAGAATCCCAAGGTCCTAGACCCCATGAATATCAGCTTAAATTTGATGATCATCAAAGCCAATCAAATTATCATCCCATGCATGAATACTAAAAATCTCATGAAATCAAATTTGAATTTGACATCCTCTAAATTGTCATCATGTGATCCTTGTGAAAATCTTCTTTGGGCTCCATTAGTGTTATTAAAAACTTAGATAAATTGTGGTTACCACAAATATATATATATATATATATATATATATATATATATATATATAAATGTGTGTTCACAGTTAGTCACATGGATGTCACCAAGTAATCCCTATGTTGAACAAACGCTTCATATATATATATATATATATATATATATATATATATATATGAAGCGTTTGTTCAACATAGGGATTACTTGGTGACATCCATGTGACTAACTGTGAACAAATATATAAATGATATGTGATCATAGTGACATTGAAATTTAATGTTTCAAATGTAAATGTGACCTAACTAAGAGACCAAAGGAACCAAAATGATCTCCATGAATATTGTAACTTTATTGAAATTTTTACAAAACTCTTAATATTTTTGGGGGATGCAACATTGCTTGTTCACCTTTGATGCTCCTGTATTAGACACCCATAGTAATTCAAATTGTCCATGAGCTCATGTTCATGAACCCATTGCAATCTCCTAATTTTTTTAACATATTTATAAACTTAAGATTCATTCTTCCAAGTTATATCTTTAGTTTCTCAATTCTTCCACTTCACCAAGTACTCATAGCATTCTTTGCCTCTTATCTTCTTGCCAATCTCTATGTCTAGAATGCTTCTATCTCTTCTTTTTCTTTCATTATCAAATGTTCATTCCAATCAATATTCAGAGAATCCATGACTAAATATTCCTTATTTTCTTGCTCTTCCACTTATGGATACAAATCTGACACATTAAAGATTAGGGAAATATCCATTCCATTTAGTAAATCAATTTCATAATTTTGGATTATGAATTCAAATTTGTGTTCTCTCCTTTTTTAGATCAGCATGTTGATTTTATTTTTTGTTGTTTTCCTCCAATTATATTTTTACTTCCACAATTACATCATGCATAATTTGTGCATATTCTTCCCTTCAACTCTCCTTTGATTCATAGCAGTCACATTTTTTAATTCACACACACCTATTGGCATGCTTCCATAGATAATTTAAAAAGGACTCATACCTATACTTCGATTGATTAAATTACTTTAAGCAAATTTACCTTGAACCAACACCAAATCCCACTTTTTGGGCTTTTCTCCTACTAACTCAACAAATTACCAAGGTTGTGGTTCAAAACTTCAATTTTTCAATCTATTTACGAATGATAGGCTGAATTTAAATCTAATCTCATGCCTAATTTCCACCATAATGTCCTCTAAAAAATCCTAACAAGTTTAATATCTCCATTTGATACAATGTATCTTGGCAATCCATACAATCCCACAACTTGTTTGAATACCATATGTAGCAATATTTGTGGCATCACTAGTTTTCTTACATATAATAAAGTGTCTTTTTTGAAAATATATGTACAACAACAAAGATATAATCTTTACCTCATTGATTTCTTATAAATAAGAACCAAGAACAAAATACATGCTTAATGTAGCCCATGGTTTCTATAAAATAGGTAATTGTTGATATAATCCGGTATTCCAGATTTTTTATTTTGCATGCTGACAAATTCTATATATTTGCATGAATGTCTTCTTGTCCATGCTCATTTGTGGCCAAAAATATTGGTCACTTATTTGCATCAAAGTTTTCCCATACCCAAAATAACCAGCTAAAGCTCTGGTATGTTTTTATTTTAGTAGGTTATCTCTCATGGAACCTTGAGGTATGTATAAATTATTCCCTTTTAAAAAAACCCATCCTGAATCAAGTAATCTATCCATGGGGTTTTGTCCATTTCGGTGGAATTTTTTCATTTGTCCACATATTCCAAAAATCCTTGTCATTCTCATATAATTATTTTGATTTGGAACCAACTTTGACTCTAACTCTGACCTCATGTACAACAAGAGCTCACTTACTCAAGGCATCTACAACCTAATTTGATTTACCACTTAAATGTTTTAAAACAAAATTATAACCATGGATAAATTCCACCCATTTTATAGGCCACTAGTTTAATTTTCCTTTGTTGTTGATAAATTGTGGGGCTTGGTGATTCATGAACAAAACAAATAATTTTGGCAACAAATAATGCCACCACTTCTTAAGAGCTTGCACTATTGCATAAAAATATTGATCATACACAAAATATTTTATTTTTGCCTCATTCAATTTATCTCTAAAATGTGCAATAGGGTTACATTCTTGACTAAACATTTCCCCTATAGTTGTTTCACTTCTATCACAATCTACTGGGAATATTTTCTCAAAGTCAGGGAACTTCAACACTAGTTGCTTTGTTATTGTTTTCTTCAACAACTAAAAGTTGTTTTTTAGTGTAGCCATCTGCTGGAATTTCTTTCCATCTCCATTCATAGTTTCCATGATTGGTGCACATATGCCACTAAATTTTCTAATAAACTTCCAATATAAACATGCCAATCCATGGAACAAAAATGGTTGCAAACATGTTTTTTTGTGAAATCCACTCTAAAATTGCTTTCATTTTTTAAGGTCCATTTTTAACCTATTTCTTGAGATTACAAATCTCAAATATATCAATTCCTCTTGCATGAAGTTGTACTTATTCAAATTGATCAACAATTTTTACTATTTAAACTTATTTAAGGCTTCAATAGCACGTTTATGATTCTCATGAACATGTTTGGGGCATTTGTCAAAACAAATGGCATAACCAACCAATCATATAGTTTATTATTGATATTGAATGTGGTATTCCATTCATCACCTTCTCATATTCAAATACGGTGATATCCACTTTTCAAATCAATTTTAGTGACATATTTAGCTCCACTTAAACAATCCATTAAGTTAAGAAGCAAGAGAGGGTATCCCACCACTGACAAATATCCAATGAATCCATTTATAATTGAAATTAAATTGATGAGATGATATTAGCTCATGATCTCCTCCAAGAATGGGGATATGGCAAAATTGGTAGATGCTACGGACTTAATTGAATTTAGCCTTGGTATGGAAACTTACTAAGTGATAGCTTCCAAACCAAGGAACCCTGGGATAGTCTAAATGGGCAATCCTGAGCCAAATCCAATTTATAGGGATAATAGTTTTATTTCCTAGAAAGGGATAGGTGCAAAGACTCAACAAAAGCTATTCTAATGAATGAATAGAATTTGACCCATTATTATATATAGAGAGTTCTATCTATATTTAATACTTGATTAAGTGTTATATACTATCAATGAAACAAAACTAACGATTAGAACTTGAGTCATTCTAGGATTCTTTTAGGAGCCTAGATTATTGGCAATGGAAACTTATACATAATGATGATCTTGTTTATTACAAGTAAATAAGTGCACATTATCCACCCTTCTTTGGTGCCATCATGGTTGGGATAATGAATTGTTAAAACTCTCTCTGATTAAGTCCTTGTCTAGAAACACTTTTACCTACCTTTTGATTTATTCATTTTCCATTGGAGTCAATCTATAAGTTTACTTGTTAAGAAAGCTTACTTTTATCACTAAATCCATATGATGGCTAATGCTCCTCATTGGTGGAAGTCCTTATGGAAAATAATTTGTCATAATATTAACATATTCTTCCAACAAATTTTAATTTTCAACAAGAATATCATTTACATTTTTGGTTGCCATAATTGATATAGGCCTTACAATGAGAGAAAAATGTGTCTCCTCCTCCCTTGTTATCTTCAAAGACTCTTTTCCTAAAAGCACCATCACATTTGTATTGTTGTCCACCTATTATCCTTTGTCCTTTAATGAACTGAATGTGAACTATTAGTTCCCAGTTGTACACCTCGTATGCTCAGCTTTGCACACTTACAAAAAATGGCAAAAAATGATGAAAAACCTAATAAGATGTCATTATAGTTAGGGGAGGGTTTAACATCAAATAAAAAACCGAACACAAAAAATGGCTAAGGGACACCTACAAAGGGTATGGTTAACTCCCTGCTACTTTTGGCTCTACCTAAATCAAGGTGAGAGAACTTATGGGGTAGCTTATTCACATGGAGGGATTTTACACTTTAATCTTATAGAGGATTCTTGGCACATAAGGGAAAAATGACCAAAGCATAACCAAGTTTACACACTTCACCCGTAAGGGTTGTCACATGAAATGCACAAATGCTTTAAGTCATACACAAGCTACTAGAGACAAATGAAAGGATGGCTACAATCTCCGTTTTATGAAACATTAAACAATAGAAACTAGATAGGAAACTGTAGCTTTAAGATTTTAAGCACAAAACTACAAATACATTTCAAATATATATCTTATGTATTTGTGATGTAAGTAACACTTATGTTATGAAAATGGTGTGTTAAGCATAGGGTAAGATAGGGTGGGTTGATTTAGACAAAGATATGGATAGGTGCTAGATGAGAGAGGAGAAATTCACTGAATTGTCATGTCATTTCCACAAACAAATGTTTTAGAACCTTCAAAACAAATGGAATGAAACAATACTTTGCAATTCCTTGAAAGAATCACAAGCAAAGCTACAAGTGATCATTCAAGAGCTCTTTCTCACTGAATCCATGAGCTTGGGACTACTCCTAAAAAGATTGTTAATACTTCATTCTAAATTCTATAATTAAAAGGATTTTATAATCTCAACACATTTCCCTTATGACTACCATAAAAGGAAAGAGTGATAATACCAATATATTTAAGACTCAGAATAACGCATTAGATTTCAATAAGATAGAGCAACAAAATACAAATATATTCCATTATCCATCTAAATCTCAAATACATATAACATGTGGTGGAAATTCTACAACATGTACACTATGCAAGTAATTTTTGTAACAGGGGAACACTTCAATATGATCTCAAAGCTTGTCAATGGTTTTACACAAGAAACCAATTTGACACCAAAGAGATTACACAAGAAGAACTTCTCCAGAATGATAGCTCTTTTCTCAAAAAAATTGATTGATCGACCTCTGTAAATGAACAAACCTCCTTTACTTATACAATTTTCAAATCAATACGTGGAATATCCCAATGAGATGCTCTAGCTAGAAAAATCATTCATGGGCCTGGAGCTCATTAGTGATAACAAAATGGATTCCTAGGATAATGCTCGTGCTCTGATGAAAGTGACATGTTTGATATCTCATCCTAGTGGGATGTTCTCCATATGCCATGTAAATCACACTCCAACAAGGGACAAAACAAACCTTTGTCCACTTGCATAACCAATCCAAAACTTCCCTTTCTCTAAAGAATATTCCTATGAGGGACATGCCACTAATGAGCACAGTATAAAGATTATGAGAAAAAGAGAGAAAAGGAAGGAGGAGTAAAGAATCTTTACATCAACTGATAAGAAACAAAAATGATTTGGTCATATCATGGAATCAACATTGTTGACTGAGCCCTGAGCTAGCCTTGTATGCAATGAACTTCTCGATCATTGTGGCGAGGATTTTCTTGTTTGAGCCCACTTAATACTTGAATTTGGCATTATACTCTTCTAGCCAATTGGTGGTCCCTTAGAGCACTCCCTATTTTTTATGTACCAATGCCTTTAATTGGTCACAGGACTTTTCAAGTGATACTAGGTCCCTTATCTTTTGGCTATTCAAGGCTCCATGGGGTGCATTGATGAGGTTCTTCAAAGCATCCTCTAACAATACTTTTGTCAAGTCCACTTCACCATCAAGCCTCACCATTACTCTCAGGGAGGCCTCAATTTCTTTCCTTGCATACTTGAGAGACTGTTCTTCTCCTTTCATATCAAAGGTGCCTTCCTTGAGCATGGCTAACCTGTGTTTTATGGATAATTGGCATTCTCTAGACATTTTAAGATCATCCAAAGAAATAATATTTTTTGCTACTAAGGTAGCTTTGCCCATTCTATAGATCTCATCCATTTTGGCCCTGAGCGCCTCTCAAATTTTGATATCAACATCATAGATAAATTATAGGGAGCTACACCCTCCTCTTCTATCTATCTCATTATCAAGCCATTCCATGGTTGTGTGGATGACTTCCTTGGCACGGACTACTAACTCCTACTGCCAATCTTTTGTTGCCTACCCTCAATTTTTTACATCCTCATCAAGGCCAAAGTGAAGTGTATCCTAAGAGGGAATGGGTGCACTCAGGGCCCTACTAGCATTTGGATTCACTACCTTAGGCTCACTCAGTAACTTTTACAAGTCCTAGATCATTGCCTAGTTTTGCATCTTCAACTCCTCCATCGATGCTTTATCCTTATCCAACTGATGAGCCACCATGATTGCTAGAACTTGTGAACTATACTTGATCTCATTCCTTGATGGCTCCCCCAAATCATATCTATATATTGCATAGCTTTCAAGGGGAACATCCTTCTTTGTAACACCTTATGGAAGAACAACTATCTCCTGTGTTCTCTCCCTAGTACTAGTGAAAGTGGCCCTGGAGAGTGCTTTAGTTTTCTTGGGAGGCTTTGCCCTATATGACTGGGTAATATTCATTACATATATATCTCCTAATTTACTTTCATTGCTTTGTTTCTCTTTAATCTATTCTTTAACCCATAAGAGGGGCCTGATTTGAAAATCCATTGGAGTTATGGACCTTGAGGCCAGCTTAGAGGCGTTGAATGGTGGTGTGATTGGAACAGTAACTAGAGGGAGAGTGACAGGGGTTTTGTGTGAGCCTGTTATTATCTTCTTTATATCCTCATCACTATCCAATTCAAGTTTATCCCTTTCAGCTTCCTGCTCTCCCTCTTTGCCTGGTTCAACTTGTTTTAGGAACTCAATAACTACTTCAGATTGCTTTTGGGACCCCAATAGTAGTTTATTAATGGCACTCTCTTGTCCTACAAGCTAAGGAGGTGGTCTTGCTTCCAAACCATATAGTGAAATTCATTGGGAGAGCTAGGAAGAGGTTATGGCATCTCCCCTGTCACCCTTATGAGGCTCATCACTAATCGTGGCCTCAAAACTCCTATACCCAGTAGGATCATGGACCTTTATTTGGGGAAGGAGCCCTTGAGGTACTTCAATAGAAGTAGTTCTTATTAAAGGTCCCTCCCTTACAACTTCATCACCCTAGTCTACCTCCTTATTTATACATGAAGGCATAAAGGTACCCATTTTCAAGCTTGACCCCTTTTTCCCTCATGTGCAGCCTCTCCTTCTTGTATTGAACTTGTGTGTACTAGAGAGGGATGGTCTTGTGGGCTATCTCCATAGTTGACACAACATCTGGTTTTTGTTTTCCTTGAGCCTTTACCTTTTCACTACTATTGGGGTCTTGCTCTTCTGGCCTCAACTCATTTTCAAGTTTCTCCCTGGACCCTTGCATACTTTTTATCTCACACTCTACCTCTTGCCCTAATCACTGGGTGAACATACCCTGGATAAATGTTTATGTGTCTGAGAAGATAACTTATTTCTAGAGTGGAGCTTGGGCTTGCATGGTCACCTCAACACCTACTTGTGTCTCATCTTCAAAGTACAAAGGGTCATTTGAGGCCAACATAGTTTCCTGATCACCTTTGTTTTATCCTCCCAAGGGTACTTGTGGTCCAACAATCTTATTGCTAGAACCCTGACAGGAGTTTATGGCCTTTCCTTCAGATTTCTTTGGGTGGTCCTGATTGGGGGAGGAATGAATGCCTTGGATTGCTTCATCATCTCCATGATTGGTCTATTTTCCTCTCAGTCTTCTTCATCACTCATATCCCTGAGCAATTGGGCATATGAGGACTTTCCTCCTTGGGATTATGTGGTTTCATGTTAAGAGGGTACATCTAGATGTATGACCTCTTTCATTTTCTTGGGGGTTACAGGTGGAGGTTGCAGCACCTTCTTCTTCCTTTTAGTCTTTGATTGCTCTATTTTTTCCTCCCTTCCTCTTTTCCTTGTGTACATTTTTTGGGGGTGGAATGGACTTTGGTGATTGCTCGAGTTGAGGGGCTGGTGCAATGGTTGGTCTGGCTAATGTGGTATTAGCTCCCTTAGCAATGATCAAAATGGGAGAAGCACTAGCAAACTGCACCTCCCCTATGGCAATCCGAGTCTAATTTTTAGCTAGGTTGGTCAATTTTGTGAAAGATAGTCTGAACTTATACTCTATTGTTGTAATCTCGTCAACATTAAATGGTTTGGTGAAATTGGTATCACCTACCAGTTTCTTCCCTTTGCCTTTGGCCTCTACTTGAGGGCCTACTAAATGTCTAGTGTGAGGTGGAAGAATCATCTTGAGCTCCTGTACAGTTCTGAGCTCCCTGAGGGTATGGGTATCATGTGCACTAAGGTCCACACCTTGGGACTTTAACCACCCAAATGTTATTTTCATTATATGATACACCCTCCATGCAATTGAATCATTCTCTGGGACTATGAAGTCTGCTTGGGCTATATGTAGAATCTCTATATTCTCCTCAATGTAAGTTGATGACATTGTAACCTTGTCATCCACCAGGTCTTTGGGGATGGGGATGATTCCATATGCAATAATCTCCTAAACATTGAGCCTTAGGTAATTAATTTTCTTTACTTGATCTTTTGTTATGCATTTTGATCAAATATCCTCATAGTGTGTTTGGTGCATAATTACACCTATAGCATTGTTAACCAAACACCTATGTCATATTTGGATTGAAGAGGCATCTTGTCCATCTAAAACTACCCCATTTCTTGTTCCAACCCCCTTGCTCTGGCTAGAGTAGGCCATGTATGATATCCTATCTGTACAAGAAACTTGAAGGGGTTGTTAATCTTCTTTGCTACAATCATCTCATGTGAGGGAACCATTTGTCTACATAATTCCATGAGTGTTACCTTGCCATTAGCATACATGGGTAGCTTTTGAGGTGCCCCTACAAATCTGCTTACCCAGATATATGTGAAGGTGCATAATTGAATGTATAATCTACTGAACCTATTGATCACCTCCCTGGCCACCTTGGTCATTCTATTTAAGCTTCTTATAGGGTAGAAGATGTTTATCATGGAATTGAAAAAGCAGTTATAGACCTTGGCCCAGCTATCCCTGAAACCTTCCAAGTCATTTCAGGATACAACTCATAAATTTTGAGACTGGAGGGATTCCTATTGAGGCCGGGGAAATATCTGTTATGTACTAATCTATACATGAGGTAGGAAGTCATATAAAATGTACCATTAAATGCCTCTTTGGAAGAGATGGCCACCTATAACTACATTATTTGGCTATGTAGGTTATTACTTAGAAATGAGGCCCAAGCCAGCTGCTTCTTACCCTCTAGCACACAAATAAGGATTGAAAACATCCACAGCTCAAACTTTTCTACCATGGGTACCCCATAAACTCTAGCAACCATGGTGATGACATATCATGGTAGTTCCTTAAACTCTATTAACTTAAGATTCCTAGTCAATCTGGAAACCTTAGTTCTCTTCTTGGTGAGCCAGCAAGTGTTTACAATATCCCAAATGAAGCTATCATTCTCATCAACATACTCATAGCACTCTTCCATAGTCAAAACAACTCCCTCATGTTGTGGTGGTATCCTGAGTATGGCACTAACAGCCTGAGGGGTGAATGAGCAGACAATTGATTAGCTCCCATCAAGTACAGCTTTTGTATCCTCTTGATGTACCTTTGTGCATGCAATGACCAGCTCTGGGTATGGGGATATTAGTGGAAAAGTCATTGAAGGAACCATATAACTCATACCCAAATTGTCTACCTCCTTAGGGGGATTAGGTTTCTGCAAAAGATTTGACAAGGTAGCAAAATCTAAACCTTGGATATCAGTGTCCTCAATCCCATCAAGAATGGAGGTAACGCTACTTTTCAGAGGGACTGAAGAAGAAGCCAATTTTTATTGATCAACATGACACTACCTTCCCTCAAACTAAAAAATACCCTTTCCTAGTAACTAACTCTATAATTCCTCCAAACTTCACTTCTAAAGCACTAAATCAATAACCCAAAGAATACTTACTTCAAACCACACTAAAAAATATGCAACTTGAGCAAGAAATCACTTGAAAAATATGACAATAGTTTTTATTCTTGTCTCACACCGCTTTGGTTTGCAAACCACTTGAAAACACAAGTGTGAGCTCTAATTGTGAAAGGTGGATTAAAATGAAGGAAAATACTTAGTTATAATCATCCCCTTTTTAAATTAGGGTTAACAATTAAACCTTGGTGTGGAAATGCTAACCTTCTGCTACCACATTAATATCTTCAAGCATCATTCAAAAAGAAAAGGAGGGAAACTCGACGATGCTTCTCTTCTAGCTAAACATTTTTCCCTATGACACATGGCATCAAATAAGTAAAAACCCACCTATGGCACTCATCAAGTCTTCAAGAATCTTTTCACCTCCTCACCCCTCATATTATTTAGTGAGGAGATGCCACATGTCCTGAACATTCCTTTGAAAAGAATAACTTTGACATGTGTCAAAAATTTGGGCACTCAGGGTGCTAGGGACATTTACAATGTTTCACCCTTATTTTTCCTTGGTGCCTTGGTGTAATATACTCTAGGGTCCCATAAAAATGCCATGTGTCATGATCCTACTTGACAACCCTAATGTCTCAGTCCTTAGGGACTCATTTTACCTCCTCCCACCTTTCGAGATAAGGCATTCCTTTAAAAGGACCTGAAAATTAAAACCCTTGAGAGATTGCCACATGGCATGATTTGAGGAGTCTAGACTTTGGAGACTATTTTCACCTTTGGTAGAAAAAACACAAGTGTGTCAACCTTTAAAAAAGAACCAAAACCAAAAACATTTCAGTATGTTGCCATGTGTCCATCATATACACTCACTCGAGCCTTTGTCTATCTTTTACCTTTGTACCATTCATCAACCCGAGGAGGAGTGCAACATTCTTCCACCCTCCAAAGAGACTTCATTTATTTATGAGAGTGCATGACTTGAAGGAATATTTTTTGGGGAATCCTTTTGTAAATGGCCCTTGATAACGCTTGGGAGTGCCTTTCGAAGGTGGAACATACCCTTCGAAAGTCTTAGAAAGGTCCCCCAAAATCTCCAAAGTGCCCTTCGAGAGTCTGAAAAGTGTCCTATGCCCTTTGAGTTTTCCTTTGAAAATGTTGAAAGTGTCCTTTAACCTGCAGAAATACCCTTTAGAACTTATGAAAGTGCCCTTCGAGACTCTTGAAAATGACCTAGCTGAATTAAACAATTCCTTTGGGATTTTTGTATGCGAAAAATGCTCGAAGAGTAAGTGCCATTCAATTTTTTTTTCAGGGCTAAAAAATCTAAAACAAATAAGACTCGGCACCCTTTTCCAAAATAAAGGAAAATTTTGGGACTTTTATAGCCGATAAAATATCCAACGAAAATAAGTCTTCAGAGTTTTTGCTTGAGACAAAAAGTCTAAAAAACCATTTTCGTCAGGCATTATGTTCGTTAGAAGAGGCCAAAAAATTCTAAGGGATAAATAATTTTACCAAGCAAAGACAACACACAAAAGACTTAACTATTTTTTTATGAATAACTTTACCTTCCCAAGGAATGCATGAGGACAAAAAGACTTAGATATGGACTTCAATACTCAGTGTGGTCTAAATTTTAGGCATTCTCCATTGACAAGGGCCCAATTGCCTCAATGCAATCTCAGGTACTAACATAGGATCTCACTCGAGGATGCATGCATACCCCCCGCGAGTGTGCAAAGAACCACAAAACATAAGACCAGGTGCCAATCCATTAGGCCATGGAGTAAGGATAAAACAACTTCCAAAAAATAAGAAGGCTAAACAAAACATGGTACCCTTACAAAAAATATAGATCAGGAGGATCCAAAAATGAACACATGACAAAAACACAACAAGAAGAACTTTACAAACAAGGGCCAGACAAAGGGGTGACAAAACAACAAGAAAACTAAGCAATAAAACATTGTACAATATGGCACATAATTACAAACAGACTCAATCCAAGAAGTGTTTCAGATGCCTACCATTGACAGTCAACTCTAATATTTCCCCATCCAAATATCTTAGGAAAAAAGTGTGCTCCACAATCTTGTAGTTGATTGAGTAAGGGCCCATCTACAAAGCATCAAACTTGCCATGCTTACCTTTCTCTTCATGCCTGCTATCCCAAAGTAGAACTAGATCACCTATTTGAAAATATATGGGAGTGACCTTCCTATCAAATATTCACTTTAACCTCTCCTTGAACTTGAGGTGCTTCTCGTAGGCTAACCTAAGTGACTCATCCAATTCCAAAATCTGGTTCATTCTTTCTTCATAATGGTTGGTGTATTCATCCTCCTTAAGTTATTGCATCAGATGATAGGTAGGAAGTTATAGATTGATGGACAAAACCAATTGAGTTCTATAGACAAGATTGAAAGGGATCCTTCCTGTGGCTCTTTTAGGAGTAATCCTATCGACCCACAAGGCAAATTTCAAATATTCACCCCACATCTTCTTATTGAGTTTCAATGTCTTTCTGATAATCTTGAGCAAGTTTTTGTTACATGATTTGACTTGCCCATTCCCTTAAGGATTGTAATTGGAAGCATAAGTGAGCTCAATCCCATAATCTTTACACATCAACTCCAAAGGCTTGGCTTTGAAACTCATTACATTGTCAACAATGGTCTTGACTAGCACACTAAACCTATAGATAATTTGATTCAATAGAAAGTCCATCACAACTTGGTGTGTTGCCTTCCTAGTGGGGATTACTTCCACACTAAACTGATCCAAAGTGCTACTGGTGCTAGCAATAATTTATTCACTTCAACTGCTTGCAAATTCACATCAGCCATAAGCCTGGCCAAGCCCATTCTTCACACTAATTTAGTGGTTTGGATGTCTATATCATATTCATGTAACTTATCTACCCATATACACCTTTTACTAGAGATGTCAGTTTGAGTCAAGATATCCTTCATCATGGTGTGAGGGGTATAAGCAATAATCCTCGAACTCAAGATATAAGATCTAAATGTTTTAACCACTTTCAGCAAAGCATAAGCTTGTTTCTCCATAAGGGTGTAATTCAACTCAGACCCTTGCATAGCTTCATTAAATAATGTTATGGGTTGTTCATGGCCATCATCATTCTTTTGTAATAAAATAGCAGCAATGGTATGGGGTGATACAAAGGTTGTTGTTTGGGAATTATTCTTTGATGGGGCATGTTCTAGTGTTAGGAACGGGGATGGAGTGATTATAAATGATCCTAATGGAAGGAGGTATACTTTTTCCTTCCACCTTGCTTTTAATTGCACTAAATATGTTACTGAGTATGAAGCGCTTCAACAATACCAACAAAAATACCCAGATCAACATCAGTGTACATTACTTCATTGAGAGCATGATTTAGATCTTCAATTATATGTAACATCTTTGGCTCTCTATGAAGTTTAACCATTTTACCTTTTATGGGGATGGTAGCATAAGAGAGGTCCATCTGCACACTTCCTCTTATATTGGTAGACCATTTTTATGATAACAACATTCCCCATTTAGGAGGGCAATCTACAACTACCACATCCATATTCAAAAACTTACTAGGGTGAACAGCCAATTGCACAACTAGCCCTTTGACCTACCCAAAAATTGGTACCTCTTATGAATCCATAGCATAACATTTACCAAAAGTAGATGTTATCTTTGCATCAAGTTCATTCAAGACACATAAAGGCATAACATTGAAAGATGCACCATAATCAAACATGCAATTGTGGACAATCATACCGTTCATCATCAATGTTGTATAAAATGGCTCCATGTCCAACTGACTCTCCACTAATGCAGTCCCTAAATAGACTTCAAGAGAAGGCTCATAAACGTCCCTCAACTCTTGATCTTCTAATAGAACTTGGGACATTTCAAACTCATTGGTAGTTGATCCCTTGCCAAACTCCAAATATTCAAAAGCTCTCTTCCTATGTTCAGGGATCCGCAACAACTCAATGAGTGGAACAGTGATCTTTATTTGACTCAATAGTTGGGCCATATCACATACACTATATTGAGGGAGGGACGTGTCTGGTGGGAGGGTGGTGACATTTTCAGTAGGGATATGCTTAGACATCACATGAAATGGATTAGGTTGAGGGGGATTATTATTCTTTGTGGGAGCTTTCAATGGTGGGTTCTGCTTAGTCTCATTAATACCCTTGGGGACACTAGACAACATAGGAATCTTATTTTTCTTAGCAAGAATTTATCTAGGTCTAGCAGCTTGAACAATAGGTACCTTCTTAGAGGCTTCTAAAATAGCTACAACTTTCTTTGCCTCTTTGCCTACATCCCTTACCTTCAGGTCATCAGGAGCATCACCTTGAGGGATAGCACCTAATTGCCTACTTCTTAAGTTAATCTCGCTTCTCTTGGCAGTTGTTGCATTAATCAAGAGTCTTCGATCTTCTTCTAATGGATTGCCTTCAAGATATTTCTTGATCATCATAAAGCCTAGATGATCAAAATCATGCATAGGCAACTCATATGCTTGTGTTACATTGACATCACACAAAAAATCAAAGATAGGGACACATTTCAACTCAACAGCACCCCAAAGTTCACTAGTCATGGTGTTAGTAGGCATTTTTGTGGGAGTCACTACTTCAGCTAGAGGACTATAGAAATCAAACATGAAAATTGCATAATCAGACAGTGCATCCTCTGGATCATCTAATTCTTGATCCACTACCTCAATAATATCACAAGGCAGGTGGGGCAAGAAGCATCTGTCACACCAATCAATGTCTATATCAGATTTGACATCATTTACCTTAGCATCTAGGGGATCCAACATTTCCTTCCCAACACCCCTACCTTTATTCCTTTATGGTTGGTCTTCATGTGCAGGCCTCTTTCCTTTGTCAACTTCTCAATTATGGAATGGAGGGTCTCACTGAGACTGATACAGATTCAGGGCCCTATCATGGTTAGAAGATACATGTGAAATGCCCTTTTCTCCCCTAACCAACTTATATGACATTTATTTAATAGCAGAGGCCAAAGTCTTGATAGTTTCTTCTAAGTTGGTGACCTTGGCAGACTGTGGCTTTTCTGGATTGACTAGCTTCACATCGGCCCTATTATTCATAGGCTTTCCCATAGCTTTAATACTATTCCCAATTTGGATGGCCATATTAAAGGCCAACCTAAGGTTTGGTGGAGCTTTGTCTCTCAAGTAGTATGCAACCTTCTTGTCAAAAGCATCACAGTATTTTATTAGACAAGCAGTATCACTAGGCCTAATATTTTTAGGTAAATGCATCATGGCCTTATTAAAATAGGTGTTGAAATCTTGTACACACTCATTAGGATTTTTCTTGATATTTTCAAACTTGGCCAAGAAAAACCTCAAATCTAGCCTTTCCCCACACTGAATCCTAAAGACATTCTGCATCTCTTCCCATGATTCAATGCATCCAATGGGGAGGGAGTTGAACCAATCTCTAGCATCATCCTCCAATGTCTACACAAACAACTTAATGTAGACATCCTCATGCTCGACCTCATAATCCTCAATAACATTCTAGAAGGCCTTCAAATGTTGATTATTGGTCACAGCATTGTTCCCCTAAAACTTTGGGAGCCTCCTCCTTATCTCATTGGGAATTTCATTAGGAAAACCCTCCATCTCCTCAAAATTGATAGGTCTAAATCTGGGAACATGGAAAGCAGGGCATGCATTTTCCTCCCAGTCTCTATGCCTCATGATTGGAATATCTTAGGGTTTAGGAACCACCATAATGGGATGTGAGGAGGGGAATGAGGACTAGGTGGGTCAGATTCAAGAGGGGATTGATCTGGTGGGGATAGAGTAGGATAGTAAATAGGGCTATAAGGCTCAAAATTACCAGAAGAGCTATGGTAATCTTCAATAAGAGGTTAGTCTAAAAAATTTTGAAGGTTAGTACCACCAGGATGAATCTCAATGATAAAACTAAGCCCTTCGATAGGTCTCCAAGCTAATCCCCTTTTTCTTGGAGGAGTACGCAATGAAGGGAAAAAATTCTTTAAAGGGTCAGTCCTAAATGATGATCTCAATCCTTCCAGCTTTACAAACAACAAGATACTCAAAATAGAAGCTTAGGAAGGTGAGGGCTACAATAGGTAATGGTCTTGCAATAACCAGGTGAAAAAAAACTTGGATTCACCATTAGAAATAGACTTCTAGAAAATAAGAGACAAAAAATTGATATGAAAGACAATGTTCAAAAGGGGCTAGACACCTTCCAACGCATAACTGGTCAATTTTTGTCTCTGAGTATGAAACAACATAGATTCACTAAAAAGTGAGTCGGCAATGTCTACACACCATAAGTAGGCAAAGAACCTCTCAAAAGTGATCAAAGCTCTCTGTAAAAGTCCCAAGCAATGGCACCATAAATGTGTTGGTTTCCAGTTGTACACCTCATATGCTCAGCTTTGCACACTTAAAAAAAATGGCAAATAATGATGAAAAACTTATTAAGATGTCATTATAGCTTGGGGAGGGTTTATCATCAAACAAAGAACCGAACATGGAAAATGACTAAGAGACACCTACAAAGGGTATGGTTAACTTACTGCTACTTTTGGCTCTACCTAAAACAAGGTGAGAGAACCTATGGGGTATCTTATTCACATGGAGGGATTTTACACTTCAATCTTCATGAGGATTCTTGGCACATAATGGAAAAATGACCAAAGCATAACCAAGATTGCACACTTCACCCATAAGGGTTGTCACATGAAATGCACAAATGCTTTAAGTCATACACAAGCTACTACATGCAGATGAAAGGATGGCTACAATCTCCATTTTATGAATCATTCAACAACAAAAACTAGATAGGAAATTGTAACTTTGAGATTTTAAGCACAAATCTGCAAATACATTCCAAATATACAAGATATTATGTATTTACGATGCAATTAACACTTATGTTATGCAAATGGATCATTAAGCGTAGGATAAGATAGGGTGGGTTGATTTAGACAAAGATATGGACAGGCGCCAGATGAGAGAGGAGAAATTCACTGAATTATCATGTCATTTCCACAAACCAATGTTTTAGAACCTTCAAAATAAATGGAATGAAACAATACTTTGCAGTTCTTTGAAATAATCACAACCAAAGTAACAAGTAATCATTCAAGAGCTCTCTCTCACTGAATCCATGAGCCTAGGACTACCCCTAAAAAGACTGTTAATACTTCATTCTGAATTCTATAACTAAAAGGATTTTATAATCTCAAACATTTCCCAGATGACTACCATAAAAGGAAAGAGTGAGAATACCAATATATTTAGGACTCAGAATAATGCATTAGATTTTAACAAGATAGAGCAATAAAACATAAGTATATTCCATTATCCATCTAAATCTCAAATACATATAACATGTGGTGGAAATTCTACAACATGTACAGTATGCAAGTCATTTTTGTAATAGGGGAACATTTCAATATGATCTTAAAGCTTGTCAATGGTTTTATACAAGAAACCAATTTGACACCAAAGAGATTACACATGAAGAACTTCTCCAGAGTGATAGCTCTTTTCTCAAAAAAATTTGATAGACCAACCTTTGTAAATGAACAAACCTCCTTTACTTATATAATTTTCAAATCAATACATGGCATATCCCTATGAGATGCTCCAACTGGAAAAATCATTCGCAGGCTTGGAGATCATTAGTTACAACAAAAGGGATTCTTGTGATAATGCCCATGCTCTAATGAAAGTGACATGTTTGATATCTCATCCTGGTGGGATGCTCTCCATACGCCACATAAACCACACTCCAATAAGGGACAAAACAAACCTTTGTC
This sequence comes from Torreya grandis, assembly GCA_037957365.1. Lineage (NCBI taxonomy): Eukaryota > Viridiplantae > Streptophyta > Pinopsida > Cupressales > Taxaceae > Torreya > Torreya grandis. The sequence goes on from JARHVA010001387.1 coordinate 3,270,705, forward strand.
AACTTGCGTAACCAATCCAAAACATCCCTTTCTCTAAATAATATTCCTATGAGGGACATGCCATTTACAGGTGTAGTACAAAGATTAAGGGAAAAAGAAAGAAGAGGAAGAGGGAGGAGAAAAGAATATTTACATCAACTAAGAAGAAACAAAAATGATTTGGTCATATCATGGAATCAACATTGTTGACCGAGCCCTGCGCCAGCCTATTCTTATATTCAACGAACTTCTTGATCATGGTGGCAAGGATTTTCTTGTCTGGGCCCACTTGATACTTGAATTTGGCATTATACTCTTCTAGCTAGTTGGTGCTCCCTTAGAGCACTCCCTATTTTTATGTACCAATGCCTTTAACTAGTCATAGGAATTTTCAAATGATACGAGGTCCCTATCTTATGGCTATTGAAGGATCCATGGAGTGCATTGATGAGGTTCTTCAAAGCATCCTCTAAAAATTCTTTTGTCAAGTCCACTGCACCATCAAGCCTCACCATTGCTCTTAGAGAGGCCTCAATTTCATTCCTTACAGTCTTGAGAGACTGCTCTTCTCCTTTTATATCAAAGGCACCATCCTTGAGCATGGCTAGCCTATGCTTTATGGACAATTAGCTTTCTCTGAACATTTTAAGATCATTCGAAGAATAATATTTTTTGCTACTAAGGCATATTTTCCCATTTTATAGATCTCATCCATTTGGCCCTGAGTGCCTCCCAAATTTTGATATCAGCATCATAGATAAATGCTAGGGAACTACACTCTCCTCTTATGTATGTCTCATTATCAAGCCATTCCATGGTTGTATGGATGACTTGCTTGGCACAAACTGCCAACTCTTACTGCCAATCTTTTGTTGCCCACCCTCTATTTTTCAAATCCTCACCGAGGCTAAAGTCAAGTGTATCCCAAGAGGGAATGGGTGTGTTCAAGGCCCTGCTAACAGTTGGATTCATTGCCTTAGGCTCGCTCAGTAACTTTTGCAAGTCCTGGATCATTGCCTAGTTTTACATCTTCAACTCCTCCATCAATGCTTTATCCTTATCCAACTGATGAGCCATCATGCTTGCTAGAACTTGTGAACTATGCTTGATTTCATTCCTTGATGGCTCCCCCAAATCATATCTATATGCTGCATAGCTTTCAAGGGGAAAGTCCTTTGTGACACCTTGTGGGGGGACAGCTATCTCCTATGTTCTCTCCCCAGTACTAGTGAAAGTGGTCTTGGAGAGTGCTTTAGTTTTCTTAAGAGGCTTTGCCCTATATGACTAGGCAATCTTCATTATGTCTATATTTCCAAATTTGATTTCAATGCTATGTTTCTCCTTAATCTATTCTTTGACCCATAAGAGGGGCCTGGTCTGAAAACCCATTGGACTTGTGGACCTTGAGGCCGACTTAGATGTGTTGAATGGTGGTGTGATCAGAACTAACCAGAGGGAGAGTGACAAGGGTTGGGTGCAATCCTATTATTATCTTTTTTGTATCTTCACCACTATCCAACTTGAGTTTCCCCCTTTCAGTTTCTTTTTCTCCCTCTTTACCTAGTTTAACTTGTTCTAGGACCTCAATAACTACTTTAGATTGCTTTTGGGACCCTAGTAGCAGTCTATTAATGGCACTCTACTGTCCTATGGGATGAGGAGGTGGTCTTGCTTCCAGCTCATATTGTGCAATTGGTTGGGAGAGCTGGGAAGAGGCTATGGCATCTTCCTTGTCACCCTTAGAAGGCTCATCACCAATCGTGGCCTCAAAACTCCTATTCCCACTAGGATCATGGACCTTTATTTGGGGAAGGAGCCCCTGGTTACTTTAATAGAAATAGTTCCCATTGAAGGTCCCTCCCTTACAACTTCATCACCCTGGACTACCTCCTTATTTATACCTGAAGGCATAGGGCTACCCATTTTCAAGCTTGATCCCCTATCTCCCTCAAGTGCAGCATCTCTTTCTTGTATTGAACTTATGTTTACTAGAGAGGGATGAAGCTGTGGGGCCATCTCCACAGCTACTACAACATTCGGTTGTTGTTTTCCTTGAGCCTCTACCTTTTCACTACTGGTGGGGGTTGCTCTTCTTGCCTTAGCTCATTTCCAAGTTTATCCCTAGGCCCTTGCATACTTTTTGTCTCACCCTCCTCCTCTTTTACCCTGATGGCTGAGTGAACATATCCTAGCCAAATGCTTCTATGTCTGAGAAGACAACTTCTTTCTATAGTGGATATTGGGCTTACATGGCCACCTTGACACCTACTTGTGTCACATATTCAAAGGACAAATTGTCATTTGAGGCCAACACAGTTTCCTCATCACCTTTGTTTTCTCCTCCCAAGGGTACTTGTGGTCCAAAGAATCCCATTGTTAGAACCCTGATAGGAGTCTACAGCCTTTCCCTTAGAGTTCTTTGGGTAGTCCTCATTGGGGAGGAGTGAATGCCTTAGATTGCATCATCATCTCCATGATTGGCCTATTTTCCTTTGAGGCTTCTTCGTCACTCATATCCCTTAGCAACTGGGCATACGAGGACTTTCCTCGGAATTTTGTGGCTTCATGTTGAGAGGGTACATCTAGATGTATGACCTCTTTCCTTTTCTTGGGGGTTGTAGGTGAAGGTTACAGCACCTTCTTCTTCCTTCTAGTCTTCAACTGCTATGCTTGTTCCTCCCCTCCTCTTTTCCTTATGTACATTTTTAGGTGTGAAATGGCCTCTGGTGATTGCTCGAGTTGAGGGGTTAGTGCAATGGTTGGTCTAGCTAATGTGGCAAGAGCTACCTCGGTGGTCATCGAAATAGGAGAAGCACTTGCAAGCTGCACCTCCCCCGTGGCAATTCGAGTCCAATGTTTAGCCAGGTTGGTCAATTTTGTGAAAGAGAGTCTACACTTGGACTATGTTGTTGTAATTGTTAGGAACCCACGGAAGCACAATTGATTACCATGTACAAGAAATTAAATATGCAAAATTAACCAGAAGTAACAAGTAACTAGAAATCAGAAACAACACAGAATATGAGAGACAATACCCAATTGTATTAATACTCATCCAGAAAAGAATATAATAAAGAAGATGCCACTTCTTCTTCACACCTCTTAGAGGCTTCCCACACCTCAAGTGTACAGTAATTCTTTCCTCAAAGCTCTCTCTCTCTTACGGTCCCAACACATAACTCAAACACAGAGTTGGTGTTCACCTCCAACCAGTCAGTATCCACTACTTCCAGTACACAAGTGCTCCACGCACTCCACAAGTGCTCCACGCACTCCAAGTAGATCTCCCTTGAACTTGCAACAACCTGAAACTCAAATGATTTTACTTATGGAAGGAACTACCTTGCCTTCCTCTTTGCTCAATAACTGAGTACACACCGTACTCCAAGTAGATCTCTCCTGATCTTGCTACCTGTTGTGTTGCTGTCCTCCCTGATCTTGCACACTTGCAAATCAATCTGGTTCTGCACACCTGCAACCCTGGATCCTACACACACATACACTTGTAGATCAATGATCTTACTTACCATGTAGATCTCCAAACGTGGCCTTGCACACCTGCTGATCAAGATCCTACATACATGAAGAACCCCTCTGATTCTCCAAACCAGTACCCACACTTGGCACTGTGGCACTAGGAGGAACACACCATGCTCTCTTCACACACATAAGGAGCTAATATTTGCTCTCTTACTCTCTAGCACAAATTACAATACATCCCATGAGTTTATTATATAGATCTCATTCAAACAATAATTAGACACCTAATTACAATAATTAGATCTGCAGCTCAAGACTAAAATTAGCCTTCTTCATGCAAACAACCGGTTCGTTAACGAACTATCCGTAGAACTTGCAGTTCGAAACCGCACAGGCGACCGACGTCGGTCCCTGTCTGCCTGGAGATGACCGACGCTGGCCGATCCCTGACCGACGTCGATTGCTCTTCCTGTCTAATACTGACCGACGTTGGTTGGCCTGACCGACGCCGGTGTATGTGACACTTCAGCAACCTCCTCCAATGTTTGCATCAGTGAAGCTTTTAGCTCCACAACCTAACAGTAATCTCATCAACATTGAATGGTTTGGTGAAACTAGTATCACTTGCTAGCTTCTTTTGTTTGCCTTTGGCCTCTACTTGATGGCCTGCTAAATGTCTAGTGTGAGGGGGAAGAATTGCCTTGAGCTCCTATAAAGTTCTAAGCTCCCTGAGGGTAGGGTATCATGTGCACTGAGGTCCACACCTCAAAAATTTAACTACCTAAATGTTCTTTTCATTATATGATAGGCCCTCCATGCAATTGAATCATTCTTTGGGACTGTGAAGTATGTTTGGGCTATAGGCTGCATCTCTGTATTCTCCTCAGTGTAAGTCGATGACATTGTAGCCTTGTCATCCACCATGTCTTTGGGGATGGGGATGATGCCATATGCAACAATATCCTAAATGTTGAGCCTTAGGTAATCAATTTTCCTTACTCCTCGGTTATGCATTTCGACCAAATGTCCTCATAGTGTGTCTGGTGCATAATTACACCCGTAGCATTGTTGACCAACCACCTTATCTCGTAGTTTTACTGAGGAGGCATCTTGTCCATCTGAAACCACCCCATTTCTCGTTCTAACTCCTTTGCTCTAACTAGAGTAGGACATGTATAATATCCTATTTGTATAAGGAACTTGAAGGGGTTGTTAATCTTCTTTGTCGTAATCATCTCATGTGGGGGAACCATTTGTCTACATAATTTCAGGAGTGTTGCCTTGTCATCAACATACCTGGGTAGCTTGTGAGGTTCCCCTACAAATCTACTTACCTAGATATATGTGAAGGTGTGGAATTGAATGTACACTGCACCAAACCTATCAATCACCTCCCTGGATGCCTTGGTCATTCTATTTAAGCTCCTCAGAGGGTAGAAGACACTTATCATGGCATTGAAAAATCAATTATAGACCTTAGCTCAATTTTTCCTAAAACCTTCCAAAGTCATTTCAGGATACAACTCATAAATTCTGAGACTGGAGGGATTCCTAGTGAGTCTGGAGAAATCTCTATTATGTACTAAGCTATACATGAGGTAGGAAGTCATGTAAAATGTACCATTAAATGCCTCTTTGGAAGAGATAGCCAGCCGTAACTGCATTATTTGGTTGTGTAGGTTGTTACTCAAAATTGAGGGCCAGTCCAGCTGCTTCTTACCCTCCAGCACATAAATAAGGATGGAAAACATCCATGGCTCAAACTTCTCTACCGTGGGTACCCCATAAACTCTAGCAGCCATGGTGATGACACATCGCGGCAGTTCCTTGAACTCTGTTAACTTAAGATTCCTAGTCAATCTAGAAACCTTAGTTCTCTTCTTGGTGAGCCAGCAAGTGTTTACAATATCCCAAATGAAGCTATCATTCTCATCATCGTATGCCTGGCACTCTTCCATAGTCAAAACAATTCCCTCAAGTTGTGGTGGTATCCTGAGCATGACACTAACAGCTTGAAGGGTGAATGAGTAGACAATTGATTGGCTCCCATCAAGTACAATTGATACACCTTTGCACATGCATTGACCAGCTCTAGGTATGGGGCTACTAGTGTAAAGACTGATGCAAGAACCATATAACTCATACACAAATTGTCTACTGCCTTAGGGGATTAGGTTTCTGCAAAAGATTTGATAGGGCAGCAAAATCTAAACCTTGGACATCAGTTTCTTTAATCCCATCAAAAATTGAGGTAACGCTACTTTTCAGAGGGACTAAAGAAGAAGAAGCCATTTTTTCTTGACCGACGTGACACTGCCTTCCCTCAAACTAAAAAATACCCTTTCCTGGTGACTATGTAATTCCTCCAAACTTCACTTCCAAAGCACTAAGTCAATAACCTAGAGAATACTTACTTGCACCATGCTAAAAAATATGCACCCTGAGGAAGAAATCGTTTGAAAAATAAGACAATAGTTGCTATTCTCATCTCACACCACTCTGATTTGTAAATCGCTTGAAAACACAAGTGTGAGCTCCAGTTACAAAAGGTGGATTAAATTGAAAGAAAATACTTAGTTATAATCATTCCCTTTTAAAATTAGGGTTAGCAATTAATCCTTGGTGTGGAATAGCTAACCTTCAGCTATCGCATTAATATCTTCAAGCATCATTCGAAAAGAAGAGGGAAACTCAACGGTGCTTCCTCTTCTAGCTGAACAATTTCCCATGTGACATGTGGCATCAAATAAGCAAAAATTCACCTCCGACACTCATCAGGTCTTCAGGAACCTTTTCACCTCCTCACCCCTCATATTATTTAGTGAGGAGATGTCACATGCCCTGAACTTTCCTTTGAAAAGAATAACTTTGACATGTGTCAAAAATCTAGGCATTCGGGGTGCTGGGGACATTTACAATGTCTCACCCTTCTTTTTCCTTGATGCCTTGGTGCAATATGACATGTCATGATCCTACTTGACAACCCCAATGTCCCAATCCTTGAGGACTCATTGCACCTTCTCCCCCTTTTTGAGACAAGGCATTCCTCCAAAAGTGCCCAAAAACTAAAACCCCTAAGAGACTGTCATGTGGCATGATTTGAGGAGTCTGGACTTTGGAGACTATTTGCACCTTTGGTAGCAAAAACACAAGTGTGACAACCGTTGAAAAATAATCAAAACCAAAAACTTTTTGGGATGTTGCCACATGTCCATCATATACGCTCATTCAGGCCTTTGGCTATCTTTTACCTTTGTATCATTAATCAACCCAAGGAGGAGTGAAACATTTTTCCACCCTCCAAAGAGACTTCATTTATTTATGAGAGTGCATGCCCTGAAGGAATCTCTTTTGGGGAATCCTTTGGGAAATGGCCCTTGATATCACCTAGGAGTGCCCTCCAAAAATGGAACATACCCTTCGAAAGTCTTAGAAAGGTCCCCCAAAATCTCCAAAGTGCCCCTCTAGGAGTCTGAAGTGTCTTGTGCCCTTTGAGTTGTCCTTCAAAAATGTTGAAAGTGTCCTTCTACCTGCAGAAATACCCTTCAAAACTTGTGAAAGTGTCCTTCGGGATTCTTGAAAATGACCTGACCGAAGTAAATAATTCCTTTAAGCTTTTTATATGGGCAAAACATCTGAAAGGCAAATGCCCTTTAGATTTTTTGTCGTGGACAAAAAGTCTGAAACAAAAAAGACTCGGCAACCTTTTCCAAAACAAAGGAATTTTTCAGGGCTTTTGTAGCGAACAAAATGTCTGACGGAAATAAGTTTTCAGATTTTTTGCTTGAGACAAAAAGTCCAAAAAACCATTTTTGTTGGGCATTATGTTCGTTAAAAGAGGCCCGAAAAGTCTAAGGGATAAACACTTTTACCAAGCAAAGACAACACACAAAGGACTTAACCAGTTTTTTACGAAGAACTTGACCTTCCCAAAGAATGCATGAGAACAGAAAGACTTAGACATGGACTTCAATACTCAAGGTGGTCTAAATTTTAGGCATTCTCCATTGACAAGGGCCCAATTGCCTCAATGCGATCTTGGGCACTAACATGAACCTTTTTCCATCCTTTACTAAATTGTAAGTGTTCACTCTTCCATCATGTATAATTCTTCTCTCGTGCTACCACGGCCTTCCCAACAGCAAATGGCATATATCCATGGGCATAATGTCTCACAAAACTTCATTTTTATATGAGCCAATTTGATATTTTACCATACATTGTTCACTCACCAGCACTTAGTGGTGTTTAAGCAACCAAGAAACCTTGTATGGAGTTGGATGTACTAACCTTTTTAGCCCGATGTTTTCCACTATGTCATTAGATACCAAATTGTTTGTATTGCTACTATCAATGAAAACCTTGAAACACTAACCTCATGATTTTTAAATAGTCTAAAATATACTTCTTTGCACATGTTTTTTCACCTTCTTGGATGGTTTCAAAATCATTATTTTCATCACAAGGGCCTCTGCTTGTTCTGGGTCTTTCATGTGTACTAAGGATCCAATAATTTCTTCATCTCCCTAAGAAATATGAGTTGTTCCCCCAACTCTTTTTCTTTTTTTTTTTTGAGGTTTTTCTAGACACTCAAAATCTCTATGTTTGGCATACTTATTGTACTTAAAACACTTATTCATAAAGCTTTGGCCTCTTTGTCGGTGTGTTCACATTAGGCTAGAAGTGGTCTTTAGTTATCTAGCTTGGTTTTGTCTAGTTTCACACTAGAATAAGGTTAAACTTAAATTTAGGGAGGCCGTTAGGTTGTTTTGAGTGACAACTCATTATGTGCACAAACAATTTGTATGAGTGCATATTTATTCACTCATAGTTTGTTAACAACAACTAGTTGGTTATTATGAAACAAACTTACCTTGTTATTTATACTCAAGACTCCCTACTGTAAAAAAATTTAATTGTGTAATAAATGATGGATATATGTATAGACATATATTCAAATTTTCATGATAATATTGAGTTAATCTTGTTGTGTGTATAATTTCTTAGTTCTACTATGGTTATGGCATGTAGAATTGACCATGTGGATGATTATTCTCATTTCCAATATGGTATCAGAGCTTTGGGATCTAGCAATTATTGTTCAATATTTTTATTCTTCATCGTACATTTGTCATTATTTGCAGGTCTTCTACAAGGATATTTTTTAAATAATTATGACAACATACAATTGTAGAGGCATTTTGGAGCCAAACGAATAGCATTGTTGAGACCAAAGTGCCTAAAAACCCATATGAGCACTATCAATTTGTCCAGGTTGGACATCTTTGTCAAACTATACTTTTTAGGTATACCCTATACAAACCATACAACATTGTATAGTTAGGTCTACCAAAGGAAAAAAAAAATCAGGTTCTTTGCCTACATTTTTTGTTTGAGTTTTTTTTTTTTTATTAAAATAATTTAAAGTGGGTTGACTATACGGCCAACACCCACCTACATGACGACAAATCTGCCAAAAGTTGACAGTCATCCTCCTTCCTACATTGCCATCACATGGCCTTTTTTGCAACAAAATTCCATCAATGTTTGTGTTGTTAAGATTTTTAATTTGGAATTGGTGTTGGCATTAATGTCAGAAAGTTGGCAAAGGTATCAGCACATTGTATGACTTGGCCATTTGACATTGATAATGGGCATGGCATTGATCTCACCACCCATCGTCAGACTTCCACCATCAGCATCCCTCCAACATTCCACATACCTCTATCAATTCCTTTACACCACCCTATCCCTTCACCGCTAGCCCATCTCAACCCACACGAGTACTCTCTTCTGTAGTCCCCACCTTTTAAAAAATGTTTTTTTTTGGTTTGAGATTGTTTTACAATTTAAAAGTATTTTTTATCACATATATATCAAAAATCATACCATGGTGTAGTGGCTTAAAACATTTAGCTAAATTTCAAGGGTTCAATTCCCTTCATCCTACCACTCACCAATGCACATTTGTTTTAGAGAAACAAAATTTTGTAGACATTATTTCAATTCATCTGGAATCCTAATGAGGTGACTATTTTTTTCACTATCAATTTATCCGAGAACTACATAATGGTGACTTAAGATTTTCAAATTGAGCAGCCAAATTCCCAGAATTTGCTTCGCAATCCTTCATTTTTGAACCTTCTGAATGTCATAACTTCTAATAGGGAACTCAGATTGAGGCACCTTTTTTTTTTTAAAGCCTATGGTTTTTTGTGCTTTTTGTAGTTATGCCATCATATTTGTTATCACTGATCTCAAAAATATCCTTATAATCAATATTTGCACATTTGTAATTGTTAAATCTGTTGTAAACGCATTGTTTATAGAGTGCCACGTTATTTCTGTTAGGGATCACTTTTCTCATCTTTTGATGCATAATATAGATTCTAGGGGCCTTATTTCATTTTGATTTTGGTGGCAATCATTTTAGTATGCCAAAACATTGTAAAAAATTTGTCATTATAATCAGTTTAGGGAGTTTTCATCTTGTTGAGTGTTTTTTGAGGTTTATTACAAGGCCTTATTTTGTCTTATTATAATGGCTTCATACTAAAACCTCCACACCCTCATGTAGGACAATAATAACTACAATCGGAAAATGATATGATTTCTCCAAAGTATCATAACTTTGAGAGAATATAGTCGCTTTAATTGAAGAGAATAAGAAGATCAAAAAGCGAAATTCCCTAATACTTTCTCTCAATTTTGACAAGAATGCCCTCATACTCTCATTGCAAAACAAAGTTGCAAGTCTACAACATCATAATAACATGTTAGACATATCCTTTAGTGTGCCTAGTCCACCTACGATCACTACTCCTGCACCTATAGACTTTGATTCATCAATATCTAAGTCGGGTATTGTATTTAATACTCTTGATGTTGCACATTTTACACACCCCACTTCAGATCCACATGCATATATGTTTGGCTCTTTTGAAAATCATATAATTGCCTTTGGTTCCCATATACTTTGTTCCATGTGTCACCTTGGTAGAGGTATTGTTAAACTTTCACGAGGCATTGCTTCTCCTATCTGGGATGTTCACTAGATTGCTCGCCACAAAAATTGTGGTTGAGCTTACAACACAAGTTCTATTGCACCTTCACTCAAGTATGAGAGTTATGAGATTGATTTAGTCGTACATGATCACCTTGACACACTTTCATATGTTTCCTCGCATGCATTGTTTGTGCATTATCAGAGGTGTGTATAAATATTGTTTCTTCGGGTGTTGTGTCCCTTGCAATTACTTTAGTAGTTTCTTCAATTGATCGCATTACAGTTTGATGAACTCCTTTTTACTTTTGATGCTTCATTCGATAGATTGGCATTCTCCTTATATGGAGCTATTATGGTGCACACATTGTTAGCATGTCTTCTTCAATGATCAAGTAATGGATTCAGACCATTCATGCAGCGTTGAGTTTTTCACCAATTGGTCTATTTGCACTTCTTACGCCTTCAATGATGGCTCTCATCTGATCTAGTGCATCTTCGATGAGGGTTTTCATCCCATCCAAGTGCATCTTCAATGGCTTTCAGTCCACCCATGACATTTTGTGTGATAGCCTTCATTGCATCCAATGCATTTTCTTCAATGTTGTCTTCTACTAGTGTTGTTCTATTTCTTGGGACAACTTGCTGTATATTTCAACACCTCTAAACCCCTGTGTTGATTTATTAATTTTTTTAGAAACCTTGCGGTGGCTCATTTTTTCAAGTTACACTTCATTGTACATGGGTACTGACTCAAGCCTAGTTGCTAAGACCCATGTATGAGAATTTTTCTCTTTGCTTTTCTCTTCTCTCTAATTTTGTGCTCTTGAGGGTGTTGGTGTGTTCACACTTGGCTAAAAGTAGTATTTTGCTATCTAGCTTGGTTTTGTCTAGGCTCACACTAAAATGGATTTAAGATTAAATATAGGGAGATTGTTAAGTTGTTTTGAGTAACAACTCATTACGTACCAAACAATTTGTGTGAGTGCATATTTAGTCACTCATAGTTTGTTCACAACTAATTGGTTATTATGAAAAAAACTCACCCAATTATTTGTACTTGAGAGTCCCTATTGTAAAAAAATGATGTGTAATATATAAGAGACATAAACAAATATATACTCAGAGTTTGGGGCTAATATTGGGTTGAGCTTGTCATGTGTATAATGGTGTATTTCCACTATGGTTATGGTATGTAGAATTGGTCCCATGGATGATTATTCTCATTTCCAATACTCTTCCTCTATCAAAAGATTATCTCTAGAAGAATATCCACTTCACCTTGTAATTTAGTTTAGAGTTTGAGAGTTTCTTGCTTCTCCATCATGGGTTTGTTGTCCTCTCCCACTACCACCTTGCCCTCTTCATCTTTGATGATCTTCTTCGACCTCTAGAGGGCATTTGTTGCCTCCTTGATAACTTTTCTTCCACCTCTAATGCACATTGATAGGTTTCTTCTACAGTTTTCCAAGGTCAACAAACTAATTTCATCTTGAATAACTATACGTAGACCATTCACATATTTGCGTACCTTATAGTGAGTCTATAAAACTCCTCAGTGTATTCCTTAACACTCATTTCCTTTTGTCCCATGTTCTTGCAACCTCCTAAACAAACTCGTGTGATAATCAAAAGGCAATAATTTGGCCTTCAATTTTGTCACCATTCTATCCCAAGATTTTATTTCTCCTTGCCTTTTTGTTGCCTTTCAGCGTGTACATGGTCCTACCATAAATATGTGTGGACATTTAGCATTGTGTAGGTAAATTTAACTTTCTTGGGCTCTTCTATTGACTCAAGACAAAAGAATTCTTCATTTTTGTAATCCAATCAATGAGTTCTTCAAAATTCAGACTTTCATTATAGTAGGGAATGTCCAATTTTGACTTGCTGCCAATCTTTGCCACAACTTTGAGGCCTCATTCTCCATATCTTCCTCACCACATTCTTGAGCCCTTCTTATTCAATATCACTCACATCTTCAACATGCATTCTTCTCATTTGTGTTGTCTCCATGGCATCTAATCTTTTGCTTGGATTTCTCTCATTATCTTTGTTAAATTTGCAACCCTAGGTGCTCTTGCATTTGCACCGCTCACAACAATATTACCTCTATGTGCCATTGTTTTCTCCACTTGCAAGCTTATTTTTCACAACTTGCCAATGACTAAAATGAAGTCTTCACACACAGTACAGCAAGGAAAACCTTGCTCTAATGCCAATTGGTGCAGATGGGTGCAAAGAGGCCAAATTGATGGCTACTTTACTCCTCTACAATGATTCCCAAATCCCCACAAAATACGTGCACACAGAAACGAGATTCACTCTAATGAATTCTAGATAATTACATTCACAGACAAAATGAAATCAGTGTTCTTCTAGACTTGCAGGCCCCTAGCTCTGAGTAGTTCTCTCCCCAATCTTCACACTTGGGAACCCTTTATCTACAGTTGTAAGCCCTTTTATAACTTTTGCTCCAACGCTACAACTTCCATGTAATTGTCTCATCCGTTCAAGGAAGCATTTCAAATTTCCCTTTGCAATTACTTTTCCTTTTTGTTACTTTGTTAAAGGAAGCATTTCATATTTCCCTTTGCAATTACTTTTCCTTTTTGTTACTTAGTTAAAGGAAGCATTTCAAATTTCCCTTTTCTACATGTAACTATTGTAAGGTTACAAGTTGCCTATGTTCTACCATGAGTGAAGGCTCAATATGATACCCTTGTTTTCCCTATACAAAAATACCATGGATCGAGGAAAGTCTTTAAATTATACTTAGTAAGCACCATGCTTTCATATATAAGATTAAGATTGGGGACTTCAGTATAGTTGTGAGGGTAACCACTTCCCTTCGTATCTCAAATCTAGATAAGCAGAATTATTCTTCATTTTCCACAGCTGTTCAATAAGATACAGTAAGAGAGAGGGACAAGGTAATTCAGAAATAGAAATCTTTGCCCTCTTTTGATATTCTGATCATTAATTAAGATAGCTTGCTTAGGAGTAAAACTGGGAGGTATATATGCAAAATAAACACTATTTAACATATGCTTTGCACCTCTGGTAGAGAAGTGTTCTATAAGCACAGATACTAGTATGGTTGTTTAGAGTTTGAACCCCCTCCTCCCTCCGTCCCTCTTGTGGATTTGTGATGACTTATGGGAGGCCAGTTTTTGGAAGCGAGGGGAAGCAGCAATAAAGAACTTGCCAGGGCTGCTTGTGAATCTGGTAGCAGGTTAAAATTTCGCAATAAATCTATGGCATTCAGTATTTACTACTTCTGATGGGAGGCTGCAGTCATTAGAAAAATACATGTTAATTTGTGTGGGGCCCAGATAAGCTTTGCTAGCAGTGACTACTGTTTTCACTCTATTTTCTGCAGACCTAAGGTCCCCAACCCCCAGATATTTTTAGGAAAAAATCGTACATTAATAATTTAACAATAATATTTTAAATTACAAACCCTTACAAAGAGCCCCTAAAATCTAAATATCCTATAAGTAAATCTCTAACAATTTTATTTTAATTAAAAGCCTGTTAGGTTTGAAGCAAAGGAAACATGTGTGGAAAAGACAACAGGCCAATGGGAACAAATATTGCCGTTCTTATATAATCTTGTCATTATTGTCACCAGATTAGTTCACGGCCAACTCAAAAAGGCTTTGAGACCAACACCCTTGCTTATGACCTGGGTGAATCTCAGAGTTTGTGATCTTTCCTTTTCATAAGAGAGCTGACACGTACATACTAGGTTCAGGAATTTGGATTGGAACTTTCTAGACATACACATGCACCGATATTGATAAAAACCTTGTCTAACAGAAGAAACAGTTTCTAGACATGTAAAAGACATGTTGGCTGCAATTAGCAGCTTTTAAACAAAACATGTCCCAATGTCACGTAAATTTAAATTGCAGTGTTTCCTTACAATCTCTTTAGTATTGCAGACGAATATCATTGGTCCTAATGACTGCATTCAATCACACATGAAATTGTGGCTACCTGTATCGCTGTATTTTTCTACTAGAATAATAAAAAATACCGTAATCTCAAAAAAAAATTGGAAGCGTATAAATTTACAGACAAGAAAATCCCTTGGACTACTACAAAAGACAAACGACAAATATTGTAGTACCAAATATCTTCTCCTCAGCATATTTAGCATTTTGTGTTTCACATCTTACAAGAATTGAGTTCAGACACATTACAAGTAAAAATTGCAAACCTATTTACCCTGCTGCCTTACACGTTCTGCCCTCCCAAGAGAAAGTCTTTAGACACGATCATCAATTATTTTTAGGATATCGATTTGGAACCTGTGAGAAGTATCAGTAAATTTTGAAGACTACGGGATTAAAAGAGAGGCAAAATTCAGGCTAAGATATTGTTGAATCAAAAATAAAACATGCACAGAAAACTAAACTCTCATTATCCTGCCATGACGGCTCCTTACGCTATAAACATATATATTTTATTGTTTACACAATATATATAGGCCCGGAATGCCGGAAATTGTTATAAAGGAAACAGACCAAAAAACATAAAGCATGTCATGACCATAGTAGAATATCATTACGTCAAATAACTTGGTGAACGATTTTGCACAATTAAGCAGTCTCAGAATATTATAACATTTCATCCTACTGAAAAAAATAAGCATCAATTAAACCTAAAATAAATGTAACTGTAATAAAACGTTGTACAATCCAAACTACTGCATAGAAGCATACATGTAACCACAACTCCAATAGTTGATTCAATAGAAATATTACAAATATCGTCCAGATTGAGCCAAATAATTGTTCTGCTACACAAACTGTTACACTATTTTAAGAAAAGCAGTTTCAGATGGCATGCAAAAGTGAGGCAAAAGGAATTTATAAACTTATTTCTATCACTCCTACCTGCCAAACATACTTGCAGGATTATCAGAAATTCAAAGTGTGTCACGACCTTCTGGTAAATACAACAAAGATAAGTTACATTGTGCACATGGCAAACCAAAATGCTTATAGACCTAATCCAACAGTCCGACCATCCCGGCGCCTCAGTCCTGCTGTAAACTGCTTTTCCAGGTCCTGTTGCAATTCCTTTTGCTTCTCCGCAGCAAAAAGCCCACCATCTTTTTCTTCTACCTTCTTTTCTGTCTTCAATTCTCCCTTGACACCCTACAATTGGCCATATGTAGCAAGGGACACTCAGACTCTGAAAAGGTGTTAGCCCAGGTTTGATGATAGTAAATCCGCACAATTTTAAAGAAAATTTGACAACATAAAAAAACAAGATTGCATCACAAATTCTGTCCTAGATGAGAACTGTTAAAGCAGTAACTCGTGATTAATTTTGTAATGATACAGGTAAGCATTATGTTAGCCACAAGACCAGTTGAACACAAATTAAGATGTGATAAAATGCTTGCACAGCTTTACATAGCAAAACTACTCAACTAGTGAACGTGGTGGAAATTACCATGAGTTTGTTGAATTTTTCTTGACGGTCACGGTCAGCAAAATGTGCCATATCCCAGCAGTTACTTCCTGACTGCTTCATATTGCCAGAATAGATCCACAAGGTATTAGATGTGTCTAAAGGAAACTTCTAAAATCGACTACAGAACAAACAATTCAGCTACCTCTACAGGCGCTGCAGCCTTTTTGCTTCCCCACAGAAGCTTTTTTTTCTGATCTGCAGACATGCATCCAGATACTCCAAGATTTTTATTCACTGCAGGGGACAGAGAACAATAGTAAAAAAAACACAGAATATAGTAGTTCCAAAGACCAGTGGAATCCAAATAACAAAGAACAAAGGAAAGCACAGAAAACTGACATAGAACAAAATAATTTAGATCAACATTAATCAATTTATATTGGAGATCAAAAACACAAAGTTGAGTGCTGATCTTTCCTTGTGAAAGAGAAGAACAGCATTCACAGAAAAGATGACATATAAAAAGGGTTTGCATTTCAATTACTGATGCTGCCACTAATCACCTTCATAGATCAATACTGCTATTGGGAATCTGTTAAAGATTTTGTGATACATGGCAAATAGCGGAATTACAAATACCATAAAACAACTGTGGGTTGAAGCCTAACATCAGCATATAGAGCAACAAGAAATACTAACCATGGGCACTGACAGCATGTGAGGAAGCCATAGCAAAAACAAAAACGGACCAAATTAGTTTTGACAGTAATCTGTATTCTGCTCAATGGGCTGCATGAATACAGATAGTTCTTGTTGAATGATGAATATGTAGGATTCACCCTAGAAGGGTATGCAAATAGTCATCCCATGGATCACTCCTAGACAATTACTATAGATTTAAGGTCTAATACTGTCAGACTATAGATTCAGTTCATTGCTTTTATCACACATAAGTTTCTGCAATTTAGTATGTTTTCCACCAGATTTTCAATTAAATCTGGATCATATATTAAAATATCAAACCTTACTTCAAAAGTTACAAAATCAGTAGGCACAACACCACACAAGGTAGATGAAGACAAAAGGTGCATTTTTAGCTCGACATCTAAAGTTGTAAAATGCATGATCGCTCCCTTCCTCCCTCAGTGCACATTCCAGAGAAAGCCACATGCAAAAATAATGTTACCTCTAGAAAAAATTCAGTTGATTTAGCTTTTAAGACATAATTTAGGAATCAGGATTTATCAAGCAACCCCAAGAGGTGGACAAGACCATTAAAAATTGTTATAGTGTTTAAGGCGTGGAAGATGACTTCCAAATACAAATCTTTTTTCACTCATCAACACAAACAGTACACTGCCATAAATTTTCTGTTACTAATCCAAATACAAAGAATAAAAGGTCTAGAAAAACAGACTAATAAATATGCTTTAAATATTTGTAAGCTTATTCACTAATTACATTTTTTGAAAACCTGCACCAGAATAGTTAACATCTAAGTCAGTACATTGTACGTTTCGGAAATTTGTTCTTTCTTTGTTCTAAGGAAAATAGAAAATTAAATAGACACCAAAATCTTATAGGACAGCCAAACCATTAACAACATTACATTAAATTTGAGTGGAAAGTTAGCCAGTAAAAATTCAAGACTGGGATTAAAAGTAATCTCACCTAGTTCAGCTGCTTTCATTGCAGCGAGCTTTGCAGCATTTAAATCATGAGCAACCTCTGCCTCTGTTGCAGTTGAGCTGGCTGGTTCTGACAACCCTTGGGCTTCAGGCACCATATTTGTGTTTTTTGCTGATTTCCTATCGTCAATAGATAAAGCACCCTTCCCTTGAAACTGCCCTGAATCTGAAAAATTATAATCAACATAAGCTACGTGCCTTATATAAGCTTAAGAATTAAATCTAAAAGACTCTAATTCCCTCATTGTTATACTTACTCTCACTGATAGGCTGATTTCTTCTGCCATCTCTATCATATAGGTCAGATTGATGTTTTCCATCTCTTGCATTTCTGGAGACTCTGTCGCTTCCATGTTCATTTTCTTGTCCCTTTCTAGCATTCCCTTCGACCCCATCCCGATAGCGATCTCTCTCCTTCTTGTCTTTTTCTCTGTAAGAACTTGAACCCTTGGGCTCAGTTTTAGAATGTCGATCCGATTCTCTGATATGCTTTTCCTTGTATTGGTCTCGTTCCCTGACATCGTCTCTTTTCCTGTGCTGTGCCTTATCATCTTTATAAGTATCAGAATCCTTCTCAAAGCTCTTATACTTATCTCTAGCTCGGTTTCTAGATTCATCACGATCTCCAAAATCATCTTTATCACGGCCTTTAACATCATCACGACCTTTTTTATGTTCTATGTCTCTTGCATGTTCTCTGCTTTCATCTCGGTTTCTACCCTTGTCTCTACCAACATCCATCATTCCCTCTCTATCCCTAGGCTTTTCCTCGTCTATATCCATGTTAGTATTTGAGTGCCAGTCTCCATTTTTAGATCTCTCTAAACACACATCCCTATCCACATTTTTATAGCGGTCCCTATTTCCACTGTCCTTGTCTCTGTCTTTTTCCATTTCCTTCCTCTTCCTTGATGTCTCATCAAACACTTTGTCCCTAATGCCTTTGTCAGCATTCCACCTATCTTCCCTGCTCGATTTCTCATAACCATCATCTCGTCTAGAGTATTCTGACCTTGTACCACTTTTAGAATCACGCCCTGAACGAGAAGAGTACCTCTGGTACTCTCTGTCATCATTGCCCCCATGCCTATGATTGTAAGAGTATTCATCCGATCTGCCATGGTAATCACGATTCCGACCATAAGAATGCCTCTCAGAAGTGCCACGTGTCTCACTCCCTCTCCTCCCATGAGCACGATCATAATCCCTAACTGAATCTCTTTCTCCATCAATCCTCCTCTCTTTCCTTGCACTATCAGCTGCTTTAGAAATATACCCCTGAGAAACATCTGGACTATAGCTCCTATCACGCTTGAGGCCACCTGTTAACAAACCAGATGATAACAAGTGTGTGTCAATGAAATCAAACAAAGAAAAAGGAAAGATGAAGAAAGCTACTGAAACTCCAACAAGCAGCAACCCCATTCTTGTATTGCATAAAACTAAAAGAAAGGGATCAGAAACAGCTTATGTTTTGAGCACTAAATAACAAAACTAAAAAAATTATACACAGGTCTTGAAAACGTGTTTGATGCACTTTAAAGGGCTTTTAAATCATTTTTTTGGTCTAAAAATACGAAGTCCAAATTCTTATCTTCAAAAAATTAATCCATAAGATTAATGTGCACCAAAAGTGGAGGTATGAAATGGCCATCATATCTGGTGTACAATTTCCGTTCAATAAAAGACAATAATTCTGAAATGATGGACTTGATACAAGAGCCCTACAATTTGTACAAAGGTCCTATATCCTGAGATTGTCATACAAAATTACACAAAGGGGCATTTCATCCTGCAACAGATAAATTTAAGATTTAATAAATTACATTTGAGAGAAGAGGCCAGTTATCATGTTAGGATTGTGTTATATAACATTAAAGTTAGTTCAGAGTTAATAAGTTACATTACATCCAATATTAGTAACCTAAAAAATTAAGGAGTTAGATGATAGTTGTACAAAAGTCAGGTAGTACCGTAGTATATCCATCTAATGCATGAAAAAAAATTGTGGCTTAGAATAAGTTAATCTCTGATTTAATACAACTACTACAATAGCCAAAAAAAAAATACTTTCAATTAATACAACTACTACAGTAGTGAAATTTTGCCTTAAAACAGTTCTTTATTCCTATCATAAGAATAGTTGAATGGAACTAGAAGAAACTAACAGAACTACTATCCCTGTTGTTAAAGCTTACAAGGGTGCAATTGTGCAAACCTTCCCTCATATAGAAGCTTTTCTCTCAAATGTGGAACCTCAAGATGGTTTGTAAGCTAAAATCCCAACTCCTCGATTTACAACACACAGTGACACACTTTTACTTATGAAAGCTAAACTAGTGAAGATAACTTAAATACATCTATCTAGAAAACACCCAGAGATATAACTATTGAGGTGCCTATCTTGGATTTGTCACATGCCATCAAGGTGGCAGCTTTTGTATGAGTGTTAATACAGTGGACCCAAAATATGGAAAAAATACTGAAGGCTGAAATAAAAAACGAAAATATGCTCCGTAAAAAATAATAAAAACTTATATAATAACAAATTATAATTCTTTACTTATTTTATAAACAAAAATGCATATTTTTTATTATTGCCGAAAAGAAATATAGAAAATATAATCAAATAGACTTATTCACAATATATAGTATATTTTTTAAAATGCATTTAGAAACCATTCTATTTTTTTGTTTTAATATGGTCAGCCAAAAAGAAAGAAAGAAATACAGAAAAAACTGGTCGTATGACCGTATTTGGTAACCTCGCATACCACATTGATTAATGACTCTATTACCTTCTCAGAAAAAAATTTGCTGACTGGTGATATATGGCCTCAATTTAGCTGCACCACTCTGTCGGGCTCAAAAAACTCTGTCTGGATATAAAAATGGGCACCAAACTCCACCGCCCAATATATTAAGATTTTTTTATCAGCTTTTCCAAGTAAGAAAAAAAAAACTTCAATATGAAAATCAAATGAACATCAAATTTAAGGTCAAAACTGTCTTGTGATACTCAGATGGACATCAAATTTAAGGTGGCCATTAATTGTTAACTACTCATGGACATTACAGTAGCCCTTATCAAACAAATTTTCAGGACGATGCATAACAGGTAATTATCTAAATCCTTTCATAGTCACAAATAATCTTAACCTTACTTTTCAAGTTGTAAACTTCTCCCTCACCTCTTTGCAAGACTTTTATATTGAAGCTCCACGAAAGCTTAATTTGTGATGATCTTACTCCCATTTAGTAGCAGTATTTTTTGGAGTTAAGCTTGTGTTTAACATTAATAAATGCAGGAGTTGCAAAAGAACTATGTTTTCATTGTTTAGGAAATGTTCCAAATTGGCCATTTCTTTTTCTTTATTTGATTTCAATTTGAAAATGATTAAACAAGCCAATATTCCAAATTCGGATCAAACAATGAAAAGAATCTAAACTTCCAACTAAGCATATCAAAAAGCTACAATACAAAACATGCATAATACACGGCCACATACCAATATAAATTGACTTCTAGAAGGATCTAACCATTGAATATGCTCTCAAAGAAACACAGTCCTTTATGTGCACATTTTGAAATATACTGGCACTGACCAATATAAAACCAACCCTAATATGTATCAGAAGGTGTTAGCTCTGATGTTTTGTGTGTGAGATAGGATTCATTTATAGCCCATGGACACATTTTCGGTGCCGTTGTAGGTTTTCGTTGACATGTGTTATGAAGATAACTGCGATATTTGAGTATTGGTGCTAAAAGAGACTGAAACGCTTCTTTGAGAAAACTTTTAATTTTCTCTTAGGATGGACAACAAGGGAAATGATATAATTCAGAGACTTCCCCTTCTCTGGGCTAAAACACTGACCTCTTATAAACTAGCGTGATATAATTGCAAAGGTTAACCCTTATCTGGACATGTACTTCTTAAAAAGGGTGTGAATTACTCTCATCTAAATAAGCCAATATTCCAAATTATGATTAAACAGCAAAAAGCATCTGAACTTCCAACTGAACATATCAAAATGCTACAATACAAGATATGCAAAACACACAGCCAAATACCAATATAAATTGACTTCTAGAAGGATCTAACCATTGAATATATTCTCAAAGAAACAGAGTCCTTTATGTGCACATTTTGAAATATACTAGCACTGACCAATATAAAACCAACCATAATCCGTATCAGAAGGTGCTAGTTCTAATGTTTTTTGTGTCTGTGATAGGATTCATTGAACCTGTAGACACATTTTTGGTACCATTGTGAGTTTTCCTTGACATGTGTTATGAAGATAACTGCAGTTTTTGAGTATTGGTGCTGAAATAGACTGAAACACTTCTTTGGGAAATCGTTTACTAATCTATTAGGATGGGCAACAAGGGAAATGATATAACTCAAAGACTCCCCCTTCTCTGGACTAAAACACTGACCTCTTATCTACACTAGAGTGAAATAATTGAAAGTTCGACCCTTCTCTGGTCTATGAACTTTTGAAAAAGGGTGTGAAATTACTCTCATCTAAACAAGCCAATATTCCAAACTAGGATCAAACAACAAAAAGAAACTGAACTTCCAACTAAGCATATCAAAACACTACAATACAAGACATGCATAATACACGACCAAATACCAATATAAATTGACTTCTAGAAGGATCTAACCACTGAATATGCTCTCAAAGAAACACAGTCCTTTGTGTGCACATTTTGAAATATATTACCATTGGCCAATATAAAACCAACTCTAATATTGTTAGTGTAGGTTTTTATTCCATTTAATGGTTTTTCCCTACAAATGTTGTTTAGCTTGCTTAAGTGTTATTTTAGATCATTGGGGAAGATACCCTCACATTCATGAGGATGTGTGGTCATGTCTATCTTCCAACTATATATGTACCTTCCTAAAGCTATTTTGGTTAATGTTGCTAATACTAATAATTGAATCTTTCAATTATTGAAAACAAGCTTCTTTTGGCTCATGTTTGATTTCGCTTCTACAACAAGTATCTCTTCTACATAATTTCTTTATGCATATTTCAGAGATTTGTTCGTGTCTACTCATACCTCAATCCTCGCTTGCGACCTAATCCGACATGGTATCAGAGCATATGGTTTATAATAACCAGATGCCATAGCCCTTGTGAAATTTTGAGTTTCAGCTTGCATGCCATAGATCTGCCATTCGTTGACCTAGCATATTGAAGATTGACCATTTCTCAAATTTTACTCTTCTTTTGGGGTCCTTGGCTGATCTAGATTCATAAAAAAAAATACAAGGGAAAAGGCATCTCTTGCTGGTCATATTTCATCCGATTGATTTTCACAAAAAATGGCTTGTGCCATTAGATTCAAAAGGTGTCAAAACCCTAGGATCAGTTGTAAACACAACCTAGTTTTGTGACAGTCAATTTCAGCCATTTTTGGAGGGTTTAAAGGCATTTTCTTAGATTATGTACAAACCCATACCACTAGGTTCTTCTAAGGAAAAACTATTTATGGGTTTTTATGAGTTTCTTGAAAAAGTTAGTGTCATTTGTAGATTTTGCTGAATAGTACTAGATCTAGGATTTTCTTGCAAAGCATAGTTTTTGCCCTTTCATGCACCTGTCGAACTCTCTGTTGTTCCCTGCCCCTGTTGGCGCCCCTACCTGTCGGAGTTGGCTCTCTTCCCGGCACTTGTTGGAGTTGTTGGCATTCCCAACCCCCGCCAAAACCTCGGCTCATCCGGGCACTTGCTGAAAACACTCGCATCCCTGCACCTGCCATAACTCCTTGGAATGCCGACATTGCCGAAACGCAACCCATCCCGACACCTACTGGAACTGCCTTCAATCCCACCACCAACTATAGACGCATCCAATCTTGATGACTACTAGAGGCCTCCTTTTCGACGATTGCACCCCAACAACTTGATCCTGGTGCTCACGTTTTTGACGACTACATCTAGGTCACCAAATCTCAACACACCTCCAATTCCCTACATTATGCTCTACTACTTCCATCGAACTGTAGTCCAACGTGCAATTTCAACATGCATTTCCGACATGACGATCACACAAACGTCAAATTTAAGTAGAGGGTTTGCACCGTTATTCAATTGGAATTGGGGTCCACCACAGTGAAATCATAAAACTCCCCAATGTGAGACCAAGGGGTACTCATCCTAGGGCTTAGCCCTTGGTCATAAGGGATTTTAGGCTTTGGTCACAACCAACCCAAGAATGCTTAACATTGATTGAAAAGTTGAGTCAAACTTTTGCACCCAAAAATTTATATAAAGTAGCAATTGCTTTTGCGAGCAAGAATATCAAAATCCCATAACTTTTAGTGTACATCTCCTTTTTAGGGGCCTTTTTTTTTAAAGTGCGAGTTTTTCGGAGCTTTATGCATCTCTGTTATTCTCGAGCCTTGTAAAATTGAACCTCTATAGTTTTAGGAGGGTTGTGTATCCTTGTCTTTCTAGTACTATCAATTCAACACATACCCACTCACTACAATGAATCAAAATCAAATTTCGCTTCTTACACCATTCAGTTATCTCGAGTGGAAAGTCAAAATACAAATCCTCTTGAGTAAAGGCTTACACTGAATCACTATGGATAAAAAAATGGAACCGACACTTGATGCAGAGAAAGTGAAGTGGTTTAATAGAAATGACGAAGCCTACATTGTATTATGTTTGTCTGTCTCCCGACTTGCTCTTTCATATTGAATCTACAACTTCTAATCATGTTTGGACCATTTTGAAAAAACTCTTTGGGAATCAAGACATAATGAGAGGTCATGAACTAGAAAATGAGCTCATCAATTTGAACCCAAGCAATTTCGACACTATACAAAACTTCTTTACAAAATTCAAATCACTCGAGTTGCAGTGAAAACTATGCGGCACAGATAAAAAGGATGATCAGTTGATTCTTTCCATCCTTTCCAAATTGGATTCTGACTATTTAATCTTTGTTTGTACCTTTCATGCCACCAAACATGTTCTTGGAGCTACATGGACCATGTCATCCTTGGATGATTTTGCTGCTGACTTGACTCAGAGCAAGATAAGCTTATTCGGATGGGTGCAATGAAATCCTCTATATCACATGCCTTAATTGTGAGTCATGACAAACAGAAAACTTCCAACAGTAAGGAGAAGAAACACAACAAGAACCCAAAGCAACGAATGGGTTAGAAACTCGATGCTAAGTCTAAAGCATCAATTGAGTCCTCATCTTTAGGGGAGAAACCCAAGAGAGACTCAAGTGTGCCTACTGTAAGAAAACTAGGCATGATGAAACCAAATATATGAAGCAAAATGACCAACCGACAAAGATGCTTGAAAAGCAAAATATCAATGTCCCTGATTCAACTAATCAGAGTTCATCAACACAAGAGTCTTCTAAGGCAAAAAAAGTAGTAAGGGCAAAGGTAACAACAAAGCACTTGTTGCAGTTGCATCTCAGCCTTCCACATGAGTAATTAATTTTGGTGCCTCGCACCACAAGGCTTCATCACATGACCTTTTCTCGTCCTTGGAGCTTTGTTCTATGCCTTCCATTTTGTTGGGTGATGATACTTTCGCAAAAGTTAGAAAGAGAGGATCTGTTAAACCGAATGATGGGACATTTCAAGACGTTCTATGTTCCCTCATTGTCCACCAATCTCCTATCTATTTATCAGATCACTAACATAGGTTCAGACAAGAGAGTTGAATTCACACCTGATTTTTTGGCTATTAAGGAAGTGCAAAGTGACTCCATAGTTGCATTTAGGAAAGCAAATCACCACTCCCAGTTGTATACTTTCTCACAATTTGCCCCTGATCAACCCTTTACTGCACTACTCATTCAAATGAGGTGGGTAAATTGTGGCATGAGTGATTCAACCATCTTAACTATCGCTACCTGGAACAACTCAGTCGCAATGGCATGGTTTCAAGGTTGCCACATGTTCGTTTTTCTGATAGAGTTTGCCAAGGTTGCATACTTGGTAAGTATCCTGGGACAAGTATGACAAAGGCAAATCATGGAGAGCTACACAGATATTGGAGCTAGTGCACAGTGACATTGACGGTCCATTTCTAGCGCCTTCATTTAACATGACTAAGTACATGCTTACCTTCACTGATGACTTTTCGAATTATACTTGGGTGTACTTTCTTAAGCAAAAACTTGAGGCCTTTCATCATTTCCAGAACTTCAAGGCACTTGTAGAAAAACAATCAAGTAAAGCCATCAAGATTTTGTGCACACATAATGGTGGTATGTCAATAATCATTTTGAACAATTCTACACTTCTGAGGGGATTGAACTACAGCATATAGCTCCATATAGTCCTCAACATAATGGTGTTGCAGTGCGCAAAAATAGGTCCTTAAAGGAAATGGCCAACTAGATGTTACACTCCAAGTCTCTTGCACCTCAATATTGGGTCAAGACCATCAATTGTGCTTGTTATATCTAGAACCGAGTTCCTTATAAAGCATTGAAGGGAGTCACTCTTTTTGAAGCATGGAATGGTCAGAAACCCACAATTAAGCACTTTCAAGTGTTTATATGTCCTATTATGGCCTGCATTCCTAAGAAAAAACGTAAAGCAATGGAACTTCAGAGTCAAACTTGCATCTTCCTGGAACATCCAAACTATGGAGCAAATTGCTGACATATTCACCAAACCCTTCATTGAGAGCAAGTATCTTCATTTGCAAGCTCTTCTTAGGGTTTCGATAGCTTCATCATCCTCCTTTGGTGGGCTTTTCTATGTACTTAGTTACCTCAACAGGCCTTGTTGTCAGTTCCCAATTCTACTACACACCTAAGCTATGCTTAAGGGGGATGTTAGTGTAGATTTTTATTCTATTTAATGGTTTTTTCCTACACATGTTTTTTAGCTTGCTTAAGTGTTATTTTAGGTCATTGGGGAAGATAATCCCACATTCATGAGGATGTGCGGTTATGTCTATCTTCCACCTATATATGTACCTTTCCTAAAGCTATTTTGGCTAATGTTTGTTAATACTAATAATTGAATCTTTCAATTATTGAAGACAAGCTTCTTCTAGCTCATGTTTGATTTCGCATCTACAACAAGTATCTCTTCTGCATAATTTCTTTTTGCATATTTCAAAGATTTGTGTTTTGTGTCTACTCAGGCCTCGATCCTCGATTGCGGCCTAATCTGACAAATATGTATCAGAAGGTATTAGCTTTAATGTTTTTTGTGTCTATTATAAGGATTTATCAAGCCTGTAGACACATTTCAGTACTGTTGTGGATTTTCCTTGACATGTTATGAAGCCAACTACAATTTTTGAATATTGGTGCTAAAATAGACTTAAACACTACTTTGAGAAATCTTTCACTTTTCTATTAGGATGGGCAACAAGGGAAATGATATGATTCTAAGACTTCCTCATCTCTAAAGTAAAGCACTAACCTCTTATCCAAACTAGTATGATATAATTGAAAAGATCAACCCTTCTTTGGAGTATGTAACTTTTTAAAAAGGTGTGAATTACACTAATCTGCACCCATAGTCTATAGATACCAAAAAATAGTCTCATCACGAGTTTTTTCCATTTTTTTGGTTGACCGTATTAGAACAAAAAAAACTGACGGTTATACATAATACATAATATTAAATATAATAATTGTAAATAATTTTATTTTATTATATTTTCTATATTTATATTCAATACTAATATAAAATGTATTTCTTGTTTATATCATATAGTAAATCATTATAATTTTAAAATACATATATTATTATTGTTGATTGTATTTTTTCAGCCTACCATATTGTTGCTGTATATTAGGTCCATCGTATTGAACACTCTGCACCAAAGTTACTACCTTGTCTGTACCCAACATTTGAACTCCAGCAACCTAAAAAAATGGCTTAAAAATAAAACCCTAAGCCTCACCAATTCAAAATAATTTAAAAAAAAAGGTAATCAATTCAAAATTGTAGCATTTATCCCAAAATTCCAACAGCTTCAAAACATCCAAACAAAAAAATGACAATGACTTAAAAAAAAAATCCTCAAAGCAGCCTAATAAAGTGGGGTGAGCTCAAGTGGTGAATCAATTGGGCTTCCATAGCAATGCTCCAGGTTAAAGTCCTCAAAAGGCATGTTATTGTATAATATTGAGTAACATACAACAATCAATTCTAGATGTGGCATACCTCAACAAACAAAACCATGAGTAAGTCCTCCAGGATGAATATAACAAAACAGATAACCCTCAGTCAAGGCATCTAAGCTTAATGCATACCCCTCGGTTGAGATATCTACACTTAGTGCTCCTCAATCGAGACATCTACACTTAGTGCACCTAACTCAAGACATCTACACTTAGTGCCCCTCGATCAAGACATCTATGATTAGTGCCCCTCAATCGAGGCATTTATGCTTAGTTCCCCTTCAATCAAGGCATCTAAGCTCAATGTCGCTCGGTCGAGGCATCTAAGCTTAGTGCCCCTCCGTCAAGGCATCTAAGCTTAATTAATAATACCCCTCAATCGAGGCATATAATCTTAATAGTTAATACCCCTTGGTCGGCATCTAAGCTGAATGCCCCTAGGTTGCGGCATCCAAGCCGAACGTAAGTTCTGACCAAGGTTTAAAACAGGTCAATTCGCTAGTTAAAAAAACCTAAACTGGCCTTAATACAATGACGGGCACAACATTGCTGATCACAATTAGTTCATTTCAATTAGAGAATGAATATAACAAAACAAATAACCCTCGGTCAAGGCATCTAAGCTTAATGTATACCCATCGGTTGAGACATCTACACTTGGTGCCCCTCAATCGAGACATCTACACTTGGTGCCCCTCAATCGAGACATCTACACTTGGTATCCCTCGGTTGAGACATCTATGCTTAGTTCCCCTTCGGTCAAAGCATCCAAGCTCAATGTCACTCAATCGAGGCATCTAAGCTTAGTGCCCCTCCGT
The DNA here is from genome assembly GCA_037957365.1 of Torreya grandis. Taxonomy (NCBI): domain Eukaryota; kingdom Viridiplantae; phylum Streptophyta; class Pinopsida; order Cupressales; family Taxaceae; genus Torreya; species Torreya grandis. The sequence goes on from JARHVA010001387.1 coordinate 3,299,249, forward strand.
CAAGGCGTCGAAGCTTAATTAATAATAACCCTCAGACAAGGCATCTAATATTAATAGTTAATACCCCTGGGTCGGCATCTAAGCTGAATGCCCCTAGGTTGCAGCATCCAAGCTGAATGTAAGTTCTGACCAAGGTTTAAAACAGGTCAATTCGCCAGTTAAAAAACCCTAAACTGGCCTTAATACAATGACGGGCACAACATGGCTGATAGCAATTAGTTCATTTCAATTCTGTCAGCGAATGCTAGATTAATTGGAAGGCATCTCCACCGTATCCAACAAGATCCAAGTTCATTGCTTGCCACTGACATTCAACCTACAGTCCAGCCTTCAATGTAAGTGGGTTTGGGCCCTGTATAAAAGCCGACACTAATTACCAATTAACAAAAAAATCTCCCTGGCCATTGATTAAAAAATACTCCTAGTGGAAGAGCATGGTTTAAATTTACACCTAATTCAACCCCGTGGAGAATTTCAAAACATTAAACCTGTTCTTCTAAAGCCATAAAAACCCCAACTAGCAGAACACAAAAACCCCAGATTTACCTTTCCAACCCAAGTAACAAACGATAAAACCCCAAGAGCAAAAAATTACCAGAAAGCAGGCATACTTCGTTAAAACATTCCGATATAAAGCTAAATTCATATCTTACAAAATAAATGTTTTGACAAAAAATAAATAAATTAAAGCTCACCGCTCGAAGAGGGCGAAGAGGAGCCAGACAACGGAGAATGACGGCGATACTTGCGGTGTGACGCGTCATTTGACGGCTTGCGAAATGACGGCCTGATGTCCGACGTATCAGGCGACTGTGACGCCAAATTTGAATCCATTTTTTACTCTCTAATTTTCAGCGATCGAAACCCTATAAACCCTAGTTTTTTTTTAATATTCAAACCCTAGCTGCATCCAAGAACAGCGATAATCCTCCATCAGGGTACAAGCAAACAACGTATATTAAAGAGAGCTCTGAATTGCATAACAAAAAGGCAGAATATATTCATTGCGTATACGTTTTCACCTGGCCAAACGAATATTATTGTTGTTGGAAAATGCCATGGAACGAGAACAATGCCTCCGTCAATTTCGATTTGTGTTAAGATCTGAGGGTTTTTATGTCAATTGCCGGATTGTTAGCTCAGATGGATTGGGATGATAGGATAGAACGCTTCACAAAAATGTAATTATCAGGGTTTAATTGTAGATATACGTGAGATTAGATATGAGGTTGTGCATCATATGGTGCCTTGATATAGAAGAGACGACATTAGGGTAGATTTGTATGGTTTTGGTTTTTTCTTTTTTTTTAAACGTCTTCTTTTCTGCAATTTGGGTTGAAGGATACATATTTATGGATATCAATTTTAAGGTTTTTATTTTGAATTTTTGGTATACTATATATTGATTAATAATTTTATTTTTTCTAATAATAAGTGGTGATTGATTGAATGATAAACAAGTTAATTTAGATGTATATATAATCAATTTTCTTTGATTTAATATCAAAGATTTAGAGATACTTATTTTACCAAATTTTATTTTTTTAATCGAACATTTTATAGAATTTATCTTTGTGAATTATGTAACAATCTCTTACCATTCTCTGTACTAGTTAAATTATAATCATACATATATTATTTTGGTATAGATATAAAAAAAAGTTATAAAAAACTACGTAAGACTTTGAGTTTCACAGTGTAAGTTCACAAGGTTATTTCCATATTGATATGAAAATGAAGGTTTTATGAAGTTATATGAGACAATGAGTTTGACACTATAAGTTTATAATGTTATACCCACAACAATATGAAAAAGAAGGTTATAAGAGGCTATATGGGACAATGAATTTCAAAATATAAGTTCGCAGGGTTATTCTCAAAGCATTATAGATATGTTACTCTCGTTATTGGGTTCTTAAAGGTAGTGGTTGCAGTTACACTAAAGAATAAATTTAAGTTCACCTTTGTGTGTTATCACAAATGTACCTTGAGGAAGGGTCGAGAGTAACATAATTAGTATAAGTAACAAGGGAAAAAAAAATCACGTTGTAAGTTAATGTTTTATTCGTTTGGGCTCTTGGGTATTTTGTAGTAGCCATGTGACAAAACTTAACCGATGTAGACACAATTTTTTGGTTTGGGGGTAGTTTTAATTGTCAATTTTCATTATTTTAATGTACTTGTGTGTTTATCGATTATCAGTTCATATTAGGTTCTTATTGGCACATTTTCTCTTTATTTGATTCCTTGTTTTTTTATTTTCCATTTACCCTAGTTTCCCTCTCCTCTCCCATGTTTCCCTATTATTATAGACTTTTTTTCAAGACCATAATAATATGGTCCCGGTGTGTTAAGACCATACCATTATAGTTCTAGCTCTTTGTTATGTGGGCCATTTTGACACTTGACTTAGGTTTCCTTGGGTTTTGGAACTTCTTTGTCAAATTTTCCCATCATTTGTGTTACAACTTGCATGCTAATAGTGTCCTAATTTGAATTTAAGAAGTCTATAAATACACTAATATATTAGTGATTTGCACCACACCTAAGATATCAGTGCAGTGGACTATGTGTGCTTGGCAGCAAGGTGCACCTTATATAATGTGCATAGAAAAACTAAACAATAATAAACTAACAACACATTTTGATGGGGAAGTATTTTCATAAATGGTGCAACTTCTATTTAATATGTAAAATAGGGAAAAGAACAAATGGGTATAAGATTGAGCAAGACTAGGAATGTAAGTTCCTCTAATCAGAATGGTATTGTTTCTAACTATTTTGTCTAGACTAAAAAAACTGGAAAGTTACATGTGTGTGTGTGAGTGCTAAATACACAAAGCATGCTAACAATCTCCTATCTAGTCTTTGTGTCATATCTCTCATATTTGATCCCTTATGGTTCAAATAGTTACAATATATATATCATTTCAAGAAGGTAGTTACAAAAATAAATGATTACAAATATGTGGTTGTTCATATCTTTTTCAATTGATAGTTGGTCTTTTTGCAAGTGTGGTGATTGAAATCATAGCTGTGTAGTTTCCTTGGCATGGCACAAACTTAAAGAGTGCCACTGACATGTTGCATGATAGTAATAAACTGAAATGTGCATGTTGAATGTAGATGCCACTATGCAATGTGCAAGACCTACATAGTAATATATGTACTACTACACCATGAGTTTTTAACAAGTGATGTATAATGCCATAAGTATAAATGTATTAACACAAAGTTCATATGTATTTGCATAGTGTGATAGTTCTTTGTGGTAAGCAACAAAGTGTTGCAGTAACTTGTAGAGTTACAACAAGGTTGTTCACATGCCACAAGATAGCACGCACGTAGAACACTCAAATTCCTTGTGAGGATTGTGCAGACCCACGTAAATTTTGCCCACAAATCATTATCACTATCTTGAGGATAAATAGTCCCCATTATGCTTCAATAAGTTATGGGAACTAAACCTGAAGTTACTAAAGATTACAACTTAGCTTGATCATATTATTACCCTACCTTGACCACTTTGAATAATTAATGCGTGCCTTAGTGGGTTTATGTTGTTGTTACTTCAATAATTTGATCTTTGGTGTTAGATGCAAGTGTTCAAGATCCAAATATGAAGGATGTTGTGTTGTTATTGGCTCAAGTAAAGGTGTGAAGCAAGGCTTGAGGAGTACCACACTGAGGACTGGATGCAAACCCAAATGGTGTGGTAGGTCAAGAATAAAAGCATTCTCTTTGGTTACATGTACGATTGTTTGGACCATAATTCAAAGGCTTGAACTTGTGGTGTGGACCCTTGAAGCATTCCTTTTGAAGATGAAACCAGACCTTACCACCCACCTTGAACTCTTGAGGTGTGTGGTGTGCATCATGACACTCTTTATACTTCAATAGTTAACATGAGATAAGATGTTGAACTTGACAGTGAACAACCTAGATGTGTTGAAGAGACTTGTACATTTTTTCCACTTCCTTTTCCATTGTCTGTGACTTCATGTTAGATGACGCACAGTAGGATATGTCAAGGGGTGCCATTGGTTAAAAACCAAGACATGTATGGAATAAACTATGCCCCATAGAGTTGTACAAAGCTCTATTATAAGCATGTTAAATGCATAACAAATTATCGTCCCAAGTGTGTAGTTACCCATTAATATACTTGCATAGTAGATGAATAGGTTATGGTTGATAATTTTCATATGACCATTTATTTGTGGATGAAATGTTTTAGACCAATCCAATTATTTATCTAGCATATGCTGCAAAGTTTGTTATAAATGGTTGACAAACTATAGATCATAGTCAAACATGATGGATGCGGGTAAACCAAAATGAACCCAAACATGGTTGATGAAGGGGCACATGATTTCACATGGGTTAGTGATCTTCTTATAGGAAACCATGATGGTAATCTCAGAGAACCTATCCAGTACAATAGACACAGTCATCATGGTGTTTTTTCATAATCAGTTCAACCATGAAATCCATGTTGATGGATTCACATGGCCTAGATGGAACAAACAAAGGTGTGTAAAGCCCTTGATCCTATTCATGGGCTTGGAAATGTAATAAGGAATGAAATACTATATGTGGCACTCAATGTTTGTGCACATGTGATGCCAATATAAGTGTTTTTAAAGCATTATTAATGTTTCGATAATGTATAAGCATCTTGTTGCCTTGGAGTAGTGCACCTCCCAGATGAGTTTTTGGAAAGGTGCACTGTTAGGAACACATTGATGTCCAAACTTGTATAGAATATGGTTGAACATGTAAAAATCACAAACATTTTCTAATGTAGGACTATCTTGGCTCACTTGTAATCCTACATCAAATAAAATTGCTTAGTGAAAAATAAGCATTTTTGCAATTCGCTCAAGTCCTAAATTGTGTGCAAGATTCTTTATGTTGTTTCGTGTTGCATCTATGCATGCACCTATTCTTTGTAATGTTTGTGTAACCTTTACATGTGTGCATTTTTAGTGTTATTTTATGTTACATTTTCATGTGCGTATGTTTGTATTATTTAACACAAGCGTGTTATTTCCCACAAGTTCAAATCTAGTTTGCAGTAGCTTACAAAACTTTGTGTAAGATCATTTTGAAAGTTTTTTTTTAATTCCACGAAGAGAATTGAGGTTGAAGTCTTGTGAATATATAGTGAGAAAATTTAAGATATATTATGCAAGGTATTGGTATGTAGTAGCGTGAATATGGGGATTATTACACAAAGAGTCTTTTGTGCATCTTTTGGTCATAAAGTGTTACAACTTAGCCTTGTGAGGTTGTGAATTACATGCCACTTATTTTGTGTGTAGCTTGATTTGGGCACATGTGTTCTTGTGATGTGGTATGGGTAAAGATTCATTGTAGTACCTAAGCCTTTGAATTTAATTCCTTGAATCATGGAAGGTTGTTGTAAATTCATGTAATGTCACTTTGTGATGTGATTCATCACGATGCCTAGTGATGTGGTGTGTTAAGCTGCATCTAAATTATAATGAACATTTAGTGGCTTGGTATGGTGTGTTTCCAATATTTAATATTGATAATGGGTTTTTAAGCATTATTATAAGCAAGCGAGTCTTGTGCCTATATAAACATGTTCATGGTCTTGAGTTAACTAGTCAACGAGCTTGAAGATGAGATCATAGTGATTATTTTTAAGTGTAGATATACTTGCAAAGACTCGAGTTAGCAAGCAGAGATGTGCAAATCTGATATTACAAATACATCTCATTTGAGATTATGTAACATTGTGTTATTGTCATCATGTGTGCAAGTTGTATTTACAACCATTTAAATCTAATAAAGATTTAATTTTATGCATTGTTGCATTTTATTGCATTAGTAAATACAATATATTTTGAACATCTTCAATCGATGCCTACTAGGGATCAAAGGCCTGTAGACCCTACCTAGATAGCCCCATTCATTCTAAACAAGTTCGATAAAATAGATATAGATGGTCCTTTAGCTGGTGGAGATAGGAATATATATCAAGTCAAGTTTACACACACACACACACACACACACACACACATATATATATATACACACACACATGTATGTATATATATATATATATACACATGTATGTATATATGTATATACATATATACATACATGTATATATATATATATATATACATGTATGTATATATATATGTATATACATATACATGTATATATATACTATATACATGTATATGTATATACATATATATATACATGTATATATACATATATATATGTATACATATATACATATGTATATACATATATACATATGTATATACATATATATATACATACATATATAAATGTAATTCATGAACTCACTCATTCCAAAAGATGGTACAAGTTAAAAAGTAGTATGCTTGTTGAACATGACCTTTGATGAGGCACTTTTCTTGATTATTAACTCTGTTATAATATTATCAAGTGAGTTATTAATATAAAACCAATCACCAACAAAGACAAACTCATCTTTCACTTTAGGATCTTTTTCATACTACTTGTAAACTAAAACCTTGTCAAGTGATATCTCATCTATACATTTTCCTTGAGTCTTTACGCTATCTTGAGTGACATAATTCTTATTATAAACTAATAAAATATCTTTAATATATTTAAAGATATTTTAATAGTCAACCCAATCTATATCATGATAATGAATGAGTGACTCTTGATCAAATTTATCATAAACATGCTCCTCAATGGACAACATATCCCTATAAAGCTCATTAGTCTCTTGCAAAGATTCAAGGTACAACTACCAATCATCTTTTTGTTCCTCATTCTTATCAACCTAAATAGGATCATTTTTAAAGGTATCTTGATCCTTCTCAATAATATTTGTATCAAACTCATTCATGACTTTAGCTTGTACTAATTTATTTTAGAGTTCTTCCACATCAACATCATCCTTCTCAAGCAGACTCAAGATATATTTTTCAAGACTAGATATAACCTCATTCTGAACCTATTCTTCAATTGAAGTATCAATGAGAAACTATTCCTCATACACACTTGAGACATCTTCTTCACACCCTTCAAAAATGTGACATGTAACTCCAATCTCTTTCTCATACCTCCATAGAAGAAGCTCCTCTTGAAGAAGGGAGATTGTGGGAGGGTGATGAGATTAATTTACTTGAGAAGGGGTAGTAATAATGCAAGGTTGATAATTATTATATTTTGGGATCTTGAAGGCAATGGAATCATCAAGGGAGTAGTGAAGAGGATGGAAAGAGAAACTCTTAGAGACCTCTACATTCTATTCCTTCCACTTGTCCATCACCTCCTCAAAGTCTGAAACCTATTTGTCCTCATAAATAGCTTGAGTTTGAGGGATGAGCATGGAATAAATGGAACTAAAAGAAGGCTTAGCATATTTAATATATTCTTGAATAAGCATATGAGTCTGCTCTTACCTCCAACTTGGTAACTCCCTTGGCTCAAATTGAGTATGGTTAAACACTTCATGATAATGAGGAACACAAGAACACTGGTATGGAATAAAAGAGATTTTTTGAGATAACTGGTTTGAATCACCTTTATGCCTCTCCAAATCCTCCATATTCTATAATATATGATTTCACAACTCATTTATTTCCTCCAGATCATTGGATACATTTAGAAACAACCCATTCACTTCCTCATATTGAGAATTTGAACAAAATTTTCTTGCATATGCTCATAGTTTGAGATCTATTTCATGGATTCTTTCTTAGAGACAAGGTGACTCATATGCAACATCATAGCCATATGGGGAAGGTGAAATTTGGTCTTCAGACTGATATAGTTCACAAGGGGAATAAGGGTCATACTCTTGATAATAAGGATCATAAGAAACTTGATAAGGCTCAACATATACTAGATAAAACTCTTGGAAAGGCTAATTGGGATCATAATGAAGTTCATATAGATTATGAAAAGGCTTTTATAATCCATTATAGGGTTTGTAAGGAAGTATAACATAGTTTTCCTCATACACAACCATGAAAACAACACCAAGATAATGCAATAAAAATAGATTTACTTGGAAACTATGCTTGGACTATTAGAAGTAATTACTTAATCTTGAAAAAACTAGATAATTTATAAAGAACATAGATGTAACTACAATTTCACCAAGACCAGCTCCAATGGGTCCCACCAAGTGTGCCAAAACTATTGGCATCCTAGGTTACACCCTAGTTGAGAAGGGGATTCTTTAGGTCCTTTTGCTCAAACCTAGTCCA